>CM052890.1:26399589-26482736 GCA_028534135.1 Potos flavus
GTCCACAGTCTCTCATGGTTCATCTCCCCCTCCGATTTCCCCCAATTTACCCTTCCTTTCATTCTCCCAATGTCCTCCATGTTACTCCTTATGCTCCATATGTAAGTGAAACCATATGATAATTGACTCTCTCTGCTTGACTTATTTCACTCAGCATAACCTCCTCCAGTCCCGTCCATGTTGATACAAAAGTTGGGTATTCATCCTTTCTGATGGAGGAGTAATATTCCCTTGTATATATGGACCATAACTTCTTGATCCATTCGTCTGTCGAAGGGCATCTTGGCTCTTTCCACAGTTTGGCGATTGTGGCCATTGCTGCTATGAAATGGGATTCTAACCAGACAGTATAGCTCTAGAGGCTGGATTCCTCATCCCTGAACTCAAGGAAGAGTGTCTTACTTGTGTTCCCACTAGAAACAGATCCTGACCAAAGACAGTGCACAGGGTTGGTTTATCTGGGGCCGGCAGAAGCACCAGCAGGGGAGAGCAGAGAAGATACAAGGAGGGGTACGTTACTAAGCCAGATAGCAGAGTGGACAGCTAAAGCTTGATCTTGCAGGGAAATTCCAGGAACCCGTGAACGCATGCCGAGCAATGAGGCGAATGGGGTATTTATACTCCCATACCCTTTATCATTTATCGGTTCAAAACTGTTCGAGGGTGCAGTATGCATGGGGGTCAGAAGGGTCTGGGGAACATGGGCCCCAGCATCTGCAGGCTTGCCCTCTGGCAAAGACTCAGGTCCTGGCTAGTGGAAGTCACGCCAGCCTTGCCAAAATGGTAAGATCTTCAGTGGAGCACCAACGGCATCTGTTTTATTAGGTGTGGGACCCAAGTCTGTAAAATCAAGGAATGAAGTAAAGAAAGTTAATAGGAACTAAATCCTCATTTCTAAAACCAGACAATCTTGGTACCGAGATCATAATAATAAGCAAAGCCAATGTATATTAAGTACTATGGTCGGCATTTTTTTTTTTTTAAGATTTTATTTATTTATTTGACAGAGAGAGAGAGAGATCACAAGTAGGCAGAGAGAGAGATCACAAGTAGGCAGAGAGAGAGGGGGAAACAGGCTCCCTGCTGAGCAGAGAGCCCGATGTGGGGCTCGATCCCAGGACCCTGAGATCATGACCTGAGCTGAAGGCAGAGGCTTTAACCCACTGAGCCACCCAGGCGCCCTATGGTAGGCATTTTTGTTAGGAGTTTTGCACACCGTATCTTATCAAAGTCTGAAAATGATCCAGAAAGGCCTGGTTACCCCCGTTTTCTGGATAGGAAAACCGAGTTTGAGACAGACTAGCCTCAGACTAGTAGAGAGTGGAGCCATTTGAATTTAGATCTTGGATCTATCTGCTCCCAGGTAATGGTTGTGGTGGTTTTATAGTATGAAAATAAGTGGTGAATTATCCAAGAGTTTCAGTTCCTTGAGGTCAAGGAACAAATCTTTTCGTCTGTATATCACTATCATCTACACCAGTAGTTTCGAACAAGGGGCCATTTCGGCTTTGAGAGACAAACGTCCCCTTTTTGGCCATGTCTTGGAGACATCTTGGGGGAGTTGGTGCTACTATCTAGAGGGCAGAGCCAGAGACGCTGCTGATCCCCCACCGTGCACAAGCCAGCCTCACCCAACACAGAATTATCTGGCCTAAAATGTCAGTAGTGCTGGAGCTGGGAATCTGATCTACACAGTGCTTACTATGGGCTTAATAAATGTTAGCTGACTGTCTCAGTGTTGGGTGATGGAATTGAAAAGGAAAGGATACTCAGGAAGGATTTAGAGTTCACCAAAAGCATATTTATATGCATTACCTCACTTGACCATCATAAAATCCCAAAGGGATACAGAATTAAGGGTATTATCACCATTGTAAAGATGAGGGAAATTACGTGACCTCTGAAGATGCCACAGCTGTGTGTGGAATTGCTGCTTGAACTTAGGTCTGTCTGACTCAGAATCCAGGGCTCCTTAAGCTTTTTTTTTTTTTTCTAACTGATAAAATTGATGAATAACACCATGAATGTTCCACGTGTACCCATTGGTTTGCTACATTTATATATTGCACTGCGATGACTAACATAACATCCCGGGTCCTTGAAACTCTCCCACATGGCTTTTGAGTACATTTTGATCTGGTTAGAAGTCAGAGAGGCAGAGTAGGTTCGTGATGGAGAAGGCAGGAGGGTGTATCTATTAGCGTGCTTTTGGCTGCAAGTAACAAAGTCCCAACTCAGATTTGTTTATCAGCAACTACATTATCTCCTGTAACAAAAAGTTCTCGAGGTACCGTGGCATTTCAGGTGGGTTAAGTCAATGGAGGAGCCATTTTTTAAAAAATATAAACGGCATCTGTTTTATTAGGTGTGGGACCCAATTTTTAAAAAAATAACTTTTTTTAAAAAAAAGTTTTTAAAACTTTAAAAAAATAACTTTTTCATCTTTTTCACTGGCTGCATTCCGGGTGGTTATAAGATGTCCTTAAGATTCCTTCCCCTCGTGTTTCATCGTCAGAACTGGGGCACGTGTTCACCTTTCAGTGACTGGCTAAGGCAACGGGGCTACCATATTGGCTTAGAGCAGTGGTTCTCAACTGGAGGAGTATTTGTTTCCCTTTCTCCTAAGGGCAGTGTTTGCAGATATTTTGGGTTGTCACCACTGGGTGTTGGGGATGGGGGTTGTATCAGTATAGAGCATAAAGGAGGACGGGGAGGCTACAAAATATCCTGTTAATGCACAATCCCACAAAGTCCCCACAGCAAAAATATGATCCGGTTCAAAATATCAGTAGTGCAGAGGTTGACAAACTGTGATGTGGGGCAAATGGGATTGAATCCCAAGCTTCATGGTGGGGGCGTGGAGTCCTGAACAGAATGGGGACTCCATCAGCATGGAAGGAGGGAGGCATAGAAGTTGGATGGGCCACCAGGAGAGTCTGCTGCAGAAGCACTTTGCACATTTTTGATGACTGATGTCACAGGAGACACACAGAGTTCTTTTCTACAAAACCTCTCTGGATGCCTCTGTCTGACACTGCTGTGGCCTGAACAGGCCACTGGTCTGACCCAGTCTGGCATTTCTTATCTCCATCAGGCTTGCTGCCAAACCCCGAGGATAGGACGTCACCTCTGGCAGGAGATCAGTCAGGATTAATTGGTGGTGAAGCTGTGTCCCCCTTTGAACCTCTGTCTTCTGCAGCCTGAGCAGTACCGAGCAGTTTCCAGGAGGCCTGAGGCAGAGCCTCCTGTGTGGAAGGCTGTGGACCCGCTAGAGTACCCTCATGAACATAAGGGGTCTTCTGGAATGTAAGGAAGAACATTTTTTTTTGTTGTTGTTACAGATTTTATTTATTTACTTGTCTAGGGAGGGGGGGCAAGAGAGCACAAGCAGGGGGAACAGCAGGCAGAGGGAGAGGTAGAAGCAGACTCCCTGCTGAGCAGGGAGCCCGATGCGGGACTCGATCCCAGGACCCTGGGATCATGACCTGAGCCGAAGGCAGATGCCTAACCGACTGAGCCACCCAGGCCTCCCGGGAAGAACATTTTTAACTTGCTCCTTTTGCAGGGAAGGAAATAATAATTTCCTGGCAGAGGGTTATCTGTATGTTTTCCAATGCTGCTTTGTGACACTGAGATCCTGGGATGCATTTTCATAGGCAGGACTTACCAGAAACCTTTGAGTCCGGTCTGCCTTAGTGCAAGGCACTAAGGAAGGTTTTGGCCACTTGGAAAGAACCTGTCACCAACTCAAAGAAGTTTATGACATCAACTCATGGTCCTCCCTCCCCCCTCCCCCCCCCCAGATATTTTCTAAAAATTTTGAACTATTTCTCCCAGGTCTTGTGTATAGTAAATTTTTAACTCAAGACCGATTTCTTTGTATTGTCTGATAATTCACTGGTAATCGATGGAGAAGCAATAAGCCATTTATGCTCAACTAAACAGGTAACAACCATTATACATTTATGTGCAAATATTTGCATGCTTGTCTTGTGCCCTATGCTTGATTGAAAAATAATCCATTTTTTTGCTCTTGGAAACTCAGTCCAGTAGAGAGACAGTCTCAAACACATAACTGCAATGTAGTGGGCTGAGACAGGCAGTCTTTGTTATAGAAGCATGGAAGACTCTGGATATCATTTGAATCATAAATGCATCGTTTGTTTCACCAACATGTATTAAGCATCTACTAAATACCAACCTTTGGTGCTTGGAGAATTGAAAGTTTTTTTTTTTTTTTCTTTTCACGTTACTTGATTCCCCAAGAGCTTTTCAAGGGCAGATAATCATAAAGCAATAGGATTTTTGCTTTATTAAAGATATATATAGAACCCAGTGGTAGCCTAGAAGGAAGCTGACTTAATTTGGGGGTAGGATAGTGTTAAGACAGACTTCTCAAAGGTTGAGCAAAGGCATAGGAGAAAGAAAAAGCATAATAGAAGGCAGGCAAATCAAAGTTTTTGATGCAGCCAAAACCCATGTATTTAAAAAATAATGCTGGAGGGATGCCTGGGTGGCTCAGTGGGTTAAGTGTCTGCCTTCAGCTCAGGTCATGATCCCAGGTCCTGGGATCAAGTCCCGCATCAGGCTACTTGCTCAGCAGGGAGCCTGCTTCTCCCTCTGCCTGCTGCTCCCCCCGCTTGTGCTCCCTCTCGCTGACAAAGAAATAAATAAAATCTTTAATAAAAAAAAATAATAAGCCCCTATCCATTGATCAGTGTAAAAGCATATGTTAGGCACCCTCATTATGCCTAATACTTTGATACCTAGACTTGGGGGCCAAACAGAGAAGAATTTGGCACAGGCATTTGATCTGAAGAAGCAGATAGCTAGGATGATGGAGGCAGGTTTGGATGCTTGAAGCATTTTGAAAACCCTTTGAGCATGAAACTATGTAGTTGGGGTTATCATAAAGTAGGAGCTTTCCACGGGCTAGAGTGGTTATAGAAGCAGACCCAGCTGAGATAATTGAAGGTTGGTGGTGTCTTTGTAGGATATTGAGAAATAATACCTTATATAGTGAGAAGCGGAAAATCACATCAAGACCTGTCCAGCTTTGGGAGGCTACATGGCAGAGGGCAGTGTTCAGCTCTACGCAGAGATAAGGAGTGAGCACGTAAGGCTCAGTCTCGCTGCTGATCAAGTCCTGGCTGCTGGTCTGGGTGAATCTTGGGGAACTGTTTCAGCATTCTGTTTGTTCATTGGCATGGTGTGTTGGAAAGAATGCGGACCTGGGATTTTAGTAAAGGCATATACTGAATCCCATCCATGCCTCTCCCTGGCTCTGTGACTTCAGACAAGTTAGTGACCTCTCTGGGCTTTAATTTCCTCATCTTTAAAATAGGGATGGTAGGGGCGCCTCGTGGCTCAGTAGGTTAAATGTCTGACTCTTGGTTTCAGCTCAGGTTACACTCTCTGCTGTTGTGAGGTCGAGCCCTGCGTTGGGCTCTGCACTCAGGGCGGAGTCTGCTTGAGATCCTCCCTCCCCCCCCCCCCCGCTCCTCCCACGCACCCCTCTCCCCGACTCGTGTGCTTTCTCAAGCAAATCAGTAAGTAAAATCTTAAAAATAGGGATGATAATACCTAAATTGTAGGATCCTGGAGAGATTTGAAATAATCTGGAGGAAGTGTCAAGGACAGTATCATTTAATGTAAAGTATGGGAAATGCATTACCCAGAGCTCTTTGCATGACTTGGGTTGTGTTTACTTGCAAGTGAGAGAAGTTTGACTCAAAGTAGCTCGTACGGTTTATCAGTTTATTATCTCACGTGACCCGAAAGTGAAGTAGATCAGCTTTGGGATTGGTGGATTCGGTGGTTCCGTGTCCTCATCAAGAACCAGCTTCCTTCCTTCTCTCTACCCTACCATCCTTGGTGTTGGCTTCATACACAGCCTGGTACCAAAAGGCATCACATCCAGACACAAATATGTTGTAGCAGAAGAGAGACTTTATCTTCCTCTGGCCCCATTAGGAATGAGTAAAAAAGCATTTCCCAGATCCCTTTCCCTTACCTGTTTCCTCTAAGTGTATCATTGTCCAGGATTGGATCAGATTTCCGAGCCACATCCTGATGGAAGGTGTTAGCTAGCTGCCAGTGCATATAACACATAACCCCAAACTTAGCACGTTACAACAACAAACATTTAT
Source organism: Potos flavus (assembly GCA_028534135.1). Lineage (NCBI taxonomy): Eukaryota > Metazoa > Chordata > Mammalia > Carnivora > Procyonidae > Potos > Potos flavus. Next base: position 26,405,739 of record CM052890.1, read on the forward strand.
TCAAGATTCTATGGATCAGGAATTCAGGAACAACTTAGTTGGCAGATTCTGGCTTGGGTATTTCCTGAGGTTGAGGTCGGTCTGTTGGTTTAGGTTGCAGGTGGGTAAAGGCTGGATTATAGAAGAAACTGGTTTACTTCAAATAAGCATTTGCCTGGAGAGACTTCCTGGAGGAGGTGGGATTTCAGCTGGTAGATTTATAGTCAGAGATGGAGATTGGAGCTGGCGTTATACCAAAGGTGTTAGCTAGCATTTATTGGACACCTAATATATTCCCCACCCTGTCCATGTGTATTTTTAACCCTTATAATACTTCTGGGAGGCAGGCAATATTATCCCTATTTTACAGATTAAGGAACAAGCTCCTTGACTTAAAGTGGTCCCCCCCGGAGGACCAGTTGCTAGTAAGAGGCTCCACTCAGTCCTTGTGTTTCAGCCAACTTGGGAGCCAGTGTCTTGCCTTCAGAAACGTGACTAGCTCGTTCGAAGTCAGGCTTTTTATATAATAATTTAGTTTTAGGGAATAGGTACAGCAGTGAGTAATTTCTCTACAAAAGAATTTGTCATTTTATTGAACCTTTACTGAAGAGTCTCCCTAATTATCAAGCCCACACCCTACCCAGTGCATTGAAAATATGATTCAAAATTGATTAAGATTTACTTTGCACATCTCTCCCCCTGGAATTCCTCCTCTGTGTTATAGCTTCTGTGGACGAGGTTGTTAGAACAATTAGCTTTGAAAAATTAGCTTGTAAAACTGGGAAGGTCTCATGGCAGAAGTGAGGTCTTAAAAATTAAATTCACTTTTTTTTTATTATAAAGATGATAAGATTTATTGAAGTGAAAACCCCATCAAATGTTGTTAATTACCCCCCGGAACTCCACCCACTCGTTCGGACATCCTTGTGGATGGGAGTAGAGCATTGGAGATGGGAGGGAGCGCCTTTGCCGGGATTGCTTTGCCCAGATACTTTCGCATCAGTAGAGGCTGGGAAGGGCTCTCCGGGAGCGTGGAGAACCCCCCACCACCCCAAACCCAATAACCAGAGCCAGAAGTTACGGGCTATGATTGCTCCGGCCAGACCTCCACTAGACCCCTCACCTGGAGCAGTGGGGGGCCCCCCAGTAGCCCCCTGATGGCTGCGTTCGCCCCACAGCCATATCTCAGCCTCCAGAGTGGCTTTTTGAGGAACCGAGAAGCTGATATAAAGGGAATGAGAAGCACGAATGTGTGCGTGTGTTGCGTGTATATGTTCTCCGTGTGAATGTATGTGCAGAAGTGTGCGGCATTTTGCCTGTAATGTGTGTGTGTGTGTGAGTCTGACTGTGTGCGAGTGTGTGTTGCTGCCTGCTTTGAGTGAGTGGGGAGAAGGGGCTTCTCTCTCTCCCCTCTAGCCTGGCTCCTCTGTAGCTAAGAGGGGACTGATTTCTGCCTTGCTCCCTGCTCTCAGAGCTTTTCTGCAAGGCAGTCTCCTCCCAGTAGTGGTGGGCAGGAGCTGGCCCCTCCGAGGCACTGACCCCCCACCCCCCACGCCCTCCTCCTGGAGGGGTGCCCTCGCCGGGCCTCCGGGCCCCGTCCCTCTCCTGTGGAGCTCCTGGCCACCGCATTGTTCTGTAGCCTTGATCAATCTTGCTCCCATCTTTGCATCTGGGGAGATTAGCTTCAAAAGCCTTTAAGACTTTAGCTTCTTGCCTTAAAAACAAAACCAAAACCCCTATCTTTTAAAGTTTAAAAAAGCAAAGCAAAGAAAACCTAGTGAGCGTAGTTGAAAGAAGGCAACATTTATCTGAGACCCCAGGGATGGAGAACGGGTTTGGTGCAGGCTTGGAGTGCGATTTGTATGGGTACCTCCTTATTGGCCTGTGAATGGTGAGCCTGAGCACAGCTGAGAAGACATCCCAGACACAATGAGACCTCTCTAAGTCCTGGTGCGAGGGGACAGGAGCGGCCCCTCTCCTCTCCTTTTCTTCCCCACTCACTGACTTTTTCATTTGCTGGGTCCACACACAGCACCTGCCTCCTGTTAGGCACACACTGTGTTAGCACCAGGGACACAAAAGAGAAGCAGACATGGTCCATTCTAATTCGAGGGAGACCCGAAGTAAGTACCCGGCAGTGTGGTAGGCACAGTAAAAATGGGACATTGCACGCTGAGGCCTGGAGGAGGGCCTGGAGAGCTTCCTGCAGCCGGTAACCCTGCCCTGATTTTTATAGGACCATAGGAATTATCCAGGCCAGGGGGCATTTGACCAAGTCCAAGGATGTCTTTGGTTGTCAGTACCAGGGGTGGGGAAGATTGCTACTGGCCTTTAGGACATAGAGACCCGGGAAGCTGCCGACCATCCTGCAGTGCCCAGGACAGCCCCTCCCGAGGCAGAAGTATCCGGCCTTCAACGTCAACAGTGCTGAGTTGAGAAACCTTGGGTTCAGGCAAAGCAGGAGGGAAGGGCATTCCAGGTACTGTGAGACAGGGGCTGCAGGGAGCTGGGCCTTTCTGGAAGGACTGCCAGGTGTGGGGAGGGCTTGGAAATGGGAGCAGAGACGTTGTCCTATGTGGCTTAAGGAAGACCCTTGACTGTCCCTTTATCTGAGGGTGAGGGGGTCTGCTACAGTGTTCGAAGCAGGGGAGTGTCATGGTCAGGTTTGGTTTTAGAAAGACGACTGCACTGCACGGGGGAGTGGGAGTGGCCGGTGAGATGGAGGGGGGGCTGGCCCCCCAGGGGCAGGGGGCCCCTTACTTTGGGCCCAGCCTAGAGGAAATCACCATTCCCACAGAAGGGCTTAGAGTCGGCTTAGTTAACTGAGGGCAGTGGAATGCAGTTACATAACAGGGTCGTTTTTTTATTTCAAGAAGAAAGCTCTGGAAAGACAAGCATTGGTGAGATGTACATCCAACATTTTGCATGGCTGCCAGCGGCCTTTCACTGAAGCTAGCAACCGGGTCAGCACGTTGCACAATAACACAAGCAATTTGCTTTGGCTAACCTGAGCGGAATTCTCCAGTAGCCCAAACCCCGATACTTGGACTGGTGGCCAGGGACACCTATGTGACGATGTGGCATCAAGGCAAATGAGTGGTTTGTCTCCAAGGCCTGGGTCTCCTGGGATCGGAGGTGTGACCCGACAGGGTATCATGGGTCCCCTTATGTCCGCTCCTCCCACTATGTTGGAGCCCTAACCCTCTGGACCTCAGGATGGGACCTTATTTGGAGATGGGGTGTTTCAGAGGGAGTCAGATTAAAATGAGTTCATGATGCCACTGAATTTCCAAAGTGTACCAACTTTTTTTTTACTGTGCTTCAAATAAATAGAAAAAATAGTTATAAAAAAAAAATAAAATGAGTTCATGAGAGTGGGCCCTAGCCCAGAATGACTGGCATCCTTAGAAAAAGGGGAAATTTGAACACAGAGTCAGACACACATGGAGGGAAGATGATGTGAAGACATGTAATTTTCTTTAAAAATAGGCAAGTACTAACATTCTTTTTATGGCCGAAATGGGAGAACACCACTTACAAGCCAAGGAGCACCTAAGTCTCCCGGAATCTGGGAGAGGGGCCTGGAACAGAGTCTCCCTCCTAGCCTCAGAAGGAAACCAACACCACTGACACCTTGACCTTGGGCTTCTAGCCTCGAGACTGTGAAAGAATAAGGGTCTGTTGGTGAAGCCACTGGTTGGTGGATCTTTGCTGTGTCAGCCCTGGGAGCAGAATATGTCAGGGTGCACAGATGGGGAGGTCCTGGTGTCGTTCAGGGAGACCCTCTGATCTCAGTGTCACAAGCAGGGGGTTATTAGCAGGGGGATCTAACAGAAGTCACCACTGTCATCCGGAAGCAGGAGGCAGAAAGGAAATGAAATTCCATGAAACCTGTGGATTGCCTAGTGCGGGGCTTCTCCGGGTGTGGTCCCCAGAGCAGCAGCATCAGCATCACCGGGAATGCAAGTTCCCAGGCCTCCCCCCCAGACCTCTGGCATCAGAAACCCCCAGGGGTGCCACCAGGTGCTCAAGCTTGAGAGCCAGTGGCCTGAGGTCCTGAGACCCAGGGGGAAGCGGGGAAGCTCCATGATTGAGATGCTCCTTGAGGGATGGGTGGGGCTTCAGGAGGAGGGGGAAGGACGGTGCAGACAGTGCAGAGGCAGGGAGGTGTGGAAGCACGGGAAACATTTAGGGGAAACTGAGCGGCCCAGTTTTGCCTGGGGCGGGACCCAGGAGGAGGAGAGTGGACGTGAGTACAGGCGCGCGGTGGGGAGTAAGGACGAAGCCAAAGAAGTTGTCATGTTGTAGAGGATTTGAAAGCCAAGAGAGCTCATCCCTAACGGGGAGCCCCTGACGGAGTTTTAGGACGACTGCTGTGGGATGAAGCATTGATGGGTAGTTTGTGTAAATGACACTCACACTGGCCAAACCCTCAGGGGAGCTCCTGCTGACAGGTCCCTGAGGACACACCCTCGGCCACCATCTCTCCAAGCGGGGGCTGCAGTCTGGTGCTTGGCGAGGTGAAGGGAAGGGTCACGCCTGCGCCAGAGAAAATCAGCAGAGCCACAGAGCCCCGTTTCAATCCTGTCCCAGTTTCCTGGATCCTATCAAGGAGAAGATGGTACTTGGAGGTTTCCCCGCCTCCGGCACCAGTTTCTCTGTTCTTAACAAACCATCAGCAGACCCCTGACTGAGGGCCTTGGCTCGCTCCCGTCCCCAGCTGGAACTCACTCGCTTTATCTCGTATCGTTGTATATGTTTTTATGGCCGCCTTGATGTCCTGGTTAATGGCACTGGTGTTTCACTGACGGTACTGCAGATCAAGTTGTCTCTCAACATAAACTGATTTAGGTGTAACCCAACTTAGTTTAAAAAAATATTAAGTTGTTAATAAAATAGGTGGTTTGTGCTTATGGCGAAGGTCCTAGGGATGGTTTCTGAACGATGGAAGTTGGGGAGATACTCGAGTGGAATATGCAAAGAGAAGTGTAAGTGTTAGAGAAGGGAATGGTCAGATGTAAGGAGGGGAGGTCGGATGGGGGAGGTCTCGGCCATGGTGAGTGTGATGGGGTGTGACTGCAGAGCCCACATGCGTGTGCGTCTGTAAACATGTGCATCTGTGTGCATACACATGTGTCTCTACACATGTGTGTCCTTATGCATACGTATGTCTGTGTTTGCATATAGACACACCTTGATATGTGGGGATGTGTATATGTTTACATGTTTGCATATATATCTACAGTGTACATGTCTATATACTGCGTGTCTGTCTATACGTATATGTTTGTATCTATATATAGCACATTGTGTCCATATACGTGTGTCTGTGTATGTGTGTGTAGTGGGGATGCCAGGAATGCCTTCATTCGGGGAATCTCTAAGAATGCCACAAGCCAACAGATCTCCTAAGTAGATGTACCCATTTTCTCCCACCTGGGGGTGTTAAAAGATGAGCGACTCCTTTATCTCTTGACCTTGACCACTAGCCAGCAAATCAGGATTCTTCCCCCCACCCCCACCCCCAGAGCCTGGCTCTATCATATCTGAGTCAGTTTTGACCCAATTTGCTAAGCTTGCCTGGTCACCGACCCAGCCCGAAGGCAGAGAACGAGGGGCTGTGGTTTCTGGAGTGCTAGGATTTGGCTGCGTAGATCGGAGCGCTGTGTGCCAGCACCGCGCTGATCTCGGCTCTCGGGGCAGCCTGGCTTCACGAAGACCTCCATCTATGCCAAGCTCTGGCCTCTTCCTGTGAGGTCTCTGAGCAGGTACTTCTCGCTGGCTTTTTGGCCCGGGGTGAGAGGAAAAAAAACAAGGGAGAGGCAGAAAGTGGGCCCATCTTCCTCTGCCTCCTCTTCGCTCGCTGACCCCGCAAGGTGGGAGGAGGAAGGTGCGGGTCTGGCTGCCTTTTTCTCGTTGGCTGCTGGGCTGGGTTGGGCTGGAGAGCTCGCCCCTTCTGGTGGGCGGTGGACAGGAGGCTGCCTGGGGAGCAGTGGGGGTCAGGGCTCTGGGGAGGACTGGTTGTGGTAGCCCGTGAAGGCTGCTGGCACATGGCCTTCTGTGGTCCGTCGACCTGACCGGTGGGGGGCACCAGGTCCTTACACCTGGGGAAGTCACAGAAGTGACCCAGTATGGCTATCGACACTTGCCCAGGAGGGCAGGTGAACTGTAGCCACAGGAGCAGCCTGGGGGGGGGGGGGCATCAGGGGGGTCCTGTGAGCCTGGTGTTCAAGGGAGGATGGTGTGGTGATGGCTTCGGGGGGTCCCACTGGCGAGGACATTGGTCTCTTTCATACGTGTGGTGGCTTCATACTCTGGGTCAGGGAGAACATGTGGCCAACCCTGTCCAGGCCGCAGTTTCCTTGTTTGTCGTTTGTATGTGGGTTCCGTCGCTGCTGGGGTATGGTTCAGAGCACAGACTGGCGTTAGAAGGCCAAGGTTCAAACCCCGAATCCACCACTTTCTAGTTGTGTGTGTGTTGGCAAGTCTCTCTCCTCCATGCCTCAGTTTCCCCATCTGTACAATGAAGATAGATTGCGAGGGCTGAATGTGTTTGTTATATAAAATGCTTAGAGCACACAGTAAATGCCCAACTTGCTGGTTTGGTGAGGAGAGCCTCTGAAAATGTTTTTTTTTAAAGATTTTATTTACTTATTTTTGAGAAAAAAAGAGAGAGAGACAGAGTGTGAGCAGGGGGAGAAACAGGGTGAGAGGGACAAACAGACTCTGTGCTGAGCTCAGAGCCAGAAGCAGGGCTCGATCCCAGGACCCTGAGAACGTGACCTGAGTTGAAATCAGGAGTTGGATGCTTAACCAACTGAACCAGGCAGGTGTCCCAGGAGATCCTCTGAAACATTGACTTTTAAAGTGCAAAAGACTGATAAAGAGACTGAGCAGAGGTGGTATTTGTGTTCCCGTGTGTTGCGGAAGCTTTCCAATTCAGTGGCTTGGATGAGAATGTAGAGATGGGTGGGCCCAAGTCTTTGAGTAACCCGCTCATTTGTGCGATGCGTGCCCATTTCTGTTGACAAAGCATCATCCTGACTTGTAAGTTTTATCTCTTCAAGGCCCCCCACATCCCTGCTATTACTGCCCCAGGCTTGGCAAGCATTAAGCAGCTTATTTGAAAATCATGTTCCTTTTTCTGTTCGTTCACGCGTTTCCAGAATGCCTACTATGTGCTAGGCTCTGAGTGTCCCACGGTGGGTAAGAACAGTGCTCTCTCAGCTCACCTGGAGCTGACGGTCCAGAAGAGGGGGCAGATAGGAAGAAGAGTATCACCCAAATACAGAGCAAGTCCTGGGAAATCACAAGCACCACGAGAGCTGGTGATAGGGGCTTTGACCCATCAGGGAGGTCAGAGGTTGCCTGAGGACATGGACAGAAGCTGGGATAAGAGGACGAGCAGTTGGTGTGTGAATGGGGAGAGAAGAGTGTCCCAGGTGGTGGGAAAAACCTGGGCAAAGGCCCTGTGGCAGGAGGGACTGGAGCAAATATAAAGTCTGAAAAAGTGCCTCACAAGACTCCGGAGCTTGGAGGGTGAGGACTAAGGTGGGCAGGCACAGGGGCACGCAGGCCACCTTGGGGAGCTGCATCAGTGTCCTGACCACATAGAGAAGCCACTGAAGGTTGCAGAGCCGTGACGGAGGGTGGTGGTGAGCCTCGGATGTGCCTTCCGGAAGCTTCCTCTGACGCGGACTGGGCGTGGCGAGTCACAGCTGCCGAGTGGCATCTAGTGTCCAGAGATCAGCCTTGGAGAGCTGATGTTCTAGAGAAGGAGGACGGACCGCAGAGACGAGCAAGCGTGCAGACACCGCGTCAGGGAGTGGTGCGGGCTGGGAAGAAGAACTGCAAGCTGGCATCTCAGCCCTTTCAGGCTCCTGCGACCAGTTACATAGACTGGGTGACTTAAACAAGCACTTCTCTCCGTTCTGGAGGCTGAGGAGTCTAAGATCGAGGTGCCGACAGATTCCGTTCTTGGTGAGGACCCGTTTCCTCGCTTACAGATGGCTGCCCTCACGCAGTAGAGAGGGAGAGGGACACGAAGAGAGAGAAAGCTCTTCCGTCTTCTCCTAAAGGCACTGACCCCATTCATGAGAGCTTCACCCTCATGACCTAATCACCTCCCAAAGGCCCCACCTCCAAATACCATCGTACTGAGGGTTAGGATTTCAACGTGTATTTTCAAGGGACACAAACATTCAGTCCATAGCAGCAGGGCAAGATGGCAGCATCTCAACTGCCATTTAGATAAGAAAGACCTCTTGAGCTGCTGACATTTGAAGTGACTGCAGCAGCCCTGTGAATATCTGGGGGAAGAGCAGCCAGGGGGAGGGCACAGCAGGTGCAAAGGTCCTGAGGTGGGGCCAGGCTCTGTGTATATAGAACAAGAAAGAAACCAGTGGTCCAGAGAGAGGAAATAGAGGTATATGTGGAGAAGTAGCAGAAGCCTATCACATGGGGGTCCCGAAGTCCATGTTGAGGATGTAGACTCTATTCAGGGAGTGAAAAGAGGCCCACGGAAACTGGAGATGACGTGACCTGAGTGGCAGAAGGACTCCAGCTGAGGCCATTTGATCTCTAATTCCGAGAACCTCAGACCATTTTCCCAAGTTCAGATTTCTCCCTGCTCCCTAACATTTTTTAATGCCGGAAGCTAGTATGGCAGAGGCCACCCCCTGAACAGTGTAGGAAACATAAAACCAAAGAGGCTTTGCTTTTAAATTTTGGGGGTGACACAGTATACATGTATTGTCTTCCCCACTAGAATGTAGGCACCTTGGTAGCGACTGTGATTAGCTTGGCACTGTGTCTCCGGAGGCTGAAGTCGTCTGTGAGATTGTAGATGTCAGTGACTATTTGCTGAGATGAACAGACGATGACCCTGCACTTAACGTGTCTAGGTAATGCCTCCCGGCCTGAGAGCGGAGGTTCGGCAGGGAAATAGGGGGGAGATGGCGAGATAGAAGACACGGAAGGTAGAGAGGCCCCTTTGTAATTCATCCCTCTAAAAGTGTGAAAGAAAAAGCCCTGGGCTTGAGACAGAATGCAGGTAGAAGGAACCGCAGATCAAAGCTTGTTGTCTGAAAATGCCCGGGTTCTTGCACGGGACCTTCCCCGGGTCGCACGGATCCGCAGAGGAAAGTGAGGGCAGGAGACCCAGTGCATACCTGCAGGTTTCACAGCCTGCTGCCCACGGAGCCCCTGGCTGCGGAGACCTGATAGGTGGCATCCCAGCTGCACAGATGCCGTGAAGGCAGCCGTGTCACCCTCTGGAGCAGAGAGGGGGAAGGGAAGCCCAGCAGGGGCCTACTCCATTTCCTGGAATACTGGAGAGTGTCTGGAAGGATTTCTTCCAGCCTGTGGGCAGTGGGGGTAGCCCCTTGCCCGCACTCTGTTTCAGGCTCTGGCCCGCACTCTGTTTCCATCACTGGCAGCAAAGTCCGCATGCATGCAGTTTCTGCTCTCATTGGCTGCGTCATGCAAACAACCGAAAAGCTGCTGCACGAGCAAGGCAGGGAACTTCTTAATCACACACAAGGGGAGACATATGACTTACGCTTCATCCCCTAAATAAATGTTGGGACGTTAACTTTTAAGTGCTGCATTGGGTTTTTCTATTTGATATTTTATTCGGCATTTCTATCCTCTTTTTTAAATGCTCTTTTTCATTTGACTCTACATGACTGCAGCCTTTGGAAATTGGGTGGGAAATCGAGTGCCCTCTTTGGGGACTATCCCTTCTGGTTCCCCACAGGCAGTGGAGCCTGTGGCCTGGATTGGTGGCCTGCTCAAGCTTTGGGGAGGAAAGATGGGGCCGTACTGGGAGATCCTTTCAGTGTGTAGGGTCGTGGGTGATCAGGGGACCAATGAGGACTGTTCATGATCATTCCTCTCCCTTCCCCCGTACACCTGATTCACGTTAGCTGCAAAGACCAATACTCCCCCACCTCCAGTTTCCATGGCTTAACACAGGGTTGGGCAAACTGCAGTCTGTGGGCCCAATCTGGCCCGCCCTCTGTTTTATTTGTATACAAAGTTTCATTGGAACAAAGCTACACTTGTTTCTTTACAGATTGCCTAAAGAAGCTTTCATGGTATGATGGCATAGTTGGGTCATTGTGACAGAAACTGAATGAACAGTGAAGCTGAACATATTTGCTCTCTGGCCCATTACAGGAAAAAGTTTGCTGACCTCTGATTAACAATAAAACTTCTTTCTTTTACTCATCTAGTGGTCTGGTGTGGGTCAGCAGGCAGCTTTCCATCATGTGTGGATTTCAGGACTCTGTCCCTATCATCCTGTGGCTCTGCCATCCTCTAATACCATAGAGTGTTCCACACCCAGCCAATGGAGCAAAGGAGGAGAGGAGAAGTCTTCAGACATTTTAAAACTCTGGCTTGCATCCTATTGATCAGAACTAGTCACATGGCCACACCCAGGTACAAGGAGTGCTGGGAAATGTAGTCCGTGGCTGAGCAGCTGCCTCCAGTGCCGGGGCCATACTGTTTCTGTGAAGGGGAGCACACATTTGTTTTGGACAGATAGCTGTCACCATGATACTCTTCTCTGGCTATGCTGGATGCCTGGCGTTGAATCATCACTGCCACTTACTGGGGGAACTTTGGAGAATTTAATTAAACACTCTGTGTGTCCGATTCCACATCTTCGAAGTGGGCATTACAACTGTGCCTGCCTCATAGAGCTGTTGTAGGAGCAAGCGGCACTGTGCTGTGTGGACTGCTTTGCACGGCGCTGGCCTGGGGCATACAGAGGGAAAAGCCGGTCACCAGTGATCATGGTGGCATTTCCAGTGACTTCCCAGAAAACCAAAGGCATATGAGCAACATCATACATAGCATTTTGTAATAAGTAGAGCTCTTCTCTGGGGGGAAGCCATGTGAGTGTGAAAGGGTATGCTTCCTGCAGAGATGTGTCCAGGCCAAGGGCAGTGGGGACAGACAAAAGGGTGTCAGATGTCCTCTGTCCAAGGCACACAGTGTCTATGGAATGTTTAGGGAGAGAGAGGGGACGGCAGGCACACCCAAGCAGAGAGAGTGCTTGGTTCGTGGACATGGCAGCATCCCCGCTTCTGTCCTTTACTGAGATGACATCCCCATGCTTGTGACAAGTGGCGGGGGAGTGTCTGAATGGGAAGCCACCAAGGCACGGGGCCAGCCCCTGCTGGGAGCATGCTGACTTTAGCACTCCCCATAGCATATCAGCAAGGGCTCCCCATGTCTCACTAGGTTCTCGTCCATCATGGAAGGCAAGAAACTCTCTAAATTATTCAACTAATGCTCAGTGCAGCACTGGTTTGTGGTGAGAGCGGAATTTACTGTTCCATTGTGTGGATGGCCAAATGGAATCACTGAGGGACACGCCAACCTCTCAGAGCCAGACCCAGGACTCTCAGCCGGGCTCCCACGCTGCTGCAGTGATAATGGACATCATTTCTGGCACAAGGGAGATGAGCATTCTCCCAAGCACTGAGAGGAAAGGGATTGTATTCTAACATTGGTATCAGGATGTTCTCGCCAACCGAACTGCTAAACTTGGCTGTGAGATCTTGGACCGGTCCCTTCTCCTTCCTAGGTGTTGATTTCCTCTTCTGTAATAGGGACAGCTGCTTTATAAGGTCCCATACATCATCATGCTGTTGCCATCTTCATGAAGGTCTGCATGAAGGGGAGCTTAAATCAGTCTTATATTCTCTCTCTTTCAGCTCTGAGTGCTGCGGGTGCATAAAATAGGCAAAATCTCTTTGTTTGGCTATAGGCGAGTGGGGGGAAGGTGCAGAGAGACATAAGCAAGGACAACGCATAATATGTGAGCTGGGAAACAGAGCAGGGAAGAGCAAAAGGGAAGTTCTGGATGCTGGTGCATTGGGTGTTTTGATTATAAACGGAGTCATCAGAGGGGGGCTTCCCTGAGAAGAGCCATTTGAGAACGGATGGGTCAAGTAGGAGAAGGCCTGATCCCTGCAGGTGCTGGAGGAAGAGCATTGCAAGAGAGGGAGGAACAGGTGCAAACAATAACAGTGATCAGTAACAGCAGCAGCTTCCTGTTCGTGCCAGACAGTGCATCAGGCATTTCATTTTTTTCACGTTTTGTTACTTCTGTCAAACCAGCTAGGAAACAGTGCCTTTCCCCCAGATCACCCAGTTAGTGAGCACCTAAGTCTGGATTGGAACCCAGCTCTCTACCCGCCGCGTTGTGTCCTTGTGGCTGCCACTGGGTGGGGGGTTCCAGCCATCTTCTCCGCATTCTTCTGCCTTTGCATCTGCTCTCTCTGGTGAGCGTACGGGGCTGGTATAACCAGGAGGGAGGCAGGGCTGAGAACAGCATGCCATGAAGCAGACAGCACCGCGAGTCAGACCAGTGGCCTGGGGGTTGAGTCGAGGACTCTGGCCGCCAAACTGTGTGTTGCCTGACTTGCTTAAGCGTCTTGCCTCCCTTGTTTCTTTGGAGGAAACTTCCACTGCTTGGAATGCATAACATCACGGTGCAACCCTGTCCATAGCCGCGGTCTGGGGGTCTCCTGGGTCTGCAGCAAGATTCCTCGGGAGCCAGGGTGTGGGTCCACCTGTGAGCCTTTGCATCCCCTCGCTTGCCTGTCACAGCCAGGCAGGACCCCGGGGTGGTGGCTCTTGTCAGTACCCTTGGGTGGGCCCTGCCTGATAGGCGACCTTCACATCCTTATTTTCACTTCTGGGGCAAACTGTCCTTTTCCTGGAGTCGAATTAGAAGGCATACCGGCCTCCTTACTTGGTTGTATTCCGAAAGTCCTGCCGCTTCCCCAGTCTGGCAGGTCAAGGCATTACACCTTTTGCGAAACTCTGGAGCCACGTTTCTAATAAACATGAGAGTTTCATGATTCAGCTGCACCAGTGACCACTTCTTGTCTTTGTCAGCCCCCCCAAATCTGCCGCATCTCTATTTTCTCCTGCACGGTCTCCCCCGCCATCCCTCCTCCCCATTTTGTCCCACCCCCTCCCCTTCTCCCCCCGCCTGATCCTTCAGCCTCCCCAGACTCTCTCCACTTCACCTGTCACCTCCTCGTTGCTCTTGGGTTAATTTATTGGAGGCTGTGTTTGAATTAAAAGCTCTTGCCGTTCCCTCAAAAAATGAATGGCCGACCAGCCGAAGAGCCCTTGTGTGTCTATAGGTGGTCTCACTGTGCGATGATTCTCACTGGACGTGAAATCACGCCCAGCAGCTGGAAAGCTGTTGTGCCTGCCTCTTCGGTAGTAGGGGGAGTAGGGGGCGATGCTCGAACACGGGCCTCCCCGGGATTGGTGAGCCCTTTCGTGCTGATTCCGCTCTGACTCTGGGCCCGAACGGGCCTGCCCGCCCACGGTCTATCGTGTGCTTTCCAGCGGGCGGCGGGAGACAAAGAAGGGACGGCAGGGACCCAGGGGGGCTGCGACCGAAACGCATCTTTGCTCAAAACTGTGTGTGGCATCAGGGACCAAGTCGTCACCAAGGTCTCTAGTGAGCCACGAATCCGAGCGAACTGGCAGGTGTCAGGTGGATGACGGTGGAGTCTGTCTGTCCTGGGAAGAGGCAGGAGGCCTTGCTGGTGAAGGGTGTGTCTCTGGGCCAGGGCACTGGCTCTCAGGACCACCTGTAGGACCTTGGGTGAGTCCTTGAACGGCTCTGAGCCCCAGGCCGCTCTTCTAAATGGTGACTGCTTCCCACGCGTGGATTGAACGGCATTATGTACCAAGTGCCTGCCAAAGGCACGTGCTTAATACAAATTGATCATCACTGTTCTCACTGTTGGGGGATCTCATTTCCTTTGTAGGAAAAACGGCACCAGAGCCCACCTCCCAAGGCTACTGGGGGATTAGCCGACACACCGTATATCAAAGACCTCTTAGGAATGCCTGTGGAAATGTGTGGGCTTGGTCCCACTCCTGTTAATTCTAACTGCAGGTTCAACCAGCAAGATGACAATGCCCGTTTATATCAACACACACTGACGACTTTCCTCCCAGGAGAGGTCATTGAACCTGGACCAGAGGAAGTTCCAGAAGGCTCTCTCTGCTATGTTAATTCCATCATACCCAGTTCTTCCATCTCTGGGTGTTGAGGACTTTTCAGTACTCAACTATCAGTGGTGATAGTAGAAAATGAGCTCATGTTGGGGCTTAAATCCTGGTGTGTCCCTTTAACCGGGTTTTAAGACTTTGCCAGATTACTAAACAAATCGTGTCCTTAGTTTCCTCATCTGTAAAGTTGTGATCATGATACAGACTTCAAAGAGTAGGAGAAATCAAAGTGTTAGAGAACAGAGCAAATAGGCTATTGTGATACATCCCCCATATTTTGTCCTTGGCTCGTGGTGGTGGTTATAGAGCCACTGGCTTTGTTGGCTGAATTCCTCCGGATTCGGGATCACCTAGCTTTGGGGCACCCCTAGAATCCTGAGACCAGCGGATGGTCAGCCTGTAGTTGGTTTACCGTGTGCTATAAGGTCAGCCTCGTTGCAATCTACCGTCTTGATGTCCGGAGGTGGTTCATTCTGTGGTGAGACTCCTGGCTTCAGCACTTACCTTCTGCTGGGCTATGGGGCCAACTTCCTGGGCCCCGTTTCCCTGTCCTTGATGATGGGGATGACCGTAGATCTTTCCTCACAGGGCCTGCAGGAGGGCAGAGCCTGACACACAACAGGCGGTCAAGAAATGCTGAGTGTTTTGTTGAGTTTGTTCACTTGCTTTCGGATCTGTTGCCCCCACAAGACTCTCAGCTCCGTGGGGGGACAGGGCTCTATTCATGGCTGTACCCCCAGTACCTAGCACACTACCCGATATACAGTAGGTGCTCAATAAGTATATTTCAATGGGCCCATGCTTGGTCAATGTGTTGTTCACTCCCTCCTTCAGTGCCTTTGTTCGATGGCTGCCTCAGAGCTGGGAAGGCATCGGTTTCTTAAAGGACCTCATTCCGGTCTTCCTCCCCCAGCCCCTGAGTGGCTGGCCCCTCAAGGCCACGGGTGTCCTTTTGCGGGGATTTTGGCAGTCACCTGCCCCCTGGAAGGACTTCTCCCAGAGCCCAGCCTGCTGAATCACAGCTAATTACGACTGATGAGATGTTAATGAGTCTGAAGCTGCTTGGTAAGCTGTTTCGCACACACCGAGAGGTGAGAGAGAGAAGCCCATGGGATGGGACTGCGCGGAGGCTGCCGAGGTGCAGGGGCCCTGACTGAGACCCACAGCAACTCCCAGTGACGTGGGCAGACTGCATCCGCGGTCCTCTGTGCGCGGCTGACACGGGCAGGACCCCCACCACACCTGGCAGGAAAGGAGCAAGGATAATAGGACTGATGGTGATTACGACAGTACAATACCGCTATTTACACAACCCGTAACCGGGGCCAAGCACGATGCCTGGTGCTTTATATGTACTTAATTTTATTTCATCCTTATAACGTCATGGGTTACACCATGATTATTTACCCTCATTTTGCAGCTGAGGATTGGAACGCTTAATTAATTCGCCTTGTATGCTAGAACTAGGAAGCACGTTTCATCTCTTGGCTCCAGAGTCCATGCTCTCCTTGGTTATTCAGCTACTTAGTAGGAAAAACTCTAACCTTACCTTTATTGAGCACCTACTATATGCCCTATGCATTTAACTTCCCTCTCGTACTAAAGTAATATGCAGAACTTCAGTTTTATCTTTATCAGTCGTCTACACGTAAAAGGCATTTTCTACATCGATGAGTCCTGTACTTGTCAGAAAAATAACACAGGGCGGGTAGGATGTTCCCATTTTCCAGATGAGGAAAGTGGACTGAAAGAGCGTCAGTGAGTGTGCAGGCGTGTGCCATGAATGAAGGACCGAGCCTGGGTCTGGTTAGAGGTTTACCCGACTCCACGGCTGGTCACTCTGCCCTACAGCTGTGCTTCAAAATCAACAGCAGTGTGTGTGTGTGTGTGTGTGTGTGTGTGTGTGTGTACGTCCTCGTGCATTCGCAGGACCCCTGGTGGGATGGTGAGAAATGAGAAGGATCAGGGAAATCAGTACCCGGCAGGAAGGACAGGTCTGACCAGTCTCTGGAGGCCAGGCTGCACCTGAAATCATAGGGAGGGTTTGTGTGCGCCCTCGGGGCCTTGCTGAGAAGCACGGCTTGGACCAGCCAGCAGCCGGACCAATTTTGTGATTCCAGCATCGCTGAGCTCAGCAGCCAGGGTGTCACGAGCCTGCTTTTTTCTTCTTCCTCTTTATCGATGAACTATCTCCAACACAGGAAAAAGGCAGGTCGCCTAGAAGGAGAGAGAGAGAGAGAGGAGGGGCAGAGGGAGAGGGAGAGAGAGAACCTCAAGCAGGCTCCATGCCCAGTGCCTAGCTGGACTTGATCCCAGGACCCTGAGATCACAACCTGAGCTGAAATCAAGAGTCGGACGCTTAACCGACTGAGCCACCCGGGCGCCCTGAAATGCGTTTTGTCTTTACGTTGACATGTGCCTGCAGATTCTTCTTGGAAATACTATCTCAGCTGTCCTCTTTGAAGTGACTCCCAGATTTTTCTGTTTCCTCCCCACCACCCTCACGACAGTGCCTCCCATTTCTTGTGCTCAGGCCGTGTGCCAGACTGTGATGGAATTTTTCCATGCATGATCTAATTCTAATCCTCATAGCCTAATAGTAACGGTGATAACGATGACTACGAAAGGAACATAAGCAATAGCTATTGCATATTGAACCCTTGTTACGTGCCGGGCTTTGTGCTGAATGTTTGCTTTATCTGCTCGATCCCCGTGGAGGAACCCCTTGAGTGTCCATTTCCCACACTGCCCCCGAGCTCCCTGTGGGCAGGGGCTGACGCTTTTCCCTCTCTGTCTGCTGCAGTTGCTGGAGCCTGGTGAATAGTAGGTGCTCAGTAAATGTTTGTCGAAGGGATGCAGTGAACGGATGATGGAACAGGTGAAGGGCTTGGCACACTCAGACCGCACTGTTAAATGTAGGTGGATTACTCTAGTGCACACGGCGTGCAGAAGGGCAAAGTGATTTTCCAAATGTGAGTCTACTCAGACATTGGAAGTGCTTTCAGAATCAGCAGAAAGTCTTCCCCCCCATCCCCCGCTTGAGGGAGCTAGTCTAATCGTTGTCACTGACTTGAAGTCAGTCACCTGAAAGCAGGTCTCTCTGGTGGTGTGCCACAGGTTTCTGTGCTTGGGTCTCTTCTCTGTTACCTTACATGGCAAAGGGTGCCTTGCTGGTAAGGTAACAGGGATTAGGACATGGACCTCTTCGGGGGCCATTACTCTGTGGACCCCACATGGTCACCGCTTTAGAGTGCTGAATGGGTTTTATGCAGTTCCTTTACCTCTCCACCGTAGACGTTTGCATTTGTGATCTCTGAATTAAAAGATGCGGCTAGATTAGATTGAAAAATAATTCACAGGTAGGTCTCAGCGATGCTCAGAAAAAGCACGCCTCTACAAGAACAGGAAGGAGGGGGGCACCCGGGTGGCTCAGTAGGTTAAGCATCTGCCTTCAGCTCAGGTCCTGATCTCAGGGTCATGGGATCGAGCCCCGAGTTGGGCTCCCTGCTCAGCGGGGAGTCTGCTTCTCCTTCTGCCCCTCTGCTAGTGTTCTCTCTCTCTCAAATAAATAAAATCTTAAAAAAGGAACAGGAAGGAGGGATCCCCTGGGGACCATCGAGGCAGGATCTGATGGGCGGGTACTTTAGCATGGAGCAGCCAGGGCGAATCAGCTCTGAACCTGTGTCTTCCCCTTGAGATGTGAGTTCTTGGGAGAATGAGTCTGACTGGTTGGTCCCACCCTGACCTGGGGAGGGCAGATGCCTTGACTGATGCCCTTACCAGTGTGACTGGGGGAAAGTGAGCCCCAAAGGGAGACAGGATATTGCTACTAGTCTAGGAAGAGTTGGATACTCATGTCAGCTTTTTGTTTGCAGTGGTTTTTAGGTTGAGGGCCAGGTGATTGCAGAGGCCCCTTAGCATCTGAGTAAGTGTGGAAGGGTGAGGTGGTGGCATGGAACAGCACAGAGAGTTGCGGTGAGCTCCGTGGACTTGGTCCAATCCATTTTCCTTCCTGGGCTTCAATTTCTCCTCTTAAAGCAGGGAACGCAGTGTGGAGCATCTTTATGACCCCTCTCACTTCCCAGCCTGGAATGCTTTCTGGCATAAAGCAAGTCATGGGCAAGTCATCGTAGCATTCAACAAGTTAGTTTAACATTTTTCTGCAATTAATGTTCAGAGCCATCTTCACAGGAAAGGCACAGATATTCCTGATAATTTCAAATTGATTTGTGAATCAGAAAAATAGGGAGAGAGGTAGGTGTATGTATCTGCCCAGGAGCTGGTGGGTGACCGTTGGCTAAGGAAGGAGTGTGGCGTTGAAAGATGGCCTTGAAGAGTCAGGGTGAGGTCCCTTGGGGGCAGATGCTGCAGTGATAACCCAGCACACCCGAAACTTGAGCGTGGGACGACCCCAGACGCCAGTGGGAGACTGTGCTCATGGATTACAATCTCAGTGCTGCCCCCTACAGTTGTGCACACTGGTAGTCATGGCCGAGAGACAAGCGCAATATAAATACACAAGGGCTTGGGACCAGGGTAAGAGCCTTGGATGGGCAAAGGAAGGGTGTCCAGGGTTCAAATTTGCTTTTTCAGTTAGTTACCCCCCTTTTTTTTTTTTTAAAGATTTTTATTTATTTACTTAGATCATGAGCAAGCAGAAGGCAAAGGGAGGGGGAGGGAAAGAATCCCAAGCCACCTCTATGCATAGTGCAGGGCCCAAGGTGGGGTTCCGTCTCATGACCCTGAGATCATGACCTGAGCCGAAACAAAGAGGCAGGTGCTTAACCAGCTGAGCCACTAGGCGCCCTTGTTGTCTCTGTGCTGCATACCCATGGCATTCATGGGCGGGCAGTCGTGATGGGGAACCTTTATTGAGAATCTACAAGTGCCAGGAACTGTGTTACAATAATTTTACATTAGTTTTCAGAGGTAGGTACAGTTGCTAATCCTCTCAAGACTGAAGAATAAGCTTCTACCTCGAAAGTTCTGGAGGCCTCAGAAACATAAGCGTATGGGAATTCAGCTGGGGGGGATTATTCTTGCATAAGCATATAGAGTAAGATAAAGGGCTAGACATACAGGCTGAAATGAATAGCTGCGTAATTAAGGAATCAAATGAGGATGCCAATCAGATAGGTCTTGTGTTTATCTGTCTTCTAGTCTGGAGCTAGGGGGCTCAGAGGTGCTGTTTGGGGTGCCCCAGGGCACAAGCTAGGAAGTAGAGAGCGAGAATGTGGACGGAGTTCAACGTTACGCATGTCTCGTCAGGCCGCGCCACCCGCACATAGAGCAGAGGGGACTAGGTTTGTGTCTGGCCTGGGATAAGTGTCTGCCCCAAGCCAGGCCGCATCTTCAGGAACCTCGAGTCCCGTCGTGTGTATGTCTGGCTGTCATCCCGTCTTACTTCTGTTTCCTGCTCATCTCTGTTCCATAAGAACCTCTCCCTGCTGAGTTTGCCTCTGGCCACACGACCTTGCTGCCTGGACACCTCTCTGGTCTGTGCAGGAGTAATTTATGTTGGTTTTCATTTCCTGTAGGGAAGGTTGGTTAGCACATTTGGTCATTTTGGGGAGGAACTGAGGGCATGGAGAGTGACAGTGGGAACTGAGCTTTTGCAATCCCTGCTGGTATCGGCAAATTGAGGGCAGGTCAGAAAGACCCACGACGAGGATCAGCGGGAGAAGGTGTGCAGTGAGCTGAGGCACAGAGCCCCCTGCCCCATCCTGCCCAGGTCTGTCCCCAGTTACCACTGGTCTTCCCTGATCTGTGTCCAGGGCTTGTGCCGTTCTTAGGGACCGAATTGAATCACAGATAAAAGGCCACTCTTAGTTTCAAGCTGAGCACACCCTATGTCACTGTCCCTGCTGATTTTTGCATTAAAAAAAAAATTCCGCCTCTTCTTAGCTCTTAATTCTCACTCCGACCCTCTCTCCCTTCCCCCCTCTGTGTGCCAACTCTCTTCTGCTCCCGTGATTATATATTTTCAAGTATTTATTTGTTGTGAATAGGCAATGCCTGCATGTGATAAAATAATTAATCAGCCTACCACATGAAGAGCAAGTTTTTCTCCTCCTTAACTCTCCCTACTGGAGCACCCGCTGTTTGTTTTTATCTCATCTTGTCCATGTCTGTATGAGGTTAGACCTCCTGAAATTACCTTCTAGGTCAGAGTCATTGCATGCTGGCGATTTCATGTGGTTCAGTTGATTTTGAGCAAAAATAGGATACTTATACTTTCTCACCACCTGATACAGAATGTATTTTCACGTGTTTTTCCTGTCTCTCTCCATCAGATTGTCAACTCCATGGAGCCATAACCTGTTTGGCTCACTGCTGTCCCCACCCAGTGCCTGGCACCAAAAAAGACTCTCGAAGTCCTGGGCGAATAGACCTCTCACTCTTCTCACCAATGGGAGCTGTCTGGTGATGCTGGTCTGGCCCTTGCCTTCCTCATTTAGCACCGTGCTCCTCCCATTGCTCTTTCCCAGCACATGTGAATCAGCTTTGCTTTCTAATCAGCTTCAGAGAATGTGCACCCATGATGAGGATGTCCCGTAACCGATGGGACAGGTCCCCTTCTGCTGGCCGTCTAGGTCGTCCCCCGTCTCTTGCCATTAGAGACAGAGCGCCGTGAACATCTTTGCACACACCTCCGTGTATAGGTTTCAGCACGTCCAGGACGCTTCCTCCAAAGGGCACTGCTGGGTGTTGCACGTGGTGATTGGTGTGCTCTGAAGTGGACACTGCCTTGTTACGGTGTATATGGGTGGTTCCGTTAGCAACAATCCCCCTGCTTTCCCGCCTCCGTAGAGCGGCAGTGATGGGGGAGAGTGGTCTCGCACTGTTCAGCCTTCCCGAGTCTGTCCCGCTGACCCCCGTGGTCACCAGCAGGCCATTCTTTGCCTGCTAGCCTGTTACATTTGTATTAGAAGATGGATTTCTCAGTGTGATACAACCAAATTAGTTTTGCTGCTGGAAGCCGCCATACAATGCTTGTTGTGGCGTCGGCTTGAGACACCGAGTCAGGGATGGGGGGAGGCACTGCCACACCATTGTCGTCTCTCTGGGGAGCCGAGGCTGTCGGGGATCAGGAGAGCCCCTTTCCTTCATTCCCTGCAGCTCCCCCCCCCCCCCAGCTTGTTCAGTTTCAGCTCACTTTCATAGTGTGCCTACTGTCTGCCGGATGCCTTCTGCCCAAGATCCAATTTAACCGTCTAACGTGTCCTGTCAGACAAGGAGATTAGCTGTATCTTAGAGGAGGTATAACAGAGGCTCAAAGAAGTAGAATGACTTGCCAGAGGACGTTTTCCAAAACAGTAAGGAAGTAAAAAATCACTTCCTGCCGAAGACCTTCCAGTTGAAAGCGCTCCCGTGTTCTTACCCAGTCTCCGCCAGTGGCCTTGACTTCATCTTAACCCCACTCACTTCCTCTCCCACCTCACTCCAGGTCCCGGAGCCTTTCTGTGATGCAAATCTGCAAGCTCATTCCTACCACAGGGCCTTTGCATTTCTGCTCCCCTCTGCCAAGAATGTTTAGCCCCCTGAGTTTTTTACATGATTGGTTCTTCCCCAGCACGAATGTCACCTCCTCAGGAGTGACACATCTTTCTTGACCTCCCCCTCTGATCGCACTCCATCTCATTGCCATGTTTTGTCTCGCACAGAGCTTTTCTCACTATCTGAAAAAACGACTTTCACTGGTCACGTATTTTATTTGTTGGTGTGGACTTTGGATTTGCTTAAAAAAACAAAACAAAACACGTATGTTTTGAAATCTGGATGAATGCTTGTAAGTCTGGGACAGTTCCATTCAGGACCTAACCATAGGCCAGGAGGACACGGCCAGCAACTTCTCTGGCTGTTTTGCCTAGATTGATCTCTGAGGCCGGGCATTCGGGAGGATTGTTTTCTGTTACGTGAAGTTGGTTATTACAACATCCAGCAGCCCCAGATAGAGCTTCGCCGTAGGCAAACCAGTGATCAGGCGGTGCTGGCCAACCTGTAAGAGGGGGATAAAAGCTATCCTTTAAGAATTTATAGTTTCAAAAGTCATACAGTCATAGGCTTCTATAGGGGTATGTGTGTGTGTGTGTGTGTGTGTGTGCGCGCGCACAAGTTGTTGCATTAGAAATAACAGTCAACACAAATATGGTCATATCTTGCCACTAGGTGAAACCTTTGTATCCTCAGGTCAAAAAGTAAACATGCCCAACAGAATCTATAATGGAGTTTACAAAGTAGCAAGCCACAGGTTCCATGAGCTTTATTTGGCCTGCATGGTGTTTTGAATCTGTTTCCAACATTTAACAGTATAATGTCCTTCGAATATTTAAAAACTGGTGACACTGCTTTTTGAAATGGCAATAGCAAGCTAGAGGTGAGCACCGGCTTCTTTCTCTAGGCACAGCTGGTGTCCTCTCCTACCCCTAACCCCCTGTTTGCCACTTTTCCCACCTGCACTGCTTCTGGGACGTAACGCCATATGCTTGGCTTCAGTAGCATTTGGTTTTGTGACCTTTGTTTTGAAATTTCTCATCCATTGCCCTTCAGAATGGGACATAGCTTTAATGTGAGTAATAAAAAACAAGATAGCCATGTTCGTTAATTGATATAATTGCCCAGGCTTACCAATACACACAGCAGACATCTGAGAGAGAGCAGGTGAGGGAGCAATATTTAAGATTACACTGGCTCAGCATCTAAGTAGCTTTTTTAGATACCTGAACCTTCTCTTACTACTTTGCACGTCAATAATTATCTAAAATAAGTGCTGGCAAATAAGTCATTACTTGATTTTTTTAAATTTAATTTTATTTTTTCAGTGTTCCAAGATTCATTGTTCATGCACCACACCCAGTGCTCCATGCAATACGTGCCCTCCTTAATACCCACCACCAGGCTCACCAAACCCCCCATCCCCCTCCAAAACCCTCAGTTTCTCAGAGTCCACAGTCTCTCATGCTTCGTCTCCCCCTCCGATTTCCCCCAATTCACCCTTCCTTTCCTTCTCCCAATGTTCTCCATGTTTTTTCCTTATGCTCCACACGTAAGTGAAACCATATGATAATTGACCCTCTCTGCTTGACTTATTTCACTTAGCGTAATCTCTTCCAGTCCCGTCCGTGTTGATACAAAAGTTGGGTATTCATCCCTTCTGATGGAAGCATAATATTCTATTGTATATATGGACCATGTCTTCTTTATCCATTCATCTGTTGAAGGGCATCTTGACTCTTTCCACAGTTTGCCGATTGAGGCCATTGCTGCTATGAACATTGGGGTACATATGGGCCTTCTTTTCACTGCATCTGTATCTTTGGGGTAGATACCCAGTAGTGCAATGGCAGGGTCATAGGGTAGCTCTATTTTTAATTTCTTAAGGAATCTCTACACTGTTTTCCAAAGTGGCTGCATCAGCTTGCATTCCCACCAACAGTGTAAGAGGGTTCCTCTTTCTCCACATCCTCTCCAATACTTGTTGTTTACTGTCTTGTTGATTTTGGCCATTACTTGAAATGGTGACTTTAAGTGATGCATGTGGCTGGATGTCATTTTTTCCCCAAATGATTATTTTAATTGGTGAATGTGTGTAACCTGCATATATGCCTGGGCCTCCTGTGGTCCAGTATCAGAGCTGTGTCACATTCAGAGGAATATAAGTAATGATTATTAAAAAGAAATCCCCATCTTTACTTGTATCTTTCCAACATTAACAGGAGTCTAATTTATAAGGCACTTCAGGTCACCATTCATAAAAATCACCTTTCCCCTCCATGTCTCCTCTCTCTTGCCCCATGTTGTAGGGTGGATAATGACCCCCTAAAATGTCCGTGTCATGATCGCTGGGCTCTGTGAATATGTGAACCTGTTACCTTATATGGCAAAAAGGCATTCTGCAGATGTGTTTGAATTAAGGGTCTTGAGCTGGGAGATTATCCTGGACTATGCAGGTGGACTAATAATATAATCACAACTATTCTACCAAGGGGAAGGCAGAGGGAGACTATACCACGGAAACCAAGAAAGGCATTTGATGGCCAAAATAAAATGCTCTACTTCTTGCTTTGAAGATGGAAGGAGGGGCCACAAGCTAAAGATTGTAAGGAGTACAGCTCTAGGAGCTAGAAAAGGTGAGGGCATGGCTCTTCCTCGAGAGCTCCTGGGGAGAATATCAGCACCTTGATTTCAAGCCAGTGCCATTGGTGTAGGATTTCTGACATTTAGAACTGTAAGAGAATCAACTCGTGTTGTTTTAAGCCATCAAGTCGGTGGCTCTTTGTTATAGCAGCCGTAAGAAACTATTACGTTCCACAACCAGCCTCTTTCTTTACGTGCTCATAAGCCACTCCATGAAACTTTCCCACGTTCCTTTTGATTCTCTTTTATGGGCATCAGTGAGACGGCACTCACACAGGGAACCCCGACAGTAAACCGCCACCTTTCCCCGTTCTGTGGTTCCTTCCCAGGAGGGACACAGAGAAAATAGAGCAGATGAGGCAATGTGGACACATGACTCTATGATCTGTTCCCATAATGACCAACATCACTGGGAGAACCAAGTCAATAAAGCTCAGTCTTCCTCAAGCGTATTCCCCTTTTATTCATAACTCAGTTTCTTTGCTGTTATGACCTCATTCTTTGCTGGGCAGGCCCCGCCAAACTATATTCTAAACTTTCCTCTGACACGGTGTTATCGAGACTGCATGGGGTGATGCCTCTAATCACGGTGTACTTCATGTGCATGGGGTTTTACTCATTCTAATGTCATTAGTATAAAGTAGGCGTCTCGTTGCCAAGGCAACCAGAAATGCAAGCACGCACAATTCCAGTCTTGTCCAACAACTCAAGCTCTGCTTGGTGTGTTCCCACTGCGTTCTTGGGTTTCCGGTCTCCTGGAGCCCAAATAGTGCAAACCATCCCGTGGTCAAGCCCGTTGATTTTTTTTTTCTCTTTTTAATTAATGTTTTCGTGGGTCTTACACAGTTTTTCCTGAATCTGCTAACTTAGTTCTTTAATTCCTCCTGGCTAATCCTGTCTTTTCCTTTTCCTGTGTAATAGATTTGCTCTCTGAAGTCCCTCTGTGATAGTTACCTTCGCCATCTCCAACATGGGCTTTTTTCTCTTTCTTCCTCTCCACTCTTGACCACTCCGAGCCTCTGCCATTGGAATCGGCATCCGAGATTTCTGTTTCTGCTTCCCTACATCCGGACTGGACCAGTCGAAATGGATGAGGATCAGGGCTCTGTATTCCCCATGCGCAGACACACGGAAGCCTCCCAAGAAAGACGGTTCTAATTTTACATTGACTGCTGTATATTTTATGCTCTTTAAACATACCTCAAGAGCTAGTTTGGGCCTTACCGTCCATAAGTGCCGGTCCCTGCAGCTATATGCTCCCGCAGCCAGCCTTTTTTAGTAGGTAATGCTGAAAAGTTTATTATGTTTTATAAAATGTTGATGAATTTTAACACGAATAAAAGACCTCTTGGTGGCATATATGGAAATTATCTTTCCCACAGAGGCCACAAGGCAGAGGGGTCCATGGG
Organism: Potos flavus; assembly: GCA_028534135.1. Classification (NCBI taxonomy): domain Eukaryota; kingdom Metazoa; phylum Chordata; class Mammalia; order Carnivora; family Procyonidae; genus Potos; species Potos flavus. The sequence continues at coordinate 26,431,319 of CM052890.1, forward strand.
ATGGTTCTGGTTCACCAGTGGGTTCTCTTTGACCTACACAAGATCTTAAATGTGAGTGAGCCGACTTTTAAAATAGGAATATTTCACACAAGACCCTGGATTATTCTGGATTATCTTTAAAATACTGAAAGATCTGGTAACGTGAAGCTTGTATTCTTGTATGGCCATAGACGGCTGGATTTGAGCAGTGGCTGCCCACGGGGATAAGGCAGCAGTCTTTGGTTCATCTCGATGTGGTTTTTATCCACCCTACTTTGCTCAGTTATGTTAGCTGCCTGATAGAGGCATCTGAGATTGCAGCTTCTCTCGTGGAGTTCTGGGCTCACAGGAGGGAGGCACCATAAAGACATTGACACTGACCCCTCCCTCACCCACCTGGTCTATGAGTGTCCCTTTCTGTACCTCGAATCTGGTCATTGAGCCTCCAGAGATGTGCTTATCACCTTCCCACCTAGCTATTCCTCCCATAATCAGCTCTCCCTGGAAGAAAGTTCTTCCACAGATGGAAGTAACATTTTCATCTCCTAAGTCCTCCACGCTTTGGTTGGAGGTAGTCTCATGGGGCACAGATGTGGATTACGGTACCTCTCCCAAACTCGATTCCCACTGCATTGCCAAGGGCTCAGGCCCACTACGGGCTGTAATTCAGCATTTGCACTGTGTTGATTATAAAGCATAGGGGATGAACATTCTCTAGTTATTTTATACCATTTGAAGGCTCCAGCCTGACACGTGTGGCCATCTGAGAGATTTCTCAAGGCTCACTTGGCAGGACCCAAAGGAAGATGTGTTCGTTTCTATAGCGATAATGGTGTTGATAATTTTAATGCTATTAGTAGCTACCTTTTATTGGAAAACTGCAGCCAGGGTAAACCCTATCCCAGGGTAAATGATTCACAAGCATCATTGTGTCTAACCCTAATTAAAGGTAGGTATTATCTTAGTTTATAGATGAGTCGACTGAGGCTCAGAGCAGTTAAATGTATTCTCAGAGGCCATCGTGGTAGACATTGTGTTTGTGTCTCCAAAACGGAGTCCCCTGCCTTCTGGTAGCTGCCATAATTTTCCTTTGGCTATCCATCCCCACCCACGCAGTTCATCTCCTTCAGGAAAGGCAGACCCCGAAGACTCAGGCTTAAACCAAGCAGCGCAATTCCCATTCACTGGCCATGGCGAGTGGTTATTGCTTAGTATGTCCCAGTTAAAACAATGACATTGGAGAAGATTTGGTCAGGGGGATTCTGAGAACCTTCTGAAGCGACCCTCTTATTATTAGCCAAGACATGGAGGAGCAGGTACGTGGCTCCTGAATGGTTGGCATGTTCCCATCTTGTGTCCGTAGTGTTGTGTTAGCATAAGAAATGCAGAACAAGAGTTGGAAAAAAGTCTTTTTTTTTCTTTCAGTGTTCCAAGATTCATTGTTCATGCACCACACCCAATGCTCCATGCAATATGTGCCCTCCTCAATACCCACCACCAGGCTCACCCAACCCCCTCCCCCCCTCCCCTCCAAAACCCTCAGTTTGTTTCTCAGAGTCCACAGTCTCTCATGTTTCGTCTCCCCCTCCGGTTTCCCCCAATTCACTTTTCCTTTCCTTCTCCTAATGTCCTCCGTGATACTCCTTATGCTCCACAAGTAAGTGAAACCATATGATAATTGACTCCCTCTGCTTGACTTATTTCACTCAGCGTAATCTCTTCCAGTCCCGTCCATGTTGATACAAAAGTTGGGTATTCATCCTTTCTGACGGAGGCGTAATATTCCATTGTATATATGGACCATATCTTCTTTATCCATTCGTCTGTTGAAGGGCATCTTGGCTCTTTCCATAGTTTGGCGATTGAGGCCATTGCTGCTATGAACATTGGGGTACATATGGCCCGTCTTTTCACTACATCTGCGTCTTTGGGGTAAATACCAGTAGTTCAATGGCAGGGTCATAGGGTAGCTCTATTTTTAATTTCTTAAGGAATCTCCACACTGTTTTCCAAAGTGGCTGCACCAACTTGCATTCCCACCAACAGTGTAAGAGGGTTCCCCTTTCTCCACATCCTCTCCAACACTTGTTGTTTACTGTCTTGTTAATTTTGGCCATTCTAACTGGTGTAAAGTGGTATCTCAATGTGGTTTTGATTTGAGTCTCCCTGATGGCTAATGATGATGAACATTCTTTCATGTGTCTGTTAGCCATTTGTATGTCTTCTTTGGAGAAGTGACTGTTCATGTCTTCTGCCCACGGAAAAAACAAAGGCTTGATGGCATCATTGGTCCACCAACTCAGAATAATCCTGAAGCCTTCTTTGTCACTGGTCATTCAGCCATATGAGCTGATAGTCACACGATCATGTGATCATCCCATGAGCTGATGATCTTCTTTATTGTTTAAGATGGTTTGAATTTTCTGTCATTTGCATCCAGATGAATCCTGACTGATGGATACACTCACCTAGTAAGCAGTGGGGCCATGATTCAAACCCAGGACCATCTAGTCCCCAGATCGATGCCATTTCTGCTCTTCTTTGCTTGGTTTGGAAAGACCTTCTTCCCGTAGAATCATAGAGTTTCAGAGCTGAATGAGACCAATGAGATTGTCCCGTCTAGACAAAGCAGTGGGGGCAAAAAGCTGGAGACACCCAGTATTGCAGCAGTTTTTGGAAAGTGAAAGAGAAGGGAGTGAGTGAGGACAGTGGGAAGGGAAAAGGGAGAAAAAGGCCAGAGAAAGAGGAAACAGGTGCTCATGAGATGCTATCTAAGACAAAAGGAGAAGAATCTTTGCCTTTCTTCTCTTTAACCTAGTGAAGTCAGCATGGGTTGGCTAGGCCGAGATACCCAGAATGCTGCTGTCCTCTCTTTCCTTGCATATTTTATGCCAAAGTACCTTCCGATACTTTAGGGCCACTAAATCGTGCTCTAGAACATAACTCAGTGCTTAGTACTTCAAACAGGTGGCCCATTGGCAAAAAGGAAGATGTTTTATGAAGTAATTTGAGAAGGTAAGAGAGAAAGATACTGTTTCTTGATAGCTGAGCTATCAAGACTGCTTCTCATTTTCCTTGTAGGAGGACAAGAAATCCTATTTCTCTCTAGTAGGAGAATGGACACAGAAACAGCAGCGGCTGATACGTGCGTCTCACCATATGCGGTACGCACCATGATGGGTTCCCGAAGATGTCCATGTTCTAGTCCTCAGAATCAGAGGATATGTTACTTCACAGGGCAAAAGGGACTTTGAGGTTGTGACTAAGTGAGGAATCTTGAGATGGGGAGATAATCCTGGATTATTTGGGTGGGCCCTGTGTGATCACCAGGGTCCTTCTAAGTGAAAGATGGAGGCAGGAAGGTCAGAGGCAGAGGAAGCAGTGATCCAAATATTTAGACCGGTGGGGGTCATGGGGCAGGACCCAAAGAATGTGGCAAATCCTAGAAACTGGGGTGGGGGGGGAAGGAAATGGAGTCAGCCCTAGAGCATCCAGAGGAACACAGCCCGGGGGCACTTTGATTTTCGCCTGGTGCAGTTCATTTATAATCTAAGACTTCCAGAATGGTAGGATTTATAAGTAGGTGTTGGTTTAAGCCCCTACTGTGCTTACGGTAGTTTGTTACAGCAACTGGAAACTGATAAGCCAACTGACAAGGCCTGATCTCAAGGTCATGTGCCTACATTCTTGCTTACTTTCTCACCCATGCTTCATTGTAAAGATTACAAAACACTGCTCCGAGCGGTAAGTTAATACACCTAGAAGTCTCAGACATGGAAATGTCCTTTCTGGGCTGGCAGGTGCCTGGGAGATTGCCTTACATGCCAAGTGTCGTGCTGTTCTTAGGGAAACTCTTCACTTGTGTAATAGGAATTGTGGCACACTGGGGCCTCCGACTTCACCTGGCCCCTTCTGTGGGTGCAGTGTTTCTGCTGGGTCTGACCTGACTACGGGGATAAGGTTTTCCTGCGTCCTCATTGTGCTTCTCCTCTTCGTCCAGCCGCCCAGGGAGTCTGCTGGAGGCCACAGGAAGGGGAAGGCCAGCCGTGTCATTCCAGCTGATACATCACCAGGGTATTTGTGGGGAGGAGGGAGCGTTTGTGACTATGTGACAAGGGTCAGAACTATTTGTAGAGTCAGAGAAGAAGGTCCGAGGGGGTGGTTTCCTGACCAGAGCATTGAGGGGGCGGGGAAGGAGGAAGGAAGAGGGCCAGGGGGAAAGGGAGAGGGAGTGACCCTGAAATAAACTGAGAAAGATACATAGAAAGGGATACATGGTAATACAAACGCCAGAGAAAAGGAGGAAGATTTTGCAGGATAATTTACCAATCTTTATTAAAATTAAAGGAATATATAGTCTGCGATCCAGCAGGTTTTATTTTACTAAAATACCCATAATAGAAAGTTTATTTTTTAACCGTCTTTAAAGCGTACAATTCAGTGGCATTAAGTACATTCACCGTATTGTGCACCCATCGCCCCTCTCTAGTTGCAGAACCTTTGCCTCACTCCCAAATGGAAACCCCATGCCTGTTAAATAGTCACCCCACATTTCCTCCCTCCCCAGCCCCTAGCAACCACCAGGCTGTGTTCAAGCTGTAGGCATTTACCTGTTCTGGGCATTTCCTATAAATGGAACCATACAGCTTTGTGTTTGGCGCCTTTCACGTAGCACGATGTTTTCGAGGGCAACAACTAGACGTGGACTAACTATTCATTGTGGGGCCATGGCTAACCTGTGACACACGGCACCATGGGAGGGGGAGCGGATAAAAAACTTGGTAGAATGACGTAGAGTCTTGTACTGATGTAGAGAGGTCTCTAAGACACCATTTTAGGTGAAAAGAGCAAGTAATAGCACAAAATGCGTATCTTATTATTTATGTAAAAAGTTATGAAACGGGGTGATTTAACTCTCTCTGTAACTACGGAACATTAAATACAGAGGCTGAGGTTTGGAGGAATATAGGATAAATACATAACACAACAGGGGTTGCTGTGGGGGCTTGGTCCGGGATAAGGGACAGTGGTCAAGGGACATTAGCTTTGTCTCTCAACGTCTGGGTTTGCTGAAGGAGAATACATTTCTGTACAGAATGTGGACCTATAAAGGAATCAGATGGAGAGGAAAAAAAGAGACCAAGTGAAAGACACAGAAAGAAACCAACAAAGAGGCACAGAGGGAAGCCCACAGAGGCAGAGACGCCCTGGGGTGGAATTTGGGTGAAACCATCCATCACATCATTACTCTCCCCTCTGGAGCGGAACAGCATGAGTGGGGGAGTGTCAAACAGTGAGAGATTTTTAGATTCGGCCTTCTCCCCGTTGTAAAAACCGACTTTAATTATAGCATCCCCCGCGCTGGTGATTATCGGTTTGTTCCAGTGTTAGAAAGTCTAGAGGCCAGTTCAGGACACATGTCCCGGTTTGAGTCCGATTCTACAATCAGCGTTTCGATTTTCGAGCAAGTTTTCCAAGTTTAATCAACTTGTTCTTTCTGTGTTGTCAGGATGATAAATTTGGGGGATGGTGGTGATAAAAAAAAAAAATTGCGGTTTGCTTGAAAGAATGGAGGAGCTTAGCTTAGGAATTGTGTAAAGATTGGCACCTTTTGTTTGCAACTTTGTAGCAATTAGCTGTTCAATGTGTGAGACATAATTGTCATTTTTTTTTTTTTTTTTTGAGAGAGGGCAAACATGAGCAAGCCGTGGGGGGGGGGGGGGCTTGGGGTGGGGACAGAGGGAGAGGAAGACAGAGAATCCTAAGCAGACGTCACACCCAGCGCAGACCCCGTCAAGGGGCTCGATCTCACGACCTTCCTTGTTAAGAACTGTGAGTTCTGGGTTTGGATCTCTACTCCTATTCATTTGCCCATTCTTCAGGATTATAGAATGAGGCACCAAATGCTTGGGGATTAAAAAATTAGCCATGGCTTGTCCCTGTGGATTGAGTTTATGGTGTATTGGGGGAGACAGATACTCAAGAACCACCCCACCAATTATGTATATGTGATTATAAATCTCAACGAGGGAAATTCTGTGTAGACACATGGGTTTGGAATATTACTTACAGGTGTCCCCACCAGCTTCCACTAAGGGAGAGATCACCTGGGAGGTGATGTCTAGTTGGATTTCCATCTCTGGACTCAGACAGTTAATTTTCTCTCTTAATGACTACGGTAATGGCAGGAGCCCGTCTTCTGGAGACCGGTGTGCATTGAGTTGAACTCCGTGTCCGTGCCTGAGTCAGAGTGAATCGCTGTTTGGGGGCACAGGGAGCATGCGCCCCAGTCGTGGTCTGACACAGGCCAGTGTTGTGGGACAGGCTGGTGTCCTCCATCCGCAGCTGACTCCCCCAGGCTGAGAGCAGCGCGTCATGACCCGGTCGGATGTAATTGTTGGCGATGACCTTCCACCTTGCCTAACTCTGGGTTTCTCAGTTGTCTTGCTTCTTCCCTTCCTGGCATCCTGGTCTTCCGTGCTTGTATTCTCTTATTTTCATATTTGTTTCTCTTCCTCTTTCCCTTCCAACCCTTCTTTGTCTTTCCTTCTGTTCTCTCCCTCCCTTCTCTCTTCCCTCTTCGTCCTTGCTCTCTCGTTGACCCTCCCATCCCATTTGCTCCTTAGTCTACTCTTTGACCTCCTTTCTCACTCTTGTTCTGTGTACTTCCAACAATCCTTGTTCCTTTTCTTTCTCTCTCTCCCTACAGGCCCTTCCCCCCTGTATCTTAGACTCACTGAAGGTGCTATGCAGACCCTACAGGAATTATACTTGGGTGGCAGTGAGGGTTGTAGGGCCCACTTACCCCTTGCTTGGAAAAAGCATTCTGAGGATATAGTCAAAGAAAAGGGAGAACATTGGGGAATGTGGATTAAAACAATCATTAACATTTTAAGCACAGTGTTACTCATTGTGTTGCTGGGGGGAGGGGAGGGCAACAAGGCCACAGTAGGTGTTGTTATTAGACGACCAGAACCTCGGGTCCATTTATCCGTTTGAAGAGGCTTCGCTCTGGCCATGGGTCAGACTGGTTTGAACCCTTCCTCCATTTGCTTACACGTGTCCCGGCTGTCCCTCTTGAGTCTGGCCAGTGTAGCCGGAAAAAGCGGGACTTCCTCATAATATCTTTGCCAAAATAACAAAATTCTTGTCTTTTTTGAACCGCCCAAGGGGGTGAACGCCTAGGAAGTCTTTTTGAAATCCTTTTACCTCCTCTATCCCCTCCATGAACCTGCTTTTAAAAGTCTGTCATCTCTTGTTTGTTCCCCCAGTTCTCTTGACCATCCCTTTATCAACTATGTCCACTTAGCCTTACTCTCCCTTCAATTTCCCCTAACTCTGCCCGGTTTCTTCTTGTCATCTGGGTCCTCAGCGGCCTTCTCTCAGGATTCTTTCTTGCAGTTATTCCTAACCTTTTTGGGGGGTGGGGTTTGGGTGACAGAGAGGAGACATCTTGAAGAATTTGATAGAAGCCAGGGACTCCCTTCACGGGAACATGCACGTGCGCACAGCCATTTTCATTTTCCCCAGTTTCAAGGGATTTCTCAGCTTCCTGAAGGCCATCCCTGGACCTTTTGAGCATCTGTGCCATCAGATGAGTCTCTAAGTGTGCCCCCTCCCTTATCACCCCCCCATCCCATCAGCTTGATGTATTTGCTTCTTAACCCTTACAACTAGCTGGAACTAGGTTGTTTGTTTGCTTATTTATTGTCCTCAAGATCCTCACCAAGAACACCTTCATTACCATAGCAACTGCAGCCAATGGGAAACACTTTCAGGATACAGGAAATCCGATGACACGGAGATGTCGAGCCTGGCATTTTGCTTAATATTGTTTCATGTGGTGGTGACGTGGGTGCCCCTGGCCTGAAAAGGAACTCAGTCCAGAAACTGTCAGTGTTATCCCTGGTGGTTTCCATTTGTATTCAAGTCCATCCCTGTCCATAGTCTTCCCTTCTATTTGCTCTTTGTCTCTGTTGATAGAAATCAATAGTTCCCTTCATCTTGCCCCTGCATCTAGAGAAGCGGATCAACTCTCCAGTCTCCCCACTCCATTGACACACAAAGGTTACTTAGCATCGTCAGGCAGTGGATCCTTGGGGCAGAACTCAGTTAAGAGAATGTTTTCCTCCTAATTGATTGGATCCCCGCACTGAGAACCTTTCATTCCACCTCTCACCTGGGGATGTGGAGGGCTCCACGGTCCCCCGAACAATGACATTTGGCTTTATTGGCTTGGAGAGAGAGAGATACAAGACACGGGCACAGGCAATAGGAGATGAGCAACCCAAGTCACCTCTTCAAATAACTGAAGGAAACTGTCCAAGAGCCGACAGATGGGTTTCGTATGCTGACAAGTGCAAGGCCCCCTTCTGTGGTTTGCCTTAGAAATTGGGGAAATGAACCTCGTAGTTGCAGACCTAGAGATTTTTTTTTTTTTTTTTTAAGTGGAAAAGGAGGTGTTTGACAGCACAACCCTTACTGCTGGGCTCTTATCCTAAAGGTGTAAGGGTATAGGATGCTGGAAGGTGGATTTCTTCTTCCCTTGCTCCAGAATGTTCAAGAATGGGTTCGCCTGCAATTCCTGTCCAATAGCAAACCACTCTTCGCAGGTGAGTAGCGATGACAGTGCAGCAGAGCACCAGACAATGGCAATGATGCTTCTGAAACGTGAGACTGTAGCAAGGACAAGGACCACATTCTCTTCCTCCCACGGGCCATCTCTCCTGATTCTTGGTGCACCGCAAGGCCTCTTGCCTCTACTGATCCGGAGCCCAGGGTCTTTACCAGCAAGGGAAAGGTTGGCAATGGAGTGGGTTTAGGTTATGCCCTTAGTTCTCCCACTGACAAGGGTTTTTCGGTGCCTTTGGGGAAGTCACCCAGTTACCCCATGTCTTCGTGTCATCACCTGAAATATAGGATGGAGACACGTTCCGTGCATGGGAGAAACTGGAAATGGAAGAGTCTCCACTCCTAGAGAAAATAATATTTAAAAAATAAAAATGTGAGTTTACCATCATTATTTATTGCAGGGAAAGGTAGCATTGGAAACAAGACTGGAAGGAGACAAATGGGGGCCTGGGTGTGGCTCCCATTGTACTTTCGGTTGGGTACCACTCACTTACTTAGTGGAGCATCGCTTCTCGGTGTCCGATTTGTCCCGTGTCCACATTTCCCCATGAACTGCATCTCGTGCGGCTGCTTAGGTTCCTCTCGGGCCTGATTTATTAGCCTTGGTTGATGCAGAGCGAACCTCTGTGCGAAATCAAGAACAATTTATAACCTGCCCCATCAGCAAATACCCAGAATGTCATTCACAATAAGTGAATTAGTCGGTCCTGTACTTTGCCTCCGGTTGAAGGAGCTAAAACAGAACCGGTTATTTTCACCACAGATACCTTCTCCTTCACTTTGGGAACCGAGAGATACGTTGACCTGTTTCTTACCTTTGATGATGGCACAAAGAAATAGGACACAAACACTTTGCAGTTAACTGGCCAGGAGGGAAGCTGGCCCTCTTTCTGCTGAGCAAATAGAGTCTCTCTTCCCTGTTCCATCTTCACATGGGAACATAAGCTCCGAGGGCTTCTAGGCACATACGTCCCTGTCTTCACTTCCGGCTCTCTCTAGAAGCTGTCTTAATATCTGAGAAGGCTTCATAGTAAGAACTATGATTGCAGCTTGAAATTTCAGCGTGTCTTTTACTGGTTGGGCCATTTAATAATTCAGAGCTAGGTTTCGAGGTCCGACAACCGAGGTTCAGTTTTTTCTCTACCTCGGGAATGTCGTTTCTTATCTTTCCTAAGCTGTAAATGTAGTTAGTAGTGCCTGATATTAGATTATAGTCAGCATTAAATCTGAGATCTTCTGCGATATGCTGAGTGGAGAGCCTCATTAAGAAATGCCAGGGACTTGGCTTTTCCTTTTTCCTTTTAATGAGGACATTGGCATCTTATAAATATCAGGTTATTTGTTAAAACAAGAAAACTGTATTATCTAACACCTATGTTACAAGCTCTGTTAGGCAGAATTTCTCCTACACTTGACCTTTATGAGAAAGGCAGGTGAGAGAAAGGCCAATGTTATGAACGTAGTCGATACCCTGCATCTAGGCAGAGTCTAGATGCGCGCTCATTTTTTACATAACCCTATATTCTCGATCCTTCGCCAAAGATTATCGATATTCGGAGTAAGAGTACCAAAGCCCTGCCTGAGTCACCATCACACCTCAAGGTTCACACACATTAAGATTTCATCTCCTTATTAAGGCAGGAAAACGGACCAACATCCTAAGTTTTCAACATTGACTTGTGAAAATTAAGGCTGATTGTAGGACGAAAACTCTTAGCTAGATAGGAATGTTGATGACATCCTTCTTCCTTCTCATCTGTTTGGTTGACAACATTTGGTTCTTGGGGATCTTCGGCTACATTTCGTTGAAAGGGGGTGTCCTAGGAGCTCTGTGGTGTGGAAAGACCACGGACTGGGGGTAGTCTGACTTGAGGTCAGATCATGCCTTGGCTCGTTCCTAGCTGTGTCATCCTGGGGAAGTTATTTGCTATCTTTGAGCCTTAATTCCCTCTTGGTCATATTGGAGGTAACAAGGGTTTTTTCAGAGGGCTGTTGTCAAATGAGAGAAACTGAAGGTGCTCTTTAGATATTTTTTGTCCTTATAAAAAGTGTGTGTGTGTGTGTGTGTGTGTGTGTGTGAGTGATTGGAAGGGAGAGAGAGATGGAGATATAACCAGAGAGCCAGAGAGAGCTTTTGGGTGGAATAGACTTGGAGGCAAGTTTCTGTCTGTATGTTGCTTTGGGAAGTGATTATTGGGGTGTGTTCACATTGTAGAAAATTAATTGAGTGGTATACCATAATGATTTGTCTACTGTCCTCAGGTACTAAAATTTTACTAAAAATGTGTGTCCGTGAGATTTATCACACCCACACACGCAAATTCGTAACACTGGGTCTCTTTGTTTCGGCGTCCAGGAGCCAGACAATCCCAGAACATCTCGGCACCTCCTTCTTTGCACTATTGATTCTTGCCCCTGACGAAGGATGTGAGTTAGGCTCATATTTTCCTTTGGACCCAGCATTCTTCCACTGCCTCTGTTAGATGATAGGTTGGGGGTAGTGGAAGCCATGCAGACCTAGGAGGCAGAGAGCCAGCGTTCGAATCTTGGGTTTATTTTGTACAAGACTCAGATGTCTTGTCTGCAGAATGGTTGCTGGAGGATTAAAGATGATTCAGGTGTAAACCCTTTAGCACAGTGCTGGCTGTTGAAATATTCACCTTACACTTTTTGGATTTAAGAATGGGTAGACTCAACCCCCTATGCCCAGTCTGGAAAGACATCAGTTTTTATAGCACAGCCTCTTGCTGTTAATAAATTGGCTCCGTGCTTGGGAAATCTCCCCTCCTAGAATGGGTGCGTATGTACTCAATCTAGACCCGAGTTCATCTAGGTCCCCCTAGAACTTTTTAAGACCACTGCCTCTGAATTGGGCTCAGCAGAAGAAACAGATCTCATGTGGATGCCAATGTCTCTGTCTTTTTCTGTTTGTTGTTATTTAAGCCAAATGTATACGACTTGAAGGTCTAATAATTTGCTTCTCTTTGGGGTTGTTGGTTTTACTTTCTCAGCTTAGCTCAAGGCAGAGGTGACTAGGTATTTTTAGAATGCCACTTTCAATATATGTGTGGGCATATTTGTTTACATTTACATGTCCACCTGGACGGATCATAAACTTGCCGTCATCAGACAGATGCTATTCTTAGTGAAGAGGTAGTATTTCCACATAGGTGCCTAAAGGGATACAAAGAAAACCACAGTATTCTAGCTCTTTCCCCCCACTCTGCTGGTTTCTGAGTTACAGATGGAAGTGAGTAGACTTTGATATGCGACTCCATAAAAAAAGGAAGAGGTAAGCACATTTTTGGGTCATCTTTATTGGTCCGTTGCCCAGAATCATTTTAAAGGGTTCAGGGACAAGTTGTGGCTCTTTTTCCGTAATTCCTGACCTGGCTGCAGGCCCTAGACACACTCTGTCATAACAAACAGCCATAGCAGGATCCAGTTGTGTGCCCAGTGCAAAGTCGGGTCCTTAATACAGTGTCTCAAAGTGGGGTCCGTGGAACACCTGCATCAAAAATAGCAGATATGCTGGTTCAAAAGACAGATTCCTGGGCATCACATTGAGAGATCCTGGTTCAGTGGGACTGGAGTGGAACTCAGATGTATCTGTGCCTTTTTAAAGAGTTCATTTGGGTGATTCTGATGCTCATCGGATTATCAAATTAATGCTGTTAGCACTCTCAAAATTTAGAGAATGGAAAATCCCTATGTGGGTTTGTAGGGTTTGTGGAAGAGGGCAAGGGACCTCTGAATCTTTTTTTTTTTTTTTTTTTTTAGTGACCTCTGAATCTTGAAGAATGAACAAAATGTTGACAAAATTGGTGTATTTTATTTCTTTAAAAAAGCGTTTTGTCTATTATAATAAATGCATGTTGTTAAAAATAGAAAGTACTGGGGTGCCTGGGTGGCTCATTCAGTTAAGCATCTGCTTGTGGCTCAGGTCGTGAGGTCGAGGTCCTGGGATTGAGCCCGCCTCAGGCTCCCTGCTCTGCGGGGAGTTTGCTTCTCCCTCTCCCCCTTGTGCTCTCTCTCTCTCTCTCGATCTCGCTCTCGATCTCGCTCTCGATCTCGCTCTCGATCTGGCTCTTACTCTCCCTCTTGCTCTCACTCTCACTCTCCCTCATTCTCTCTCAAGTAAATAAAATCTTTTTTTAAAATGTAGAAAGTACTCTAAAATACAGTAGAAAGGGATCAGTTGTCACGCCATCACTATTGAAACATTTCGGTCTAGTTTCCAATGTTTCTTTTTGTTTATGAGCATCTTTTAAGATTGTCTTGTACAAATACTTTGTGACCTGCTTCTAATCCCCTGATATCGTAGCATTTCCCATGTTATTACAACCTTTCCACTGACACTTCTTTCTCGGTTGTAGAATTCCTTTTTTGAGTGTAGGATATTCTATCGGGGATTTTCTTTCTTATCAGCATGTCTTAGTACCCTGGCAGAAGGGACGGAGTTGTGGATCGTTTCTCTTTCCAAAGGAAGATGGATGCTTCTATTTTCTTTCAAAGTTGTTGTCCCAGCCAAATGGCTGAGAACGCTCCATTTACCAGGAGCACGATGACCGTGATTGCATGTGGTTTGTCCAGGTAACAACCTCATTCCGATATATTTTCGTTTTCAAACACTTAGTAATAAAACATTACTTCCTGATGATGAAGGCAGATAGGAACCAGAGGGATAAGTTGAAATTTCTTCCCATTCCTTGTGGAGAACCAAATAGAAATGAACATACAGATTATACAGATCCACCCATAGCTGGATGTTGTAATAACACCATTTGGTGTATACTGATGGCAGGGGATTTGGTCTCCCTAGGAGATCAGCTGAGGGGCACAGTCAGAGAGTTGATGAATCAGGCAACTTTGGTCAAGAGTTTAGTTTCTGGCAGAGCCTCACAGGGAGTCGTTGCTCTGAAGGACGTGTGTGTGTGTGCGTGCATGTGTGTGTGCATGCACATGGGTGTCTGTGGGAGAAGGAGAGCATACTGGTATGTGTGCTTTTGTAGCTGCAAGAGCATCCCATCAAGAATAAGCTTACCAGGGAAACCTGGAGTGGAGGAGTAGCTTGGCTTGTGAACCACTCGGAACCCACTCTTCATAAGAAGGGCAACAGAAGTAATAAAGCACACAACACTCATGGGTAGTATCTACAAAAAAGTGATGAGATGGCGCTCCCACCAGGGCCCCGAATGAGTGTGTGGATAAAACCACTAAGAGCTGTATTGGGAAAGGTGTGGCACTCGAAAGGGTGTGTGAGAAAGGAGAGGAAAGACAGTTGCTTACCTTGACACTGAGCCTTTGAGAAGGCCCAAATCACCGTCAGGCCCTCCTGGAAAGCTAGTCAGACCATTTAGGATGACAGCAGAAATGATGGTTGGCAGGGAAGGGGGTATCTTGCAGGCTCTAATCAAGTATGAGGGCATGGGGGCTGCAGGCAGGGCTGTAGGCATAGGAAGAGTCTGGAGGATTAGGCCTACAAACTCTCAGTAAGTGATGGACTTGAGTCTTCTCCCAGGACCAGTCCCTGTGCCAAGGGGAAGGGGCTGAGGGTAGGGACGAGAGCAGGCGGGAGAGAGACAGAAGGGCGTCATAGAAGTCCAAACAAAAAACAGTGACAGGAGCAGAGAGGAAGCTCTCAAAAGACTAGAGGCCATATTTTTAATCACTTTATGATAAAAACAGAATTGGGAACTCTAGAGCCATGAAGGCAAGAAGCTACCTTGGCCCATCTCTCCCTCCTGAAGGTATAGGACAATGAATTTGCCTTTAAAAAAAGCAACAAAAAAGGGATCATAGTTGAATCCCATACAAACGCAGATTAGAATACAAGGGAATGCATTAGAAGACACTTGGGAGATACCAAGTTCTGTATGGGTGGAGGGGAATCTATATATTCTTCTGTCTTAGGTTCTGGGCTCAGATGCCCCTGGAATAAAAGAGAGATTGACAGGAGAAAAACAAACAGGAGTTTAATAACTTGTATACCTCCTATAGACATGGGAAAACCAAGGAACTCCCTGGAATGGCTCAGGCCACCAGCTTCAACCATCTCCAGCTAGAGACAGAAGAGATGTTGGGAGGTGGGGTGGGGAGGCCAGTGCTGGGAGGTTCTCAGGAAATGGACAGTGAACAAGGGTGAGGTTGTCACACAGATTTAGGTCCTTGTCCTCTCTAGAAATTCCGTTACCTCCTCTTTCTAGCATCAGGAGAGAGACACCCCTACACACTTCCTTATAAATGTAAATGTCTTTCACAAAAGGGTAACTTTTTGCTTTTCGCTCAGTTTTCAGAGCTTCTCCAATGCCCACTGTTTCTGGAAAATAACCAGCCCGATGTAATCAATATGCCAAAGAGGCATATTTTGGGGCCATGTATTTTGCTACCCTTCAATGTTAAGAATGCACATTTTGTCATAAAAGAAGATGATCTGTGAGGTTGAGCCCTGAACTTGCATAAAAAGTATCAGTATGAACTGGGGATGTATTTTGGCTTAAAATAGATTCACTCTAGAAGTGACCAACCCAGTAACAATAACCACCCCGTAGCATTCAGATTTGGGTTTTTAAATAACTACTTTCCACTGAGAGAAATTTTTCCATTGGAGAGGTGGCTGTTTCAAGGTAAGGGGCCGATCCTTCTTAGAGCAGCTTTCTGTAGCAGAGAGCAGAGCAGTTACCAAAGAAACTGGTCAGGTCAAAGACCTTGAAGGCAGCATGAGGTCCCCCACTAACCAGAGATGGAAAAATGTGGGCATCAATACGGATACTGGCCGCAAGGGTTGGAAGCCCGAAAATCCGTAAGTTTCTAATAATCATTCATGAGTTTATAATAAAATATTTTTTAAAAAAGAACTCATAGAGAACGTTTGGAAGATGCCAAGAAACCAACGCCTTGCTTTTGAAAACCAACCTTAAGGGGAAAGAATCAGCATTTATTCTGCTTTTCTTAGATAAACTGCCCTTCAGGCTAACCAGATCATTGATGAGGGGAGCATTTCTCTTTTTGTCATTGTTCCAAAGGTGACAGTTGGCATCGTTTCAAGGTAATGAGCGAAGGAGATAGAGTTTGCAATGTAGTGACATTCCAGTTCTACTAATGAATGAATGGATCTGGGCAATGATCATCAGTGCTTGTTAATGTTACAGAAAAAGACGACTAGGAAATTTTCGTCTCTTAAAGTTCACATATCACCTATGAGATAGTCTTGGAAAAATAAATGAAATCTGGATCCAAGCAAAGCTTTAGATTAAACTACCAATTTCCAGCAAATACCAGAGGGGGCGTACATCTGATAAATGACACTGTTAAAGAACAAAAATTCGACCGAGTAAATTCGAAGATCTAATTGGCTTTTTTAAGTGATTCACTAATTGAGGAGCGTCCCATCTAGCAAGAAGAGGGGAGCTTCAGAGTTACAGAAAATAGGGTTTTATAGGAAGGAGGGAGGGGCAAGGAAGCTATTAGCAAAAGGTAAGAAAGAATTGCTGAAGGCAAGGTCACCTTCCTTTAGAGGGATGGGCAGGGGGTCTTACCTTGCAGATGACCTCCTCTCCCCTTGGAGGCTGGAGAGGCTGGAGAGGGCCCAGGGGACATGACCTCATTGGCGCTCATCAGGAAATTCCTGACTGATCAGTCAAGACTACATTTCTGGGAGTATTTGAAACTGTAGTTAAAATAGCTATTGAGCCCCAAATTGGTGATTTGGCCTGAGTGTCTCCATTTGGGGCCTATGATTTTCTTTTTAACACCACCATGGGAATGCCATCAGCAGAACCCAGACTGCTAGAAACTGAGACAAAAGACCCAGTTTTCTCGACCCTTGAAATACAAAGGTGGGGCTGCCTTGGGCTTAGGTCAGGATCTCAGGGTCCTGGGATGGAGTCCTGCATTGGGCTCCTTGCTCAGCGGGGAGCCTGCGTCTCCCTCTGCCTGCTCCCCATGCTTGTGCTCACTTGCTCTTTCTCTCCATCTGACAAATCAATCAGTCTTTTTTAAAAAAATGCAAACGTGGAAGGGGAGCCTATACATTAAAAGATTTGAGTCATATTAGCCAAGCATACTATATGGATCCTATTTGTGTCTAACTAAAAGAAATAAACATTTTAAAAGGTTTATTTACTTATTTATTTTGAGGTAGGGGAGGGAGAGAGGTGGGGGAAGGGGCAGAGGAAGAGGGAAAGATCAGGCTCCATGCCCAGCACGGAGCCTGGCTCCGGCAGGATCCCACAACCCTGAGATCATGACCTGAGCCAAAAGCAAGAGTTGGATGCTTAATTGAATGCACCATCCATTTTTTTAAAATATAATAGGAGAATCAGGGAAATTGTGAACACAGAAAAGATACTTAATAATATTAAGGATTTAAAAACGTGTTCTAGTGTGATGATAATGTCTGAAAAGGGCAGTCCTTGGCTTTTAGAGATTCTAAAATATTGACACATGAACCAACATGATACCTGGGGCTTCTTTCCAGAATCATCCAGGGAAAGGAGGACGTTGGTAAGAATACGGACCAAGCAGGACTGTCAAAAATTGAAAATTAGTGAAGCTGGGTGATGGGAATGTAGGAGTTCATTATAATATCCTTTCTCTTTTCTGTGTTTGCCACTTCTCATGGCAAGTTGAAAAAGAACATAGTGACCCGAGTTGACACAAACGTTCCTGTAAACGACCTCGCTGAGCTACCACAGCCTACAAAGCCTTGCAGATGGGGAAAAAATCTACCAACCCAATTTTTTGTAAACATCTTTGGAAACTCTGAACAGCATGGCAGCACTGCCTTCAGATTACAGAGGAGAATCCGCGGAGTCAGGAAGTTAATAACAGACAGCCCGGCTGGCATTTTAGTTTTTATTCTAATGCTAATTTGTGCATTTCCTGGTGGGTGCATGACAGGCAGGGAGACTGGTGTCTTTTCAGTCTGGAGCTCATGACTGTCTCTTTTCCTCCTCTGAGTTTGCCTGGACTGAGGGACTCCTGGGTGAGATGGTCTCTGGTCTTCCAGGATCAG
This sequence comes from Potos flavus, assembly GCA_028534135.1. Lineage (NCBI taxonomy): Eukaryota > Metazoa > Chordata > Mammalia > Carnivora > Procyonidae > Potos > Potos flavus. The sequence goes on from CM052890.1 coordinate 26,448,945, forward strand.
CAGCATGAATCTGTCATTTCACTCTCTGTCCGGTATGTGGGGGTGTGTATGATGTGGCAGGTCCCAAGTGCTTTCTAGTACGTTCATTCACTCGGTGAATATTTATGAAATGCTGCGGTAGCTCGCCCTGCAGTAGATTATGAGGCTACAGTATGAAAAGACTGGATTCTGGTTTACTTCTCATGTGGGGAGACATGGATACACAGGCGAGTAAATTAATTACAGATCTGGAAAAGTATTATGGGAAATAAAAAAAGCAGAGAGCTGTGGCCAAGACTAATGGACAGAGGCCCTGCTCTCGAAAAGGAGGACCTCTCAGAGCAGGTGATGCTTGCGCTAAAACCTGAAGGATGGAAAGGAGCCCCTAGTGATGGAAAGAGCTGGGGGAAAAGCATTCCAGGCAGAGGGAACAGCCAGTGCAAAGCTGCTGAGCTGGGATCCGGCAGATCGCAGTGTGGAAGCTGTGGAGGTCTCTTGTGGGTAGAGCATCATCAGTGAGAGGCAGGGCGGCCCGAGGCATGGAGTCTAATGTGACCTTCAGAATAATGGTGTGCGGCTGTTCTCTTGTTCCTCCCTGTTCACAGATGGCTGAACTAAGACAGCCCTCCCCTGTCATTGCTAGTAAGTCACAGAACAAGAGAGAGCAGGGATCCTTTTGCTGGGACTCCGGATCTGGCGTGCTTACCAGGCAGATACAATAAACCCTCTAGCGTGTCGGTCTCCTCTGGCTTTCCCTTTCTCACAGCCGGGGAGCCAGGGAGGTCAGTGTGAGCCCGGTGTGACGTGACCAGACGGAGGCACTTGTGTGGCGGAGAGAAGCAGGATGCCACGTGCTCCTCACAGCGACATCAGGATTTCTTCACGGGCTGCGCTGTGGGAGTAGGAAATGTGGGCACAACTTTTTAATGTCTTAGAAGCGTCTGTGGGTACATAGCAGAATTTACTGTCACATCCATCTGCCGCTCTCCCTCTGTCTCGCTGAGTAACCTGCCATTTGAGATGCAGAACCCCGGGCCACGTGTCGCCGTCAGAACCGAGATGAAGGCATCGCTCTGATTCCGGGGGAGCCTCAGCCCGGGGTACGGAGCAACTTTTATCTTGTGAGAGACGCCAACTGTTGATCCCTGGCTTGCTTTTCTTCAAAGGAAAAGCGATAGAAAGCCTTCTGGAGGATGTGCCTACTGACACAGTTGTTTCCATGGTGAACTTGACCCAGGTCACGGAGTGGGAGACATGTGATGTTAGCGCTGAGAGTAGACCCTTCCTTTATGGAGGAGAGCCCGAGGAGGAGGAGGAGTGGGAGGAGGGGGAAGAGGGCACCTCTGGAGCACTTCCCATACTCCCATGAATCTGTACAAAACCTGAGCCAGGCTAGGAAATAATACTCCTCTTTCTACAAGTTGAGGCTCAGTGAGGTTAGCGTCCTGCCCACGTTCGCACAGGCAGGAGCAAGTGGAACCAGGCCTCTGCATCCCCCTTCCCTGCAGCCCACAGCTTCTCCATGAGGGCTTTGAGAAGAGAGCTTTGCTTACGGTCTAGCCTCATACTGTTCTAGAAACGTCGCCCCCAGCTGTCTCAGGTTGCACGCAAGAAGGGGCTTGGAGAGGCGAAGAATGTGTCCCCACTCTCCCAGCTGGTCAGCAGTAGAGTCAGGATCCAAGTTGTAACTCCACGTCCACTGCCTTCTCACACTGTGGCTGCCTTGTTCTCGCCAAAAGTTTTTTTCCTCGTTTCTGGTGGGATCAAGGTCCAAGGTCAGCGTAATTAAGGACATCCTTCCTTTGTGAATTGGAAAGGATTTTTGGTTTGCTTGGAGTGGGGACTGAGACTAAGAGAGGCACAGAGTCACCATGATTTACACTGGGAAAGCCAACCAGCTGAGCTGGGGCATGTGTGTGTGTGTGTGTGTGTGTGTGTGTTTGCATGCACACGCGGTGAGGGTAGGGAGGGGAGTGGGCACATTTACGCATGGCCTGGTTAAAATTCAGTGGCACATTTGCCTGAACACATGCTTGAGTTCTGCCCCTGACACTCAGCCCCGGCACGGGGGGCGTATTGGACCGTGAGTGCCCCGCCGTGTGGCCAGCGCTCCTTGACATTCTGCATACGTGCTCCAGGAACACACAAAAGGCCCAACATAGCATCTGGCAGATGGCATGCAACGATCGTGATTAATCTTTATTATAATTTTCCCATTCAGAGAGAGGCAAGTAATATTTCCTCAGTTTTATGGATGAGGAAATTGAGATGGAGAGATTGAACCAATCTCCCCAAAGGACACAATGAGCCAATCGCAGACTCAGGACTCAAACCCGGGTCTGTTTAACTTTTGAGATTGGCATCTGGTGTGCCAGCTTCCTGTTGAGTGGGGCCAGGTAACAAAGTGGCTGATCGCAGATTCGTGATCGGTCAGTTCGGGAATCTGGAGAGTTCACTCCCTCTTTGTTGCCGGAAACAGAAGCAAACTTGCTTGGAGCTCTCCTGTTTCAGGCCTCAGACGAAAGTCGTTGATAGCAGGGAGTGGAGCATAGGCAGGATAAACCATTTTGTGCTCCACGGAGGTGGCAGCCCTTCGCCTGACCACACTTGGACCCTGGGCTCATTCCTCACCCTGCGTGTGACATGCAGTCAGGTCACCTGATGGTAGGGACACCCCCCCCCCCCCCCAGGATCAGCTCATAAGTCACACCAGCTGAACAGCTTTAGAGGAGGACGTTGCATCATCTGCGAGGTTCCCATGGGGGTGTCAGCCGGAGGTCAGGGGGAGTTGCCTACCTGAGAACCCATTCCTTGAACTGGAGTGGTCGCTCCCAGTTTTCTGGCAGTCCACGGTTGACATCAGTCATGTTAGAAAGACGGCACAGACTTGGCTCTGAGTATTCTTGGATATTGGCTGCTACCTACACGCTGTTCTGAGCCCTGGTCTTAATTTGTAAAGGTGACCGAGTGACGACGTGGGGAGGCCGGTGCCATTGAAAGAAAGTGTTCATGTTACTTAGACACACAACTTGCGGGAGGACCACCAGGTTTTGATCTGGAAGCAGAAGTGACAAATTTAGGCCAGAGCTTTTATTAGGGTTTCTGGGATGAAAGGCAGGACAGGGTGGGGTAAACAGTTTAGGATTGGCCTCCAAACTAAGGGGGTGGGGGGGGCAGTGTCACTTACTTCCTGGTACCTAATACTTGGATGATTAAGGCAGAGCACTGTTGTCTCCTAAGGGTGTCCTGGCCAGATAGAGGAGCTCTAACTCTAGGGACTGGCTATTAAAGCCATGCTCCCGCTGAACCCTTGGTCATCTGTAGGAATTAGCCCCAGAAGGCACAATCTTTTCTGAGCTAGAAAGCTTTTTTAAGATATCAAAGCATCCTAAGATACAGAAAATTGAAAGTATATGCAATACCCATAGCTGACTCTAAGTTGGTTCTGGATTGGGGACCTTGGGGTTTCTGTTGGGTTCTAGATACCGACTTCAAGAGGGGGGAGTCTTAGGGTTCACTTACTATGAATAGGAAGGAGATTGAACAGACAGGTCAGAAGAAGGAGCACCCAGCAAAGGATCGGGAGGTGGGGGTCTGGCAGTAACTTGTTTTATGACACAAACGCAGTTACTCCCCCACTTTGCACATGTGAGGGAGTTGGGTTACATCTGCGTTTCCCAGAATGTGGGATACATCCGGTGAGTGGGGCGGTTTTAGGGGGTGTAGCTCCAGAAAAAGAACATGGATCACAGAGCAGGTATGGCTCATGCAGTAACACTGGGACCTAGGAATACAGTGTGCTTCGTTTTCACTTAGATGATTTGTGTAAGTGACACAGCCTCCCATTTATGCATGGGAATAAAATTTACATTAAAATATCTTAATTATATGTTAAAAAGTGAGCTGATTTATAAACAAATAACAAGGAATGGCAAATGTCTGCGATTGAAGTTGAAGAGAAACTGATTATGGAGTTGTCTCTTTCTCCCTCTGTATTTTGTGCGTACTCTTATTAAGTGCGTACACATTTGTGATGGTGATATCTTCCTTTTATCATTCCAAAATGTCCCTCTGGTTGTGCTCTTTGTCTTGAAGTCTGTTTTATCTGATGACTCAGACTTGCTTGTGGGGTGGCATATCTTTTTCCATTAATTTACTTTCAATCTGTTTGTGTCTTTTTATTTAAAGTGCATCTCTTGTAGAAAGCAAAGAGTCGCTCTTGCTTTTTTTGGATCCATTATGATAATTTTTGCCTTCTTAGTCCACTGCCTTTTAATGGGACTGTTGATGTGTTTGGATTAGATATACCATTTTATGACTTGTCTTTTCATTCCTCCCTTCTCCCTGTCCTGCTGTGATATTTTCTATGGCTGCTGTAAAAAATGACGGGCGAAAGTTGTGGGTCCGAGGTCCGCACTTACCTGCTGGCTGTGGGACTGGGGGTCTCTGGAGGCCACCTGCTTCCTTCTCAGGCCTTCCATGTGGCCCCTCCAGCAATGGTGGGTGATGTTGCTCTCACACATGGAATCTCTGAATCTCTCCAGCTTCTCTGCCCCATCTTTCTGCTTCCAGATGGAGAAAGCTCTTTGCTTTTAAGGACACGTGGGATTAGATCAGGAACAATAGGATAATCTCCTGTGTTTAAGGTCCTTAGATACATCTGCAGTCTTTTTTCCATGTACAGCCTATTCACAGGATCTAGGGATTAGGGTATGGACATCTTTGAGGACCATTCTGTCTACAACACCTGCCTTTAAATTAAAAAAAATTTTTTTAGGACATTGGAGAGTTCCATTTCAACTTATTTATCAGGTTTAGCCATAATATCTTGCTTTTTTTTTTTTTTTTTTTTCATATGTCTTGCATTTTTAAAGTGACTGCCCTGGGGATTATGTTAAACGTCCTTAGCTTTTCACAGGGCTGCACAGGGTTAATACTGTACTGCTGCACGTGAAATGTGAAATGTAAAAACCTTTTATTGTATAAGCCCATGATGACCCCTCCTCGCCCCTTGGACTATATAGTGTGATATACATTGCATCTACATTCATTAAAACCCCAGGAGACAATTTAAGAATTTTTGCTTTAAACGGTCATATGCATATGTATTTTTTTAAATTGAGGACAAATAGTCTTTTACACTCACTCAGATATTTACCGGTTTTAATGCTCTTCGTTTGTTCCTAGAGGAATCTGGGTTTCCCTCTGTGATCCTTTCCCTTCCGCTTGAAGAACTTCCTTTAGCATTTCTTGGAATGCTGGTGTGCTGGCAATGAATACTCTTCATTTTCTTTTATTGCAGAAGTCTTTAATTTGTTTTCATTCTTTTTTTTTTTTTTTTTTTTTAGATTTATTTATTCATTTGAGAGGGGGGACAAGGAAAGGGAGAGAGAGAATCCTAAGCAGGTTCCTTCCCCCCAGTCCCCCCTGCCCCCAGTGCAGAGCCTTACTCGGGGCTCGATCTCACGATGCTGAGCTGAAATGAAGAGTTGTCTGCTTAACCAACTGAGCCACCCAGGTGCCCCAATTTGCTTTCATTCTTGATGAGCATTTCCATGAAATACAGAATTTAGTTTTCTTCAGCACCTTAAAGATATCATTCCACTGTCTTCTGGACTCTATAGTTTCTGATGCTAAGTCTGTGGAAATTTTGGAACATCACGTTCTGGATATAATGTGTCCTTTTTCTCTTTTGAGTGTCAAGATTTTCTTTTTCTTTTGATTTTCATTAGTTTGACTTTGATGTGCCTGGCATGGTTTTCTTCACATGTATTCTGTTTGAGGTTCTTTGAGATTTTTGAGGTTGTAAATTTCTGTCTTCCGCCAAATTTGGGAAGGTTTTAGCTATTATTCTTCAATATTGTTTTTGACCTCATTCTTGCTCTTTCGGACACTTTAATCACATGTATGTTAGACATTGCTCTGCTAATTTTTTAAAAAGATTATTAGAGAGAGGGCAGAGCGAGAGAGAAATCAGGAGTGAGGGGGAGAGAGAGAGGGAGAGACAGACTCCCTGCTGGGCAGGGAGCCCTAATTGGGGCTCCATCCCAGGACCCTGAGATCATGGCTTGAGCTGAAGGCAAGATGCTTATCTGACTGAGCCACCTGGCTGACATCTAATTTTTAAACATCTCTTTCTCAGGTTGAGAAATTTCTGTTGCACCATCTTCAAGTTCTCTTATTCTTTCTTATGTCATCCTTATTCTCATATCTAGTACGATACTTTACGTCAGATACTTTCCAGTGGTCCTACAGTCACAGGGCCAACCAGACTGAAGAGGAGGAGAAGGAAACCAACACCCGTCAGTAGGGAGGATGGCACAAATATGTGACCATCTTCAATTCACTCCATTCGTCACTGACTGTTCCTCCCTATCCCCAGCACATGGCATTGATCATGCCCTCATTGTTCCTCCCTATCCCCAGCACGTGGCATTGATCATGCCCTCATCATCTCTTTCCAGGATCCTGAAATACTGACTTGTCCCCTTCCCTTCCTTCCTCTTTGCCTCTCTCAAATGTCTATCTGCACAACTCCTTGCCTTCTTGAGAAAGCCTTTCTTTATACTCCAGAGTGAATAAACTTTCCATCTCTCTGTTATCATTAGCATTCTGTACATAGCTCAGCATTTACCACATTGTTCTGCAATTACAAGATCTATTTACCTTCCTCACCAGCTAGTCGGAGCTACTCAGGGGAAGGGACCATATTTGATACATCCAATGTTTCTTCAGTTGAGAGTTCGCCAGCCTGCAGCCTCTCTAAGGTTGGGGACTGTGTGTGCTTTGTTGATTATATATCCAGTGCCTGGCTCATCGGAGATGCTTAATAAACGTTCCTTGAACTAGAATGATTTTTTTTTTTTAATTCACACTGCCGGTTGGCAGAACCAGAAGTAGATTCCAGATTTATTTTCCTCTAAGTTAATTTCTTCTAGGGTTCTCTCGCAGCTGAGTGAATCTAAACAATCCTTAAGGTCCATTTTCCTCAGTATATCCATGTTACATCTTTATCCTATTTCTTAGAGCACATCCTTTCATAAACTATAAACTGAGTCTAAACGGTAGAAAGGGTCAGGGATTTTCCTGCATTGGTCTCTCTAATGGGCAATGCACCAAACACTGCTCTTTTTCTTGGTTTCACACTTGAAGAAATCTGCTCTAAGCTCGTGACCAAGAAGCAGATTGTGTGTCCAATTCTAGTTGCCTTGGACCATGAAACTTACAGGTCGATTTCTTCTGGAATAATGCTAATAAAGGGAAAAAAGAATGAAATTCTTTACCTGGAGGTCCAGGAGGTTGGATCCTGAAGGCGGAAGTCATGCACTCACTCGGATTTTGAATCTGGCCTTCTTTTTCTGTATCACTGCCCTGATGCTGGTCACAGAATGAGAACTCAATAGATATCTTTGACAGAAAGGTCGTCTCACCTGAAGGAATAACTCTCAAACTTTCGTGTGCATCTGGAAAGCTTGTTGAAAAATTAATTCTGGGCCGTGCTTCAGAGATTCTAGTCTTGTAGGTCTAGGGTGGAGCCCAAGAATAAGCATGTCCACTAGGCTCCCATGTGATGCTAAAGCAGTGGGTCCCTAGGCTACTCTTCAGGTGACAAGGCTTTAAAGCAGTGTTTCTCAACAGTGGAACTCTTGACCTTTTAGGCTGGATAACCTTTTAAAATTATTATTATGGTAAGAATGCTTAACATGAGATCAACCCTCTTAAACCGATTTTTAAGTGCACTTTACAGTATTGCTGACTGTAAGCCCAGTGTTGTCCGGCAGGTCTCTAGAACTTACTCGTCTTGCGTAACAGAATATACCTTCAAGCAGCCACTCGTCATTTCCCACCACCACCCACCACCAGCCCCTGGCAACCACCACTCTACTCTCCACTTCTATGAGTTTGACTCTTAGATACTTCATTTAAGTGCTGGCCTGGAGTATTTGTCCTTCTGTGTCTAGCTTATTTCATTCAGCATGATATTCCAGGTTCTTCCATGTTGTCGCAAATGGCAGAATTTCTTTTTTTTTTTTTTTAAGGCTGAGTAATATTCCATTGTATGTATATGCTGCATTTTCTTTACCTATTCATCTATTGATGGACATTTAGGTTGTTTTCTGATCTTTGCTATTGTGAATAATGCTGCAGTGAACATGGCAGTGCAGATAATCTCTTGGAGATCCTGATTTCAGTAGCTTTGTTCAGTTTCCCAGAAGTGGGATTGCTGGATCATATGGTAGTTATTTTTAATTTTTTTGCAAAACAACCATAGTGTTTTCCACAGTGGCTGCACTAGTTTATGTCTCCATCAACAGTGTGCAAGAGTTCCCTTTTCTCCACATCCTCTTCAACCAACGCTTGTTATCTTTTGTTTTTTCAATAATAACCACACTGACAAGTGTGAGGTAATGTCTCACTGTGGTTTTGATTTGCATTTCCATGATGATGAGTGATGTTGAGCATCTTTTTATATACCTGTTGGCCTTTGGAGAAATGTATTCTTGGTAGAAATGTCTATTTAAATTCTTAGCCCATTTTAAAATCAGGTTATTTGTTTTTTTGTTATGAGCTATAGAACTTTCTTACGTACTTTGGAAATTGGCTCTATTAGATATATAGTTTTCAAATATTTTCTCCCATTCTGGAGATCACCTTTTCACTGTGTTGGTTTTTTTCCTTTGCTGTGCAGAAGGTTTTTAGGTTGATGTAGTCCTACTTGTCTATTTTTGTTTTTGTTGCCTGTGCTTTAGTGTCATATCCAAGAAATCACTGCCAAGACCAGTGTCATGAAGATTTTCCCTTATGTTTTCTTCTAGGAATTTTACAGTTTCGAGTCTTACATTTAAGCTTTTAATCCATCTAGAGTTGATTTTTGTGTATGCTGTAACATTAGAACCCAATCTCACCAGAGAATTCTGTGTTGTGCAGAGTTTTCGTGAGCACTGTAGGGTGCTTAGCACCGTCCCTGGTCTTTATCTATTAGTACCGGTAGCACCCTTTCCCCCAAAGCTATGACAACTAAATACACCTCCAGATAATGCCGAATGCCGCCCCTGAGGTGGAAGTATTATCACCCCCTGATGAGGACCATGGCTTGAGGGTTTGTGGTCTGGGTGGCCGATAGATTGATGTATCTGTCCTTCACTGAACAGGTTTAAGTAATGGATTATAAGGTCCGTTTTAGAGCTGGTTGAATTCAGTTGGCTTCTAGGGTACCATGAATGCCTAGTGATATGGATTCGTGATCCATCAGCATATAGTTAAAACCATAAAGAATGGATACAAGTTCGAAGTAAATGAGGAACTGAGAGAGGAGCAATGGGCAGGAAATAGAACCTTTGGGAACAGCACCAACTTTTTAAGAGGTGAGTGAAGGAAGAGGTGCCCGTAAGAAGGAATGTTCGGGGATGTAGGAGAAGGACAAGGAGAAAAAAAGAGTCTCAGAAAAAAGTGTTTCCTCTAGTGTCTCCACTAGAGGAGAGTGGGCAAGGAGAAAAAAGGAGGGAATAGTCAGAAGAAAGATTCACTAACACCGCATCTGAAAAGGGTTCTGGTAGACATGGGATAGGTCTACCAGAAGATCATCTTCGACATGATGGCCACTGACCACGTGAGGCTCCTGAGCAGTGGAAACACGGCTTGACTGAGCTGACATGTGCTATAAGTATAAAATTCACATTGGGTTTCAGATTTGCTATGAAAAAGAAAGTAAAACGAGATATCTCATTAATCATTTTTTGGTGATTGCACATTGAAATGATAATATTTTGGATATAGTGGGTTGAATAAGATCCATGATTAAAATTGATTCCACCTGTTTGTGCAGTACAATGTAGAATTACATATGTGACTGGCATTATGTTTTTCTTGTCATCTTAGGAGAAGAGGCAGCGCTACAGAGTTTATTTTTAGAAAGGGGGTCTTGGGCATGTTTGAGGCCAAGGGTAAAAGAGTCAATAGAGAAGAAGTGGTAGGTGAGTCAGGAAGAAAGAACGAAGCAAGACAGGTCTTGAAAGATTGCCAGTGATCACGTGGGTGGCGTGGAAGGGAGAGGATCTCATCTCTTCCCTCCATCCTGTTGAGCCTCATTCTTCTCTCCTGAAAAATGGGGAGGAGGATCATATAGTAATAATCCCTCCCTACAGGGTTGTTCTGGGGTTTAAATGAGATGATAGATGAACATCAACTTTGTAGGGGATGAGACACTATGCGAAAGTAATTCAACCACAGTCCCCAAGCACCCTACCGTTAGTTGGCTGCCTCAGCCTCCTGGTGCATTCATAGTTTCATTCTTTATTGCCACAGAGCTGCAAGAAGAATTCACCCAACATTTCATCCCCGCTCAACCCAGAATCTGCAGCTGACACTGGAACATGAGCGACACTTAACAGTGATGGGTATTGGGTTATTGTTGTGCAGTGGGTCTCAAAGCGTGGTCCCTGGACCAGCAGCAGCAAGAGCAGCTGGGGACAGGACTAAAAAGTGCACCTTCTTGGGCCCATACGAATCCTACTGAATCAGAAACTCTTGGGGGCAGGGCCCGTCAACCTGTGTTTTAACAAACCTTGTGGGTGATTCTGGTTCAATGTAAGCATTTAGAACCCTGTCCTCATGAAATCAGCTCAGTGCCCTTTTAGTGCCAAGGTCCTCAAACTTGCAGAACTAGTTAAAATACAGATCCTGGCCCTGGGTGACTTCATATTTAAAATGTCCCGAAGTTATCCTGTTGAGCTGCCATAATATATTGTAAAGCAGGGGTCCACACATGTGTTCTGTACAGGGCCAGACAATAAATATTGTAGACTTGGCAGACAAAGAGACCGCACGCTCTCCTGTTGTAGCAGAGAACAACTAGAGACAATATATTACAGAACGAGTGTGGCTGTGTTTGGGGACCATAGACAATAGGCTGCATGCTAGATTTGTCCTTTGGGCCACAGATTGTCAACTCTCGCTTTAGAATCTAAGTATTACCCCCGGGTGTGATCCTAGTTCGCTCATCTTTCAGTCATTCTCTCTTAATCCATTCATTCTTTAACTCAACACTTTTTATTGCATTCCAGCCGTGTGCCTGACACTGAACCAGGCACACAGGGAAATTGACTGCTGATTCCGGGTGAGGTCCTTGCTCTAATGGCGCTCGTGGTCTCATCCGGTGTGTGCATATGGGGCGGGGGGGGGGCATTAAACAGTGTCAAAGTTGATTGCAACATCTCATTATAACGTGGGGGAGAAAGTTTATAGCCATCTGAAGAGCCTCTGTTCTGTAGCCCAGCCCAATATGCTTGCACTCAATTGCCTGGCTTCCTAGCTGCCCAACTTTTAAAGAGGTTGAGGCAATTTGGGGGAGCCTTCTCGGTTCCACCCCACCAGTTGCTGGGGGTTCTTTGCAAATGGCTCACATAACTGTCGTCACCCACCACCAGGCCATCATCATTTCTGAGTCAGACCAGACCAGCTGGTTGATCCGGCACAGGGAGTTAGGAGAGGAGTCTGTTCTCGCTGTTGGTATGGAAATGCTGAAACACCATCAGTGTTTGTTCTGCCAGCAGATGAGCATGCAATGGAGAGTACTGAGTGAGAAAGTCTTACTTTATTAGAAACTTTGTCCAAATGGAAATTCCATATTTGCACATCTTTTGGAGCAGTTTCTTAAGACCTGAGCATTCCCAGGATTTACAACTAGTCGGGTTCGGATTTGCATGCCTGCTGGCCCCAGGGGCTCTGGCATTTTCTGCTCATACTTCTTTGAATCTGGTGTCATAATAACAAGAGCTATTCTTGGTGTCATAATAACTAAGCATTCTCCAGCACATATTCTAAGCCATTGTGTTCAGTAATATGGTGTATGGTAGACACAATAATGGCTCCCAAAGCTGTTCATGTCCTCATTTCCAGAATCCGTGAATTTGTTAGTTTACATGGCAGAAGGGTCTTCACAGTTGTGGCTAATGTTAAGGACCTTGAGATGGAGAGATTATGCTGGATTATCCAGAGGGGCCTCATTTCTTTCACATGGATCTTTAAGAGCAGAGAACCTTTCCAGGCTGTGATCGAGAAAGATGTGATGATGGAAGAATGGTCAGAGAGGTGGTATACAATTGGCTCTGAACGTGGAGGAAGGAGCCACGAGCTAAAGAATACAGGTGTCTGTAGGAGCTGGAAGGCACAGGAGTAGATTCTTCCCTAGAGCTCCCCGGGAAGGAAGGCAATCCTGCTGACACTTTGATTTCATTCAGAGAGACCCTCTTTGGACTCTGACCTCCAGAACTGTAAGATAACAAACTTGCACTGTTTAAGCCATCAAGGTCATGGCAACTTGTTACAGCAGCAAGAGGACGATAATACACCATGGTTGATCTTTTTAAATCCTCAAAAGATCCCTGTGAGTTAACTACTAACATTAGTCACATTTTGAGGAAGAGGAATCCAAGGCTGAGTCATTGCCCAATGTTACATGTTTATCGAGTGGTAGACCCCAGGTTGGACCATTGGTCCCAGAGCCATACTTACACTGAGACGTCATGTTGGTGCCATGGTATCAAACTCCGTGTGGACCCCTGAGCATCCATTCCCCACCATTTCATTACAACTGTGCTTTTGCATTCACACCATCGAGAATACTCCCTTCTCCTCCAAAGATCCACCTGGAAACTTCACTACATCCCTCAACTCTTAGGCTGTGTTGTGTCTCCAAAGTCACGGTCAGGCCACAGGATCCATTCCTTCTATGCATCAGTAGCACCAAAGAAGTCCACACGTCCCATCAGGGGACTTTCTAAATAGTATGGCATCACGTGTGTCCATCTTCCCTCTAGACTGAGTTCTCCTATTTGCAGATCACACTACCTCTCTTTATCGGGACGTAGCACTAGATCTGGCCTGCCCATCTTTGCTGTGTTCCAGTGCCTAGATCGGTGCCTGGCACATAGTAGGACCACAACAAATATCTGTTGAATGGGTGACTTAGTGTATAGCACCTTCTTAATTAATATGCAGAAAATGGGAGTTAGTTAACCTGTAGTAATTGTTTAAAAGCCTTTTCTTTATTTTGTCAATGATACTTTAAGAGATATAATTTATATATAGTATATTATACAAATCTGAAGTGTGCAGCTCAGTGGATTTTTACGTGTGTGTATATAACCATGACATCCCCACCCATTTCAAGATATGGAACATTTCCAGTGCCCCAGGAAGTTCTCTCTTGCTCCCTTCCCATCAAACCCAAGAGCACTACTACCCTGAATTCAATCACCATAAATTAGTTTTGACTGTTCTTGAGCTTTATATAAAATTTCTGTCCTTTTCTGTTATAAGTGATTTGTATAGTGTGCATTCTTTTTGTGGGAAGCTTTTTTTTTTTTTTTAATGTAGTGTAGTGTTTTAGAGGTTCATCCGTAATGTTGTGTGTAGAAGGCTCTTTATTTCTGCTTTCTACCAGTGATTCCCATACTCTTAAGATGAGCTCCCAGTATGGAGGATGAGTATCTTATTGGATTATGGCTCCTTCTAGACATCTGAATGGTACCTGGTGATTTAGGCTCAGAATGTCTTACTCATGGGTGGACAGGTTCAGTGGGAAAGTGGCTGCTGGTACCTATTTGAGACTTAATGAAGGGCCATTAAATAAATGAGTACATGAGCAAGCTCTAACATCTATTGGGTGTGTATTATATACCAGGCACTATAGTGCTGAGCATTTTACATTCATTTTCTCCTGTAAATGAAAACAACTCACGTAAATGGTAGACATTAGGACTCGTAGTATGTAAGTCAGGAAATTGAGACCAAGGAAGTGGCAGGTTGGGCCCAGGTCCTATGTTAAAAAGTGATAGACTGTTCGATTCCAATGAATATGTTCCAGTCACCATCACGGCTATTTTTATTTTTATTTTCTTAAAAATTTATTGATTGATTGGTTGATTGATTGCACTTGGGGGAAGGGCAGAGGGAGACAGAGAATCTCAAGTAGACTCCACACTGAGCACAGAGCCTGATGTGGGGCTCGATCTGACGACTCTGCAATCATGACCTGAGCCAAAATCAAGAGTATGATGCTTAACCAGCTGAGCCACTAAGGTTACCCTGGGCTGTCTATTTTTAAAGTAAAGGAAATGCATTTTTCCTTTGTAAAGGAAACAGGGTAATCGTAGGAAATTTGAGAAATACAGAAAAGCGGAGGAAGAAAGCATAAAGATAGCTCTGGGCCACCCGCCAGGACAATCACTATTAATATTTTTGTTTCTGTTACATCTTATATTATTTTCTATGTACAGCACAAGTACTTGTTTTTTTCATGTCGTTATGATTATGGTGCACCTATAAAGTATCTTACTTTTTTTTAAAGCTTGAAAAAGTTTGCATTCATTTTTTTCCTGTTGCTTTTTGTATTTTTCTTTTAAAAATTTTTTTAATTCCAGTATAACATACAATGTTATATTATTTTCAGGTGTACGGTAGTGATTCAACAATTCCATATGTGACTCAGGGCTCATCATGATAAGTGTACTCTTCATCCCCTTCATCTAGTTCACCCATCCTTCCACCCTCCTCCCCTTTGGTAACCATCTGCTTGTTTTCTGTAGCTAAGAGTCTATGTTTGTCTCTTTTCTCTATGTTTGTCTCTATGTTTGTTTTGTTTCTTAAATTCCACAGTGAATGAGTGAAATCATATGGTATTTGTCTTTCTCTGATTGACTTATTTCACTTAGCATAATACTCCCTAGGTCCATCCATCCATGTTGTTGCAAGATCTTATTCTTTTTTACGGCTGAGTAATATTCTTCAAATATATATTTGAATATATATATATATATATACCACATTTTTTTTATCCATTCATCTACCAAGGGACCCTTGGGTTTCTTCCATAACTTGACTACTATAACTAATGTTTCAATAAACATAAGGGTGTATATGTCTTTTTGAACTAGTGTCTTCATATTCTTTGAGTAAATACCCAATAGTGGAATTACTGGATTATGTGGTAATTCTATTTTTGATTTTTTGAGCAACCTCCATGCTGTTTTCCACAGTGGCTGCACCAGTTTGCATTCCCACCAACCGTGCAGGAGGATTCCTTTTTTCCACATCCTCACGAACACTTGAAGTTTCTAGTGTTGTTGATTTTAGCCATTCTGACAGGTGTGAAGTCATACCTCATTGTAGTTTTGATTTGCATTTCCTTGATGATTAGTGGTGTTGAGTATATTTTAACGTGTCTGTTGTTCTGTCTATACGTCTTCTTTGGAGAAATGTCTGTTTTTGTCTTCTGGCCATTTTTAATTGGATTATTTGGTTTCTTGGTGTTGAGCTTTAGAAGTTCTTTGTATATTTTGGACACAAACCCCTTATCAGTTACTTCATTTGCAAATATACTCTCTCATTCAATAGTTGTCTTTTTGTTTTGTTGATTGTTTGCTTTGCTTTGCAGAAACTTATTATTTTGATGTAGTCCCAATGGTTTATTTTTGCTTCTGTTTCCTGTACTGTAGGAGATAGATCTAGAAAAATGTTGCAATGACTGATGTCAGAGAAATTACTGCCTGTGTCCTCTTCCAGGATTTTTATGGTTTCAAGTCTCACATTTAGGTCTTTAATGCATTTTTAAATTTATTTTTGTGTAGGGTGTAAGAAAATGGTCCAGTTTCATTCTTTTGCATATAGCTGGCCAGTTTTCCCAACATCATTTGTTGAAGAGACTGTCTTTTTCCCATTGCATATTCTTGCCTCCTTTGTCAAAGATTAGTTGGCCATGTAATTGTGAGTTTATTTCTGAGCTCTCTATTCTGTTCTACTGACCTATGTGTCTGTTTTTGTGCCAGTACCGTATTGTTTCGATTATTACAGCTTTGTGGTACAGCTTGAAATCTGGGATTGTGATATCTCCAGTTTTGTTCTTTTTCAAGATTGCTTTGGCTATTAAGGGTCTTTTGTGATTCTGTACAAACTTTAGGATTCTTCTAGTTCTATGAAAACTGCTCTTGGTATGTTGATAGGGATCGCATCAAATCTGTAGATTGCTTTGAGTAGTATAGATATTTTAACAATATTCCTTCTCTCAATCCATGAGCATAGAATATCTTTCCGTTTGTTTGTGTCATCTTCAGTTTATTTCATCAAAGTTTTATAGTTTGCAGAGTACAGGTCTTTAACTTCCTTGGCTAAGTTTATTCCTAGGTATTTTATTATTTTTGCTGCAATTATGGGGGTATTATCTTAATTTCTCTTTCTGGTACTTCATTATTAGTGTATAGAAATGCAATGGATTTCTGTGTGTTACTTTTGTATCCTGCAATCTTACTGAATTCATTTATCAGTTCTAGTAGTTTTTTGGTGGAATCTTTAGGTTTTTCTCTGTATATGGTATGATGTTGTCAGCAAATAGTGAAAGTTTTACTTCCTCTGTACCGATGTGAATTCCTTTTATTTCTTTTTGTTGCCTGATTGCTGTGACTAGGACCTCCAGTACTATGTTGAATAAAAGTGGTGAGAGTGGACATCCTGGTCTTGTTCCTCATTTTAGAGGAAAAGCTCTCAGTTTTTCACCATTGAGGATGATGTTAGCTGTGGGTTTTTTATACGGCCTTTATTATGTTGAGATGTGTTTGCTCTAAACCTACTTTGTTGAGGATTTTTATCATGAATGGATGGTGTACTTTGTCAAATGCTTTTTCTGGTTTTTATCCTTTCTGTTGTTGATGGGATGTATCACCTTGATTGATTTGTGAATATTGAATCACCATTGCATCCCAGGAATAAATCCCACTTGATGGTTGTGAATTATTTTTAAAAATATATTGTTGGAGTTGGTTTGCTAATATCTTGTTGAGGATTTTTGCCTCTATGTTCATCAGAGATATTGGCCTGGAGTTCTCTTTTTTTCTAGTGTCTTTATCTGGTTTTGGTATCAGGGCAATGCTGGCCTCATAGAATGTATTTGGAAGCTTTCCTTCCTCTTCTATTTTTTTTTTTTTTTTGAATAGCTTGAGAAGAATAGGCATTAATTCTTCTTTAAATGTTTGGTAGAATTCATCTGGGATGCCATCTGGTCCTGGACTTTTGTTTTTTGGGAGTTTTTTGGTAACTGATGCAGTTTTATTGCTGGTTATGGGTCTGTTCAAATTTTCTCTTCTTTCTTTTTTTATATTATGTTATGTTAGTCACTATCCAGAATCATTAGTTTTTGATGTAGTGTTCCGTGATTCATTATTTGCGTATAACACCCAGTGCTCATTACAACATGTGCCTTCCTTAATACCCATCACCAGGCTACCCCATCCAATCACCCTCCTCCCCTCTGAAACCCTTAGATTGTTTCCATAGTCTCTCCTGGTTCGTTTCCTCTCATACCCCCCTTTTGTTTTCCCATCCTTCCCCTAATGTCCTCTGTGTTATTCCTTATGTTCTATGTATGAGTGCAAGCATTAGATAATTCTTTCTCTGCTTGACTTATTTCACTTAGCATAATCTCCTCCAGTTCCATCCAGGTCTATGCAAATGGTGGGTATTCATCCTTTCTGATGGCTGAGTAATATTCCATTGTATATATGAACCACATCTTCTTTATCCATTCATCTATTGAAGGACATCTTGTCTCCTTCCACAGTTTGGCTGTTGTGGACATTGCTACTATGAACACTGGGATGCCATGTGCCCCTTCTTTTCACGACATCTGTATCTTTGGGGTAAATACCCATTAGTGCAATTGCTGGGTCATAGGGTAGCTCTGTTTTTAACTTTTTAGGGAACCTCCACACTGTTTTCCAAAGTGGCTGCACCAACTTGCATTCCCACCACAGTGTAAGTGGGTTCCCCTTTCTCCACAGCCTCACCAACATTTGTTGTTTCCTGCCTTGTTCATTTTTGCCATTCTAACTGTTATAAGGTGGTATCTCAGTGTGGTTTTGATTTGAATTTCCCTGATGGCTAATGATGTTGAACATTTTTTCATGTGTCTGTTAGCCATTTGTATGTCTGCTTTTGAGAAGTGTTTGTTCGTATCTTCTGCCCATTTTTTGACTGGATTATTTGTTTTTTGGGTGCCAAGTTTGAGAAGTTCTTTATAGATCTTGGATATCAGCCCTTTGTAGTATCATTTGCAAATATTTTCTCCTATTCTGTCAGATGCCACTTTGTTTTGACTGTTTCCTTTGCTGTGCAGAAGCTTTTTATCTTGATGAAGTTCCAAAAGTTCATTTTTGCTTTTGTTTCCCTTGCCTTTGGAGATGTGTCTTGAAAGAAGTTGCTGTGGCCAATGTCGAAGAGGTTACTGCTCATGTTCTTCTCTAGGATTTTGATGGATTCCTGTCTCACATTGAGGTCTTTCATCCATTTCGTTTGTCTTTGTGTATGTGTAAGAGAATGATCGAGTTTCATTTTTCTGTATATAGCTGTCCAATTTTCCCAGCACCATTTATTGAAGAGACTATCTTTTTTCTATTGGATATTTTTTCCTAATTTGTCGAAGATTATTTGACCATAGAGTGGAGGGTCCATTTCTAGAGACTCTACTCTGTTCCATTGATCTATGTGTCTGTTTTTGTGCCAATACCATGCTGTCTTGGTGATCACAGCTTTGTAATATAGCATGAAATCAGGCAACGTGATGCCCCCAGCTTTGTTTTGTTTTGTTTTGGTTTTTTGCAACATTTCCTTGGTTCAGGGTCTTTTCTGGTTCCATACAAATTTTAGGATTGTTTGTTCCAGATCTTTGAAAAATGCTAATGGTATTTTGATAGGAATGGCGTTGAAAGTGTAGATTGCTCTGGGCAGCATAGACATTTTAACAATATTTATTTTTCCAATCCATGAGCATGGAATGTTTTCTGTTTTTTCCCATTCAGTTTTGGGAAGTTATAGTTTCTGGGAATTTATCTATTTCTTTTACTTTGTCCAGTTTGTTGACATATAACTTTTCATAATATTCTCTTATAATCCATTGTATTTCTGTGGTGTCGTTTGTTATTTCTCCTCTTTCATTTCTGATTTTGTTAATTTGAGTACTTTTTTTTTTCAAGGAGTTTGGCTAAAGGCTTATCAATTTTGTTGATCTTTTCAAAGTACCAGCTCCTGATTGCATTGATCTGTTCTATTGTGGTTTTTTTTTAAGTTTCTATTTCATTATTTCTGCTTTCATCTTTATTATTTTATCTTACTTTTTCATGTAACTTTGTCCTTGGGCTGTTACAAACTCTGTGGCTGTGAGGAATTTCATTCAATATTCGTTCAGCTGATGTTTATGGATTACTCATGTGCGATATTATTTATTGAGCCCTCCTATATGCAGGGTACTATACAAAACTCATATTCTTTACCATTAGGCTCTAGTGTCCCCTACCTGAGCCGGCGTAGCTAGGTTCCAACTAGGAACCACACCATCTGCTGCTTAGAGTGTTGGCATTACCAGATTTTGTGCTTTTCATGGGTTCCTAGTTTTGCTGCTATGTGCTACTTTTTTAATTAATAAAAGAAGAAAACCCCAAGAACACCATCAACAGTTCCCTGCAGATTCCTTGGGCTCCTTGCTTTGTTCACCAGAAATCCTGTGTAACAAATTGGAGCAGAGACTCGGGAATACATCGTTGCAGGTGAGGAGTTCAGATATCGCATAATGGGAGCTTGGGTTGCATATTTAAATACCAACAAGGCTTGCTCGGCAATTCGATTGAAGGGATTCCAAATCCCGAGTGCCATAACTTGATTTTCAGAATCAGGTGTCATCTGCAGGCCTATTATGAGCTCTTCCTGGGGAACGTGCAGGGCATGAGACATTGAAATAGGAGGAGACAAATGTCAAATAATTTCCCCCTAAATTCAGAGATGAGAGCTGGTGGGTGGGTCAGGGATGGGCCAGACTTTTTATCCCTTAAAGGGCTGAAGAAGATCTTTTCAAGAGGGCTGTGAGTCCTCCGAGACAGAGTTCAGGGTGTTGCAGCAGACGCATGCAAATCCAGCCTATTTTTCTGATCTTGATTGCTACTCATCCTTGTGATACTCAAGCCCAAACATTTGAATGGAAGCAGGTACTCATGAGGCTGCCTAGAGGCTTGATGGCATAAAAATGTGTGCCAAGGGGCATAATTGAGCATTTTTCTGTACCAACATAAATTGGCGCTGATTCGTCTCTTTTCCTGCCTTTTCCATACCAGTTCCTCCATGTTCATCTGCTAATTGATTCATTCAGTAAAACGTCTCGCACACTTCCTATATGCCCACTCAGCCAGTACAGCTGTGAGCCAGGCCACGCCTGTGTCGACTTCGTAGTCTACTTGGCTAGAACAACTAACTGCCTAAATAAACAATTCAGGTATTTACTGAGCACCTGCGATCTGAGGCTCAGGGGGAGGTAGACATTAGAAGCCCTTCAAGTTCCAATTTCTGCCCTCAAGGAGCTTGCAATCTGGTATGAAAGTTAAAATGTGCAGCGGATACCTCCTGCGTAGCAAATACTCTTTTCCCAACTCACTCTACATTTTGATGAGGATGCTTCTATCCCATGCGGTCTCGCCTAGGGCCAGTTTGAAGAGCGGGTGACTCAGAATCTGCTTTTTAAAATAAAAGATTCCTGTGCCACACCTCAGGCTACTCAGACCAGATTAAATCTATGGGAATAGGGCTGTAGGGGACCACGGATAAAACTGTGGAGGGCACGCTGAACTTAGGTGTGTGTGTGTGCACACGTGCGTGTGCGTGTGCGGCCCTTGGTAGGTGTGAAGAGTACTCAGTAATCAGTTTGGCAGCTTACAATCTGGAATGCCAGCAAAGAGGCCCACTACTGCCCATTTCAGCAAGGGAAGCCATGGTCCTGGGGCCAGTAAGCGTTCAAGGAGGATAGACTTGGGAGGAAGCTCAGAGGGGACTGGATGACCTATAATGGCAGTTGTAGTCACAGCTCAGTGTATTTGGAGTTCATTGCAGTCCGGGCGCTTTTACCTCATTGACACCTGTTATCCTCATAGTCTCTTCTGTACCATTGTTGTGTCCATTCATAGTGGAGGACACCAAGGCACAGACAGGTTAAGCAACTGGCCCTAAGTCACCCAGCTTGGAGATCAAAGAGTTGGCATCCTATTGCGGTTTATCGCTATCCTTCCCTCCAGTGTAAGTGAGAGAGAGGACAAGAGAAGCGCGTGCCATAAATGTGAAGACCAAGCCAGCCTGTCCTTTGGGGAGGACTTTGATCTCACTGACAAATGTTTTTCCTGTAGAAGAGCTGTGTCACGCTCCGGAGCCCTGGGAGTGTGGTTGCTGGAAACCTCTGGGACGAGGTTCAGGCGATGTTCTCCTGCCCAGGTCTATAGAACAGTCTTCGGGTGAGGGTCAGAGAGGTCCAGGGACTACCTCTCTGAGCCACCTAGACCTCAGAATCGTCATTGATCATCTCGGTGTTGTCACACGGCCCAATTGGAGAAGGCCTGACCCGGCCCCATCTCTTGCTGCCTTTCCTGTGGTTGGGATTTCTTACCCCATCTCGGGGCCACGATGCGACTGCATTGTTCTGGGAGTCTCCTTTCCTCTAGGAACTGCCTCTTGGGGTTTGTATTTGCCTCAGTTCTGCTTCTCCGGTTGCCCGGTGTAAGTGGAATATAACTGTGTTGCAGTTTTTTCGTGGTAATGTCTTACAAGGTAAATTGGAGTTTCACAAGAGGAGGCATGAGAAAGAACCTTAAAGGAAACCACAGTCTTGGATCCAAACGGTGAGGAGGCTCTTGGAAATGAAAGATGCTGTCCCTTCTTGGATGGCCCATGGGGAAGCTATGTGCGAGCAGCCCTGGGTTTGCAGGGCGGGCCTGGATCCACCACTCGTGAGCTGACCCGGGGCAGGTCCTTTAACTCGTCTTCCCCATGAGTAAAACTAAGGTCTCGCGCCAGGTAGTCCTGACAGGCCTGGATGAGAACAGGCCCAGGGCAGGGAGCGCGCAGGGCCAAAGTGACAAGCCGGTGGTGTTCCCGTGGTGGAGAAAGTTAAGAGTGTTTTGTGATCACAGGGAAGCAGAGTGCTAATAAGGTAATTAGCACCTTTTCTCTGATTAGCAGCCGGGGAATTATTGAAAGAGATTAAATAGAAACTGTGAAAAGATCCCTGGTAACTGAGAAGTGAGAGAAGGGTAAAAGCCTATACTCTGTGTATAAAGGAATAAAAATATGTTTTATAAGCAGAGAATGGATCTCTCCCACCCCTGCCCCAATGGCTTCCTTTCAGACCCTCCCACTTTCCTGGTACCACAGGGCCTTTGCACATGATGCTCTTTCTTGTCCTCTTTGCCTACATCACTCCTACTTCCTCAGGAGTATCTCCGACTGTCTGTTCAGTTTCCTTCACTGTGGATTCTTAAAGCACCATAAAACTTTCCTTTAAAACACAAACGTCAGCATGAATTTTACATTTGAGTGACTGTTTAATCCTTGTTTCTCCTTCTGAGATTATAAGCTCTGTGGATATAGATTCCATGGCTGTTTTTGTTTGTTTGTTTGTTTTTAAAACCGCTGGATCCCCAGCCTTTGGCATGGTGCCTGGTACTGAGATGAATAAATAAATGGAGTTAACTGATTAATTAATTAAAGAAAGACGTGGTTAAGTGATACTTGACATCTGGTCCCTTGTACAGTTCAAGGAAGTTGGTAAAGCTGGTGCTTTGTCTTTGCCGTGAAGAAACTGAGGCTCTGGGATCAGTGACACGAATCGACTTTTCTAGGACTCATACCTCATAGACTGGAATTTGTACAGAATCCTGGAGAATCTGAGACTTTATTCCTCTTTGCTCTAAATACAGGCATCAGGTCACTTATCGTGAAAGCAGAAGTTGTAACAATTGAGATTGAAACAAGCATGCAACAACAAAAACAAAAATCGAAAGACAACAAAGCTCACAGGACAATGGATTCTGATCGAGCTTCTTACTTCCACCTCAACTACGTTTGAAGAAAGTCTCCTTGTTGCCTTTAACTTGCTTGGAACAAACCTGGGGGAGGGGCTGATGCCAGCCCCGGGAATAGTATCTCGATCCCCAGCTTGAGCAAGGTAACCTTCTGAGGATGACATAAGCGACTTTAAGGAACAAGGTGGAAAACAATGGGATGATGCTAGGAACCAGCACCCAACACCTGGCTCAGATTTGTCAGCACGGTGATGCGTACGTAAGCCGCCGTGCATTTCCACCCAAAG
Organism: Potos flavus; assembly: GCA_028534135.1. Classification (NCBI taxonomy): domain Eukaryota; kingdom Metazoa; phylum Chordata; class Mammalia; order Carnivora; family Procyonidae; genus Potos; species Potos flavus. The sequence goes on from CM052890.1 coordinate 26,472,094, forward strand.
GTCGCACCCGGCTTATTGAAGTTGGAGGTGGAGAGAGCGCCTGAATTAAGTGTCTTCCTTGGTGCTGCGTGACTTGAGGACCTAATTCACGCCAACACACTTGGGCAAGGCCCCTAGCCTCGTTCAAAACAAAGCAGGCAACCAAAACAAAAGCAAAAATTGGATCAGACCCCTCTTCGTGCGGGGGATACAGTGATTAGTAAAATGAAGTAGGACAAACAAAATAAAACATCACATGTGGTGCCTGCCTCTGTGCATGTTCCAGTGGGGGGACACACACACTCAAGAAAGCCCAGAAATAAATGTCAATTATCACTCCTATTAAATGCTATGAAAATACAAGGCAGAGCATTAGAAGGTTGGAAGTTGACCTAATCAGGGAGGGCAGGAGAAGCATCACTTACAGAGCGATGATTCAGGAGTCAAATGAAGGACGAGGAAGAAGGTGTAACGGGAACCTGGGATCACCCCTTGGTGGGTGTGGGGCCAAAAGACACAACCGAGCCAAACAAATATTTGCAAGAGGAAGAGGTTTCCATGGAACAAGTGGGAGACCACCGGGGATTTTTCCCAAAGCAGTGTCCCTGCCCCCCTGTACAACAAAATTGGGAAAGTTGTAATGTAAGGGTGCGGGCACATTCATGATGGGCTTGGCAAAGGAAGTCTAGAATTGCAGCAGAAGGCATCTAGTAAGTTGATGGAGTCCAGGTCCTGGTGGATAGAAGTCCCAGGGGCTTTCAAGAGTTGGCGTCATCAATTCACCAGCTGCGTTTAGCCCAGTAGTGTTCGAATGCTCAAAGGGGTTTAAATCCTGCAAAAATGACTCAAAAATGTGTGTTAGGTCAATCTTTAGTTTTGAAAAGCACTGGGAGTTTTATCACTGATTTATCATCGCTGATACAGTTAAGGTATTTCCTGGCCTGGCAGTCCTGTTTGTTTTCACATTTTTTGTTCCCTTAAAATTATTAACTACTGAGGTCTGTTTTTCTGTGACGTATCCCAGGAAGTTCTGCAAGAAATGTGCTTAAGCCAGTAGTGCCGGTCAGGCATCAATCACAAAATGCTGGGGGCCTAAAATGACTTCTCTTATGGTAAGAATGCCGTGTCTCCTCTTTTCTTTCTTTGGGAATCCCTAGCCTTATCTGCCTACAGAGGGAGCTTTCCAAGGGAAATGGAATGGCATGAGCAAAGGCCCTGTGGCAGCCACCAGGGGATGAGAGATCACTGCAGTGGGAGGGGAGAAAGCAGGGCAGCCTATGGTCTGAGACGAGCCTGTAAGGTAACAGGGTTCAGACCCTGCTGGCCTCTACAGGCCACACAGTGGTTGGTGGTATTTGTTCCAAGAGCCACTTGACATTGAGTGGTCAGCGCCACAGTGGAGGTAAAGTCTTGGTGTCAAGAGGATGATACCCTCTCCTGAGTCAGGCAATTGGCTGTAGGGGTTTGAGTTTCCATAGGATCAGTACGAAACCCTTCCCCAGACCTGACCAGACAGCCAGCGGAATAATGACCTCGCGATCCCAGGTGAGGGAGGCCCATCCTCAAGGTCGCCATTTGCATATTGACCGTGGAGTAAATCCACGGCCACTTGCTACAAAGTCATCACCGGTTGACATGATGAACAAACAGGATGCTGACCTGGAGAAGGGAGGAGGGGGACCGTTGGATGCTGGGGCTCAGGGCACAGCCTGACTTGTGCCACTGAGGCGTTTCATCTGAGCGTGGGGAGTATTGCAGTGTCGGGAAGATAGATTCATTTAGAGGCAGAAGGCTCATTAAAATCCCAACTTTTTTTTTGTGCCTGCGGTGCCTTCGCTTTTCTGATTTGTGGGCTGAAAGTTCTGCATGGCCAAGGATGAGAAAAATGAAGAGAGTTGGGTTTTGGGTCGTGGGTTTTTTTGTTTTGTTGTTTTGTTTTGTTTTAAGCACTTAGCTTTGCTTTCTGCCCGAGAGAGTTGGGTTTTACTTCCCATATTGTCCGATGTCCATTTCATGTGAGTTTCAGGGAAGAGGCACCTGTGTCCGCTGTGAATGAGCTGGGCGTGCAGCGGCCCCTCGCGTTCCGTCCTCTCTGCCCTGTTTGGATGCTGGGGTGCTGGCAACCCTCTAGGGGCCAGCCCTGGAAAGGTGACGCGGCACGTGGGGCCCCAGGGGGCGTCTGTGAGGCGGTCTCAGTCCTCAGGCCGTGCACTCCTGACTTCCGTGATGCTCTCGGGAGCACGGCACACCTACCTTGTCTCTCTTCTCTGCAAAGAAAGAGGGACGTGCAGAGCAAAGATCTGAGGGACGCCGTTCTCCAACATTGGAGGCGGAGCGCGAGCATGTGTTCGGGGATTCAACAGAAAGAAAAGCAGTCAGTCCACGGTCCTTTAGCCTGTAAGGAGTTATTTTAGGACTTCTTATGTTTTCTCGCGTGCATTTCTTTGCTCAGCACTGGAGGGAGGATGGGGAGGAATTGACGGATGGGAAAAGAGACCAAGGTGGTGGAACAGCCACCTGGCCTGGGTTTGACCCCCCAGTGTGGAGAGGGGTCTTCTCTGCCTCCGAATACGTTTGTGTTTGAGAAGAAGCACGGTGCATGGTTCGGTTGAGGAGTGCTGGGCCTTCTTCTGTGGACCCCTTCCTTTCTAGTGTCTCCTTCCTTCCTGCGGGTCACTCTGAGATCTGGCTTCTGTCCCCTCCACTCATGCTGAAGTGACCCTCTCCCCACCTTGTGTGGCCATACCTTCCCGTCTCTATGCTCCTGGACCCCTGAGACCCCTCTCACCCTCCCTCTTCATCCAGCACTCTGCTCGCCTGCTGTGTCCTTGCACCTGTCCCCGTCCTCTGCCTCTGTTCCATGCTCTCTGTCCGTCTGCCAGCTCACCCACCACTAACGGTCTCTGCAAGCTCTCGAGGCTCTTCTCATGGCACACGTGTTAGAAGATGTCATCCATAGCTGCCAGCCACGCCCTGCAGGGGCATGACTCCCAGACCCCAAACTCTGGTCCTCACTCCTCCCCCAAACCTCGTCCCTGCACATCCTCGTCCCCTCATGAGCAGCTGGTCCTATGCTGCCTCCCGTGTGCGCTGCCCCCTCTCCTCCCTGGGCCCCATGGCCCCTGTGCTCACTCCCTCACTGAGCTGCCAGTCTATGCCAGGCATGGCGCTCGCTGCCAGGGGTACCACTGCGAGGACGAAAGCAAGGTGCCTCACCTGTTCTCCACCTTTCTAAGTGACATCGCCAGTCACTCAGCCAGCCTTCTCGAATCCCTATCCGCTCCGCACCCCATCACCCCCGCCTGTCCCCTTGGTGGGTTCCCAGAGCCATTGGATGCTAAGCTCCCCCTGACTCTGCTCTTCTTTATCCCCTTCCCCACTACCCAGGTTCAGGTGTCTCTCCTTGTTCTGGGATTGCTTCAGTGGCCTCTCCTCCTTGCCCCAGTCGTTTCGTGCTCGAGCCAGAGTGGTCCTTTCCGAGGACAGAAGTCAGGTCACGTCACATCTGTGTGGCTCTTAAAGGATTCTTCTCATCAACTCCAGAAAACCTAAGCTCCTTCTCCGTTTCTTCTGCTCGCTTTCCCTGTCTCTCCTCTCCCACCCCTCTCTTCCTTCCTCTCCTTCTTCTGTCCCTCTCTTTCTTCTTTCTCCCTCCTTCTCCCACTTCCTCCTTGCCTGACCTTCTCCCTTTCCTCCAGCATTGACGTGACCTCCTCAGTTCGGTTCCACAGATAGATCTATTTAGTTCCCTTGCATGGCAGGCTCCGCCTCAAATACTTCGGCTATATCAGACAAAAAAAATTCCTGACCTCACAGAGCTTACAGTCCATCAGGGCCAACCAGGCGGGAAACAAGCATGGTAAGAAAATCAGATGAGTTAGATGGAACGCGAAGGTGTTAAGTGCTCTGAAACCAGATTCTATAGTACTCCGCATCCAAGCCAGAAGCAGGGACCTCCTCCCAGGCCCACCTCCTCCCCCAGCCTCATGCTTCCCCTTCTCTTGGCTTTTCTGCTTACATTTCTCTGGCACCAAGCTGCTGGCCATTCTCAGCGCACGCCGTGTTCATCATTCCTCTGCATCTTTGCACACTGTCCGCTGTGCATGGGATGCTCTCTCCAGACCCCTCTGGCCTGCGCGTAGGGTCTCCTTGCTCTAGACCCTTATAGCTCCCTCTTGCTGGGCCAGGTGGATTCCCTCTTTTTGGATGCACCCCTGGTTCCCTGTTCCTTCCCTGGTGTTGGCTGTCAGGCCTTCCGGACCGCGGTCTCCCTGAGGCTGGGTCGAGCTCTGCAGCTTCCTCTCTGAGCGCGTCCAGGAGGTCAGCCACTCCCCACCCGCTGGCCTCAATTTTCCCATGTAGAGAACGTCATGAAGGGGAGCCATGCACCGATTTCTCCTGGTTGCTCCCCAAGGGTGAGGGGCATGCCAGGGCTGGGTCCGTGGGTGGTGTGTCGGGGCGCTCCTTGCCTCAGAGACACTGAAGAAGGGGGTCCCTCCTGCGCTCGACGACTCTGGAGAATACAGAGCAGCCCAAGCCTGCAGAGCTGGGCAGCTGACTGGGTCCTGGCCCGGAGCCAGCACTGAGTGTGGCTGGAACTGGATGCCCAGGGGCTGTGCAGGGACGCAAATGGACCGTCATCGATTGTGGTTTTCTCCTTTCAAACGGTCATTTGGAACCCTTTTCAGAGGCTGCACGTCACTTTGAATCCACATTGAATTGACATTTGATTTTCCCTTTTATGCCGCTTCTTAGGAAAACACCCAAACCATCAATTTTTCTGTTAAAATCTCTCCCTTCCCACTCCTGTTTACATTTCCTAATGCCTTTTGTGCTTGGGATTCAACAGCAACAGCCAACTCCGGTCACGATGAGTCCATCCTCTTTTTTCTGCACTTCGAGTGGGTCGTGGCTTAGTACTGCTCTTTGCCGTGTGCGTCTACACGGAGCGCAAATGCGCACGTGAGAATGGAGTGTTGCCCCGTTCAAGGGGCCGGTGGTATTCCTCGTTTGGTCTACTGGTCTTCAAGAGTCTGAGAGATGAACAGACTTGAGGCTCTTCAAATTCCTACCTCTGCACATGCGATGGGAGGCTCCGCACTCTGTGAGCTTCACGGGGAGAGCAGTCAGCAAGCAGAATGTTAGGCCCCTGAAAAATGGGGCAGATTACGCTGCTCAATCTCTTGGTGTTGGCCCGGGGCTCATTCTTCTGTCTGGAAACACCACTTTGAGAAGAAGGGCTGATCTTTAGGTGCTATTTGAATACGTGCAGCAGGCAGGTGACCCAAGGAAAGGGCCAAGGGAGGGGTACAGGCAGGTTAAGATTGACAAAGAGAAGGGTTGCCCAGTGCTGGTGAGCCGAGTGCTCTGGGATCCAGCAAAATCCCTATGAATGTAGCTGGACCTGAATACTGTCAACTCCATGTGTTCAGACTGATGATGACATGAGATCCCGTGGAAGTGGTGAGTGGCCTGTAAGAACCAGTCGGTGGATGGTGGCCACGGTGGGTTGGGCGCGCGCCGACGGGCTGTGGGCCAGGCTCATCGAAGCCTCGAGGGAGGGAGGTGGCAGTTGCTTTTCCTGTCTCACGGCGGAGGAAACGGAGGCTTAACACTGTTGAGTCAGTTTCTCAAGGCCACAGAGCTGCTATGTGGGAGAATGGAGGTTCGAACTCAGAGATGTCTCATCCCCAAATCCACGTGCCTTCCACCGCTGCACCAGCTCCCTCCCCGAGGTCCCGCCAGGTCTGTGCTCTGGCAAAGCAACTAGAGCCATCCCGACAGCCAGGAAGGACCGGGCCTGCTTGGTGGCCCCATCTGGAGGAGGCTGATGGGAGAGCCCACTCCCACTAGAGGTAGTGCGAGGTCGGGGTGACTGATGACCGTACGGCTACCTGGGAAACTTTGCAAACTTGGGGAAACAGAAAAATGTGGGTGGTGGTGGGCTCTCTATGAGACCCCCAGGAGCTTCTACTTCCCCCTAGGCCAGCACCTCAGGCCACTGTGAGGTCCAAGGGCTCCATAAGGGAGCCCTTCACCCCAGGGGGGGTTGCCGCAAGACAGAAGGAACCTGCTTGCTTGCTTGATTTATTTATCTTTTTTTTTTATTGTAGTAAAAATCCACATAACGTAAGATTTACCATGCAGTCATGGTAAAATGTGCATTTCAGTGGCATTGAGTACCATGACCGTGTTATCCAACCACCATCTATTTCTGGAACTTCTTCATCCCCCAAAGGAAACCCCAGACCCGCCGGCCATCTCTCCTCCCTCTCCGCTGCCCAGCCCCTGGCAAGCACTGCTGTGCTTGCTGTCACTATGATTTGCCTCTTCTGGACGTGCCCTGTACTTGGAGCCTTGCAGTATGCAGTCTTTTGTGTCTGACTTCCTGTGCTGGGGATGTGGGAGAGGGGCTTGGAAGTGGGGGGTGGACCGGGGAAGCCCCGAGCAGTGTGGACGCAGGTTCTGTTCCCGGGTGTGGATGGACAGGGGTACCATTTTGTCTGAATCAGCTGGATTCCTGAGTTCTGGAGGGGACGTAGCAAGCGTTGAGACACTGAGGAATACTAGACCAGTGTCCCCCCCAAAATTGTGCATTCGTTTCCTGCCTGTAGATTGTCAGAGTTTGGGCAGCAAAGGATTCCTGTGTTTCAGACCCTGAGATCCACCTCCGGCACCTTCCTCTTACACCCGTGGTTGCACCACACGCACGCACTCCCACCTCCCCAGCCCCCTCCGTGCCCCTCACTCAGCCATGGTTTCTCTCGCCGAACATTCCTTCCTTCCTTCCTTGACTCTGTCATTCATTCATGTGTCCACTTACTCATATCCTCAGCTAACGTGTTCTGAGCTCCATCAGCTACCAGGGGCTGGGTGCTGTTGCTGCAGGGATGAATTACCATGAATCTAGTTGCATGGAGACGGATATTTAAATAGACACTCAAAATACCTGCTGACGAGATCGACAATAGAGGCGTGGACACCGTGTTCCAGGAGCACCGTGGGGGTGGAGTGGGTGAGAGAGGACAGAAGAGGTGGCAGCCGCTTGGTGTGTAGTGGGTGAGCTGACATTTGTCTACACTCTGTGGTTCCCGGAGCTCTTGAGCATCATCCCCAAGTTGTGGGTCCCCCACACCCGTCCGGGGAACTGGAGTCCCACTAGATCCATTTTACAGAAGAAAACATGGAGGTGCGGGGAGACTCAGCGACTGGCTCCAGCATGCGGCAGGGCCAGTGCGTGGGAGAGAGGGTGGCCACGCCCAGTGGCGTCCTTTCTCACGTGGCACATGGGCACCGCCCGCCTGGTTCCTGGGTGGCTCTGGCTCTGCCCCGGCAATGGAGAGGTTCACTCCGGGAAGGCCCCTCTTCCTTCGCTCCCCCGTAGTACATTCTGGCTCACAGCGTCCCCCTTCTCCCCAAAGCGCTTTGTCGGATGAGATAAGGGGGCTCACGGGCTGTGACGTGTGGCTGTCTCCATTGGGGAGGTCGGATGGAAGCACACGGAGGTGGGGGTGACAGACAGCAGACCCCGTCTGGCCTCACTCCCCATTCTTCCCTGCCAGCCAGAGGCCCCTGTGAGGTCAGATCTGTAGGTCAGAACCTCTACTCTGCCAAATGCTGGGGGACCGTGGGCACATGACTGAACGTCTCTGGTGCTGCTCCTTGGAGCTCAGTCCGGGGACCAGGAGCTTCAGTGCCACCTGCGAGCTTGCTGGAAATCCTGCAGTCCCCGAGTCCCAAATCTTAATCTGGAGTGGAGCAAGATCCCCCTGTGATTCCTGGGCTTCTTAAAATCAACAGGCACCTCTCTCTAAGCCTCAGCTTCCCCCCCCATAAAATAGGAACCCAGATACTTTTCCCCGAAAGGTTAGTGAGCAGATGAAACGCGTGCACAGCTCTCTGCTTAGCTGGTGGCTTGTCCTGGCGAGACCGAGGGGCTCAGAGGATGCCTGACCTGGAGCTGTAACCCGGGGACGCGTTGTTCACCTGCTCCCAGCTCATGCCTGGCACCCAGTCCGAGCTCCTGCGGCGCGGTGAGCCGTGATTAGGACACTCGGGAACCACGCGGGGGGAGCCACGGGAGAACCGTTGGTAGCTACAGTAAAGCTGTGCCAGCGGGTTGTACTGTTTCGGGTGTCCTTGTCGCCAGCGTGGTTGGGTCTGTCGTGAGGACAGCAACCCCCGTAATCCCAGCTCTCGTGAATTGAGCTCTCGAAGCGAGACAGCGGCACACGCATTATCCCCATCACAACAGCCTCCCTTGAGGAGGGACTGGATTCCCTTCATGGTGCACATGAGAAAATGGAGCCTTGCAATTACCGCGTAGTTTGGCTAAGTCCCAACATTGGTGAGAGGAGGGGCCAAGACAGATCCTCCATCTGAGTGACACCAGTGTCTGTGCCTTCAATCACAGTGACATACAGCCTCCCCAAGGGAGAAGCCGTTCCCTCCCGAGGTTCAACTCTCAGAGCTGTTTGTTGACGTTTCCTAGAGAACAGGATCATTTTGAAGAGGACATTGCTACTCTAATGCTGACTGCCTGGGCCTGCTCCTCGCAAGGGTTATGGGAAAGCCTGAAATTCTCCCTTTTCCAAAAATAAAGCTGCTGCCTTCAGTCCAGCAGTGGCCCCTGTGTGTGTGTGTGTGTGTGTGTGTGACAGCTAGAGACAAAAGCTTAATGAACGGGACCTGTTTGTGTTTTCTCCTCGCTGGAACAGCTTAATGACAAGCGATTATTATTGGCGGCAACTTGTCATGTCTTTCGTCTGGGTCACGGCAGCGGTGGCTGTCAGACTCCCAGAGAGGAAACCAATCTTGGTGGCATATTAAAGAAAAACAAAACAAAACAAAACAAAACAAAAATAAAAACAAAGGAGGGATGAAGAGCTCATGCAGGGAAGACAGAGCTATGTGGAGAGAGGCAGCGGCCCCTGAGGAAAAAGCGTGGACCAGAAAAGGGGAGGACGATGAATGGAAATAGACTACTCCATCGTTTTGAGTTCTTCCAGTCGAAGCTCAGAAGATGAGAGAATGAGTCCTATTATTCTCTACTTTTTTCCCTAGCTAAAGTGGTGTCAGGAATCTTTGGTTGCCAGGAATAGAAAAGCTGATTCAAATTGGCTTAAGCAAAATGAGATTATTAACTGGGACATGCAGTGACAACGAGGGTAAGATAGCTTCAGGTGTGGCTTGAACAAGGTGCTCAACAAGGGTATCAGGTCTTGGTAACTCTTTATCTTTCAGCTTTGCCTTTGCCTCTGATGGTTTCCTTCTCAGGATGGTGTATAGTGGCATGAGGCTGCCAGAAATCCTGGCTGAACATCCTTCCGGAATTCAAGTTTAATAATACGAGAAACTGTCTTTTCCTAGTCACTTTTTCCAGAAATGCTGAGAGTCACTCTGAATGGACCTATTAGGACACATTCCTACCCCTGAACTCATTGCTGACACCATGGGGTTTGGATGAGCCAGTAGGCTTGGCTGACAGAGGAGAAAGGAAATTCACTATTACCAAGAAAGAGAGAAAGGATGCTCAGTGGTTGAAGTAACAAATGTCCACGATGTGTCTCATAGAGGCTTATGCTTCTCTAAGAAAACAAATCTGGGAAAAAAAAAAAAAAAGGCTTCTGGTGCAGGTGCATAGAGCAAGGACTGTAACTCAGTCATAGTTGGGACTGGCAGGAAAAATCCCCAGGATTTGGGTTTATCAGCAGCTCGGGGGCCTGACTCCGTGAACTCTGATCAGGTAGCATTTCCCTCTGGCTTTCTATGTGAGAGTGGCTGGACCCAGCCTCCGACAATCCGTCAGCACTAACGACCCTGTTTAGAAGCCTCAAGTCAGACGATCACCTGCAGGTTGATGGAGCACCGGGTAAAGCCAGCTTGGGGCTTTGCTGTGTCCTCGCATAGAAATAAGAGCGTCCGTCTCAGCAGGTGTCTCTTCTTGGTCAGCCTGCTAATGATGGAGGAAGCAGGGCTGGGTCCAGGAGCGGCAATCATCATGCGGTTTTGATGAATGTAGAGAGTGTTGGGCTGTCATCACCTCGTTGCATTGGGACTCAAGGAATACGTCTCTCCGTGCATTTGTGTATTCTCTCCTCCAGCATTGCGTTGCTTGCTAGAGGGAGAGCTTGGGTCTGGATGATGAACTGGGACTAGGTCTGGAATGCCCAGGCCGATAGGGGAGTTCTAGCCACCGTGTTCGAGGTTAGTATACCAGTTGATTGAACGACATCACAAACGCTTAGGTGCCTTAATGCACCTTCAATGTAAGCTCCTCTCTTGGCACGGGTCAGAATTCCAAATGGAACAGTAAAGCTTGCTTATGTAAAACGCTAACATCCCCAGAGTTCCAGGTCTTCTCCCAGCTTCCTTGCTGGAAGTGCATTTAGTAGATGAATTGTTTGGAATAAGGATGACCTAGGAATTAAATCAGACCCCTTACCATGACCGTGAGGACACCTGCTGTGTGATATGGTCTGTGCTTCCTGTCCTAACTCTTCTCTCATCTCATCTCTCTCTCTCCCTCAGTCATTAAACCTGAGCTGTTTTGATCTCCTTCTGTTCCCTGAACTTGCCAAGCCCCCTCCTACCACATGCTGCTCCTTCCTCTCGGATGGCTCTCCTTATGCCGCCCCACCCCTCGGCTTTGCCTGGCCGATTTC
>CM052890.1:26483236-26498742 GCA_028534135.1 Potos flavus
TTGCCTTTCTAGGCCTCAGCGGTTCATTGTAGGGTGATGATAAGAGCACGCCTCCCTCTAGGTGGCACTTGGCAAACTTGAGCACGCATCAGAATCCCCTGGAGGGTGATTCCTTAAGCCACAGGTGGCTGGGTTTCACATTCAGAGTCTAATCCAGTAGCCCTGGGGCGGGCCCCCGGAATTTGCAATTCCAGCAGGGTTCCTGGATGCTGAGATTGCTGGTCTGGGGATCGCACACTGAGAACCAACGTTCTGTGGATTGAGCTCAGTATTAAATAAGGCAATGCTTGGAGAGTACTGCCTAGCACAGGGCCTGGCACCCGGTGGTGACTGACTAACTGTCAGAAGGATGAGTGGAGTGAGTTTTGGTCATCATAATTTATAGTCAGCAGACTGGGTTGGGTTATTATCAGCAGAATAATATGTCACTCTCAAATGTCTCTGGAGTGTGTTAGGACTTTGAGTCTGCTACAGTTCAGGGATTATCTCTGAGCTGAGTCTGGAGACACGTGTGTGTGTGTGTGTGTGTGTGTGTGTGTGTGTGTGTGTTTATGATGGGTATACACCTGAAAAATGAACTCTTGAATTAAGAAATCGTGGTCCTTTGCGGTTTTCCCTCCCCCTCTCCTCATTTCCTCCTTAGGGATCCTCTTTCTACACTGCCACTTTCAGCGTCTTAAAATAATTGTCTAAGTATCAGGAAGGAACTCCGATGCATCAGTATGAAGCACGCCAACCTCTTAGGGAGGCAGGATTGCTGTCAGCCCAGTGACAGGGGCTGGGCTAATGAATGCTTCCTTCCCATAAGAAGTGCCCTACAGCTGAAATAGTCACAAATGTATAATTTTGATGAAAACAACTCAATTTTAGAGCAATTGAGATATAATATATACAGGAAGAGGAATTTGAGAAGGATAATTGTCAAGACATGCAGAGCTTGTCCCAGTGACCACCCTGAATTCCATTCCTTTAAAAAAAAAAAAAAAAAAATTCTACTGCTGCAAAATGCTGTCATGCTATTTCTAGGAGTTATGCTCCGAATGCAGCAATTTTGTAGACGGTGTTTCGGCCCCAGAGTAGCAGGGCATCAAGTGGGGCGACCGCCATCCGCTGCCTGGTGTTTCACGAAGCGTCTCTCCATCCGTGGGGCGCTGGTGGTGCCCACGCTGTGGATGAGGCTGGAATGTGGCACCAGCAGTGGCTCCTTACCACACTTGCCCACTGTCCCAGTGTTTCTTAAACTCACCCAGGGAAGAGGAGATGCTTGCCAGGCAAGGAAGGCACTGCGAACTGGAGAAAGCCCCAAATGGCCGTTTTTCAGGAAAGCATTAAGGACAGTGCTCTCTTCTACATCCGTCATTCCTTGCATCCAGTGGACCCTGTGCTGGCCCCTGGAACACAGGGATGAAGAGAGAATTTCTCAAAGAATGAAGAAGGAGGAAATTTGTCTTATGACAAACTCTGGGAACAGGGACTTTTTCAAAAATACTAGGGGAAGAAAAAAAAAATAGCACAGAGTCTGATAGAACACCCACCCCAACACTTATCACAGAGAACAAAGGTGAGCGTGTCACATTTGTTTCAAAATTTTGAAAGAAATAAAACATTCCTGATGATGTAACAGTCCTGATTATATCTCTCCTGAGTCCCGCTTTCTTCCCTTCCTCTCCTCAGGAGGGAAAAACACTGCCGGGAATTTGGTAGGGATCCAAATCTGCGTGCGTGTTTTGTACTTCTATAGATATCTGCGCCACCTTAGACCCAGCGCACAGTTCATTTTAATGCCCATAAATGGTGTCCGATACATTCCAGTTGCCTCGACTGCAAACTTGTGGTTCAAGATGGATCTCTGAGGACACATGGCATTCTCGCATATTCATCGTAGTTGTGGTTCTGTGCTCGGTTGTATAAGTGCTGCATTGTGTGTTTGATCGTCACCCCCTCGATGGACATTTAGGTTGTCGATGGTAAGGGGTCTTCATTATCAGATTCATGAGCTCGTTCAGCAGAAGCCCAGGACTCTCAAGTTCAAGGTTCTGCCGAGCATCCGGTAGCCAAGTAGCTCTCATTACTGCCACTTTGTAGTAAGGAGGATGCACATAGTTTCAGAAGAAGCTCAGAGGAATTCACGCGGATGGGTATCCTGGTACGTTGCTGCGGAGATCTGGGGTTGGACTGGTTGAGCGCGCCATCTTGGAAGGAGTGATGCACGTCCTTCTATGGTCTTCAGGGACGTGGCCTGTAATCTCCTACCCAGAGCTTGTGTGGATAGGATGCCGTAACCATGACTTACTGCCTATGATGTGGGACGCGGTAGAAAAGTCAACTTGCTGAGGATGACGTGGGCCTGTTTCTGTCCCTGGGATTTCAGGGAAAAAAAGGTGAGGACAAGGGGAAAACGTTCTTTATGTTTAATATTCCTGGTTTTATAGAAGGCACTTTGAAAAGAGCAGTCAGCATTTTATAAAGTTCAAAAATAGCTCAGCCGTGTTATGTAACCTCCTTGCTGCTGCGGAGTTATTAAACATCTGTCCCTTCCCCAAGCGGCAGGCGCGTCACTGGTAACTCCTGGAGCGGTGACGTAGATCAGTACCTGGAACCGAGGCTGCTCTGTCCAGTCCTGTCCCAGGAGTCCTTCCAGGCCACTGGTGGATAGGGTGCCCTGGGAGGCAGTATCGTCTCAGCGTGGAGCATCTGGCGCTGAAGCCGGCCTGCCTGGGTTTGTGAGTGAGACCGATGTATCTGCACGCCATAGGCCACAACATTGCCATTTGTTCATTCCCTTAGAGGGTATTGAGTACCCTCTGTAGGCTAGATGCCAACTCTCCATAGATGGCGAGACATATATGAATATGGGGGAAGTCAGTATTGCCATGTGTCTTGTCTTTGAGGCCCATGGGTCAGTGGACTGTGCCATAGTAGGGGCTCATCTCACCAGCTGGAGGTACAGGAGGAGAGGGAACGTCCTCCTGGAGAAGCAGAACCCCTAAGGAGCAGAGGACTAGGATTGGGATGACCCTATGCCCTGCTAATATGTCCCACGCTTCTTCCCGGGAGCTGTTATTCCTTCCTCAGGTGCCGTAGCTCTGGTCATACTCGGTCATCCTCACTCTGTGTGTTGGTTCAAACTGGTAGACCCAGGAGAAGTTCCTGTCACATTTTAGGCCTATGGTTCTATAGGGCACAGAACATTAAATGTGTGTTGTGAGTGGTGTGTGTGTGTGTGTGTGTGTGTGTGTGTGTGTGTGTGTGTTGTAGTCATCTCGTTGTACCAGAATTAAGTGAAATCATATATGCGAAACATCTTTGTGCCCAACGTGTAATAGACATTTCACAGATGACAATCATGTCACTATTGTCATCATCGTCTTTTTGTGGTGATGGTCATCATTATATTTCTTCAATTTATACTTGTTACACTACAGGCTGTTCCCAGTAGCCTTCTCCCTTGTTTTTTAATGGTGGGATGATGACATGTGTCCTGTGGCTCCTATTTTAGTGCAGGGGGCAGGGTGTGGAGAGGTGAGTGCATTGGAGGACAGGCGCTCGAGGAGATCTATATAGCACAGATGAGTGGGAAAAAATCTCTTCTCCCAGGAGAGTTATGGATTCGGACTGAAGAGAAGTTATTTGGCTTTAATTGATGATACCTGGCTTGACCACTTATGTATTTTGTATTAACTTCTTGATTTATGAAGTTAGGCTTCTACATTAAGAAGCAACAATATGGTAAATTATTACCCTGACAGCAAAGGAAACAGAAGGAAGACATATACGTGAATGTGAGTTTAATTCACATCCAAGTTACATTGATACTTTTTTCTATCTTCATCTCTCAAATAATCACAGAAAAGTTCCTGGCTTAATGACCCATTTAGAGACTGCACTAACCTGGGTTGGTGTGGTTTTATTTGATAGTCACAATTATCACTGTTGGTTTCTTTTTTTAATGCCAGGAAAAGAGCCTGCTCGGTTAAATCTCAGAGGTTTACCAGAGTTAAAACTTCCCTGGGCGAATGTGATAACTCTTTGCAAATATTTATCTGTGGGATCACCATAGGCTCAACAAACATTTCTGGCGGTGGCATCAGGCACCCAGGAGACCAAGGCATCCTGTGGCTTGTGCTCTCAGTCTGGGACTCCACTCGGTAATGGGGGCGGGGAGGAAGGCTGACCTTCAGAGTAAATTAGCAAGAGACATGTTGAAGTGAGATATGAGAGAATCCAGGGGCATGTGCCGCACTGAGAGCCCAAAGCACATTCCAAAAGGCTGTGTGACTTCGTGAAACATGGCTTTGGATGGTCCTGCATTCACACCCTCGCATCTAGGTTATCGTGGGCAAGTTCCTTAACTTCGTTGAGCCTCTGCTTCCCTAATTGCAAACAGAGATCATTGCATCCCTAGGGAACCGTGGTGACATTCACATGCATGTAATGCACTCAGCCAAACATCTAGCTTATAGTTGGCACCCCCTTCCTTGGGCCAGAGGCACAGCTCGATCCTGATGGACCCATGAGACCCATGAGAGGTGGACGGTGCTCTCTGGGCGTCCAGCCTGACAGCTAAGTGAACAGCCTCTCTTCAGCATCATCTCTGTTTGTGGCCTCGCTCCTGGAACACAGACGTCTCTTTGTTGGCCGCAAGTCAAAAGTACCGTATGCCAACCCTGCAATGCAAGTCAATCATTTCCAACTGGCACCCAATGAATAGCTCGACAAATGGTGGAAACCCGATGCTGGCAACTTGAAGGGACCAGAAATTGGCCCTACCTTTACCTTGAGGGAAAGGTGGCTTGGATTGTTTTGGGGTCACGCAGAAAGCACGCCCATTGTTCACATTTGCGTCAGTCCAGAGGCAAGTCTTTGGATTTGGGGACCAGCGTGCCTAACAAAAAGATGTATCGCGGGTTGAACACTAGGAGATTTTTTATTTTGAGACTTGTTAATTTGGTGACATACAGTAATAATTTGCTGCAACTCTCTTCTGTGAAAAAATAAAGCAAAGAAAAACACCATCTTCATTACTCGGGTGCCTGCTGACAGAGAGTATACTGGGGACAGAGGCTCTTACTGTGTTAGGAGGCCAGTTAGGGGACCGTGGCAGGGTCCAGGAGAGAGCAGGCGGTAACTTGGATTAGAGTAGCGGCTGCGTGTTTAGAGAGAAGTGGCTGAGCGTCGTGCACGTTTTGGAGTAAAATGAACAAGACCCGACAGATGAATATGAAATGTGAAAAGAGGTGAAATAGCGAATAATTTTTCACTTGTACGGCTGAATAGATGGTGGTGCCTTTTATAAAACTGGAGAAGAAGCAGATTTGGGCAGGAGGAGGTCAGGAAAAACATCCAGTTTTGAACGTGCTCAGGGGAGCACATCCAAGTGGAAATCTCAAGTAGACAATTGAAGAGGAGAGTCTGAGTGCAGACTGGAAAACGCAATTCACAGCTTGGGAGCTTATCGATGGTGGTTAAAGCCCCAGGATTGAGTGACACCACTGAGGGGGGAATGAAAAACCAGAAGAGGGACTGGACTCAAACCATGTGGGCCGTCACATTCATTGGCAAATAACCCCCAAGGGAAGGGAGAATCCTAGGGAGACAGACTTGGGCTGGCAACGTAAGCCACCTTTTTTTCCCATGGAGACTGTCTATCCCCTGCTTCTGTTGTAGTGGGTGGATTTGGGGGTGGTGGTGGGTGTCTATACAGCGTCTGCCGTATGCTAGACATCGTGGCAGGTACAGTGGGCCTGGCAAAGATCTCTCATCTCTGGTCATTGCTAATATACCTGAATTTAGTGCCCCCAAGGAGACTTAAATACTCCTACCGGCAGTTTTAATCAACACGTGGAGAAGGTCAAACTTATCACATGATGAAGCGCCAGGCCAATCATCAGAGCAGCGAAGCCCTGGAGTCCTAGGAAACCAGTGCCACACTTGGCTGGAGCCACAACACCGATGACAAGCCAAGCTTTGGATCAGCAGAGATGAGGAGGTGACACTTCCAGAAGGGGAGGAAAAAAAAAAACAAACCTCTGCTTTTGCTTCCTCCTTCACATGATCTGGGAAACATCCAGTGTCACACAAAACAATAAGTTAAAAATTCTTTCCACCAGTGGCATAGTTTGAAGGGCAAGTGTGAAGGGCCAGTTTATTTACAAGCTGTCTTTTGTTGGTTCTCCTGGAAGAGTGTCTGTATGTGCGTCTTCTTGCATGCAGGATAGGAGCCCTCCTTTCGTCCCTTGCAGGTGGGAGCTGGCCAGCCAGAACGGGCCTTTCCACCTGTTCTCTGCCCCTGTTCCCTTTCTTCTCAGCTTCCTCCTTCTCTTGCCTCCACATGGAGGCTGGCTGCCTGCAGGTGTGACTGAGTCCGTATGCAGCCTCCTGGTGCCTCAGTACCTGTCCCGGATCCCAGGGATGGGGGAGTCACCGTTAGGTTGGTGATGCTAGCTAGGTTTGGCACGGGCACAGGAGGCCAGCCATGTTATTATCCAGGGCCCACAGTTTGGGGACTAAACTGGCTGATCTGCCAATGCCCGGTGTTCTCTTCTCCAAATCCCCACGGGCAGTTCCTGAGGATTTGCTTCATTTGGTTAAGTCCTGTCCAAAGACAAGGAATACACACACCACTAACAGCTCTCCTGAGACATGGACTCATTTCCTTTTTATTTCCATCACTATTAGTAAAAGGAACTTTTAACAATTTAATTAACACATCATTATGTGTGTGTGGGGTGGGAGAGAGAAACTTCAAGTTGCCTAAGTTACGTGACAGAAGTGTATATACTTTAAAATGTGACTAGTGGAATTTTTAAAGTAATGATACAGCCTGTCATATATTAACTGCCTCCTATGTGCTAGTCACTTTAAATACATTATCCTTAATTCTTAGAGATGAATTAGGATGTTTTTGCTGCAGGTAACAATCAGTTCAATTCAGTTATGTGATTGAATTATTTGATTGGCATTCCATAGCAGGGTGGATTACAGATACAGTATGATCAAGGTTCTGGCTCTTTCCCCTATGATCTCTTGACTCTGCTCTTTGGAAATTATAGAATCTTTGTTATCAGATTTCTTCCTTTGTGACCTTAAGTTGGCTGTCAGCAACACCTGGGATGACTTCTTTGTTCGTGGCCAGATTAGGTCATGTGCCCATATTTGGGCCAATAACAGCCATTTTTAAAATGCCGTGTACTGAACTGGCTTAATTCTGGATTCCCAGTCCAATCACTGAAAAAGCAAATGGGATTGCATTAAACCAAACCAGACCTACTCTAAGAACTGGGGATAGGGTAAGTTACCCCCAAAGCCCATTAAGTCTTACGGGAAGCATAAAGTTTCAACAAACATGAATTCTGTTAGGAACAAGGAAGAGGAAAATGGATACTGGATAGACTACCAGCAGGTCAAATTATAAATCATGACGACTCATATTACAAATGAGGAAATTTGAGGACCAAAGAAGTTCCACAACTTGACAAAAGCCACACAGCTAATAGAACATGAAGCTAGAATTCAAATCCAGGTTTGTTTGCATCTAAACCCCATTATGCTGTTCCCTGTGGTTGCAAATTGACCTGAAGTTATGGTATTTCCCGATTTTATTTGTTTGACTCCCGGGATATTTTTATTGTTTGCGAAAGTTGAATAACTCCCAACATTTAAAAATTGAAAGATGTCACAAAAAATATATTTTTAGCTAATGTTTAGGAAAATATGAAAAAACCATGATGATAATTCTGAATTCCTATCTGAAAGTCTTAAAGGTTGGGGCTCTCGCTGTTGAGGTCCAAACCCTTCCCTCCTCAGGGAGAAGCTGGGAGTCGTGAGTTTCATCCTGACTGTATTTTGCTGTGTAGAGGGTGGGGTTTATGGCAAGAGCGTCTCGGCCTTTCCAACCCGTTCCGATGTGGGCCTTTTTTTGTTTACTTGATGTATAGGAGTCATGGAGCTTGTTTCTGGATTTCTTTCAGTGCAGTTCTAGATTTGTTGTGTATGGGTGGAGGTGAGTTCAGGAGACTCCTATACTGCTATCTTTTAATGGAACTTTCTTCCTCCCCAGAGATGGTAACCTAGGCGTTGTCAAGAATGCCAGCCCAGTTCCTCTTAGTCCCCACTTGGACCACTTACGTATTCATATTACATCCATGACCTCTTTAAGCATTCTCCTTTATCACAAGATGTCTTATATTTGCTTTATTAACTTTATCGTACTTACCCACATTTATAATCATCACCAAAATAAGAACTTGATGAACCTTAAGGCTGGTAGATACTAGAATGAGTGATAACAGGAAGTTTTGGTATCTTGCCTCCAAGGATCTTTATACTCGGGTCCGTACAACTGGGTCTCTGGACATCGTAGGTTTCTCATTCTGTATGCTTTCCGCGTTACTGGACAGACATTCTGGTGAAATCACAATAAAAAAACTGCCGGTGTGTGATTCTCTGTGACCAGAGGCCCCGTAAGATTGGAGAGGGGCCTCTAATCTCTCACTCACATTTTCTCAAAGCAAAACAGGCTTTTGAAGTTCCGGCTGAGGGGGCCTAGGATGCGGTCATCAGGGACTAAGTGGTCATTCCGGGCAGCCCTGGGTCATAAACCTACTTTTCTTTTCAACTTACAGATGGGAGTTTGAATCGTTTGTGCCTACCGTGACTTTGCCCAAAGACAAGAACTTACTGAATCACCCAAGGGGAGTTCTCACCCATCAGTTTGGGTTAAGTTGTAGATGTTCTTCTAAAGCTGAAAGAAAATACTTGTGTTCTGGGCGGTGTTGGGGCAGCGGTCCTGCTTTTTGGGGTATCCCCAAATCTGTCAAATAAATGGCAAACAAGGGAGTCCGATGGAACCCACACCACATGTTAAGGGTCACTGCTGAAAGGTCACTTTATCATTGAAACTTTGTAGAATAAAGGGTTCTAATCTGATTTTTCTTCTTTATGGCTCAAATCCACCAAATATATTATTGATTGTTACAAATTATTTTCAGCTGGTTTTGTAACATCAAAATTGTTCATTTCTTCTTTGTGCTTTGTTACAAGTGAGGAAATTGGGGACCTGAAAGACACAGGGTTCAGTTTTCACTGCTGGGAGACTGGTTAATGACAGAGGCACACGAAACCCACATTTCCCTTCTCCCAGACCTAGCTGGGCTGCTTCCACTGCACCTGTCCTCTTTCCCTCTAGGTCCTTTGTGATTAATAATAGTAATGTGGTGATGATGATGGTGATGACCAACTCCAGTGACCTTGTCCATTTCATCTGTGTTCACCACTATCTAGCATAGCGTGGACACTTTAAGCGCGTGTCAGTGGGTGAGTAACGATAGTTGCTAACCCAGCACTTGCTCCGATCGTGATGCTGTGTTAAGAATATTTAGAAGCAGGGGTGCCTGGCTGGCTCAGTGGGTTAAAACCTCTGCCTTCAGCTCAGGTCATGATCTCAGGGTCCTGGGATCAAGCCCCACATCCGGCTCTCTGCTCAGCAGGGAGCCTGCTTCCCCCTCTCTCTCTGCCTGCCTCTCTGCCTACTTGTGATCTCTCTCTCTCTGTCAAATAAATGAATGGAATCTTTAAAAAAAAAAAAAAAGAATATTTAGAAGCATTATTTTATTTTAGCCTCACAAGAATGTCGTGAAACCTGTGGTACTGTTCTTCCCATTTTTACATAAGAAAAAAATAATCTCAGAGAGAAAAATGACTCTCCTAGGATCATTTAGTGGTGGAAGCAGGACCAAGATTGCCTCTCTGACTCGAGCACCCTCTGGCAGCCCCGGGAAAAAGGACATTCGAGGTGTGTGTTCAGGAGGCCCTGGGGAGTCTTGCAGTGCTGCAAAGTGGGTACGAAGATCCGCCCGTTGTGGGCAGGAGTCCTTGGCGTGTCTTGCAAGTTAACTTGTCACAGAAAAGCAATGCGTGGGATTTCATTTTATAAATCACCAAACCTTCCTGAAAACATTAATACTCTTAGCATCAACATCAATTATTTTTACTGTCATTAGCATAGAGATCCGTGTTGGTGTTGCCAAGAATAAAGAGAGTGGAGAACAAAGGGGAGAAGTTGACCTTTCCTGGGAGAATTTTTATGAGAGTAGTCAAAGGCTCAATTGCAGAGTCATCAGCTCCCTTTAAATTAGTTCTAGAACGAGTCCCTTTAGACTTCGTGTATCTCTGAGGAGTGCCAGTAAATATTAACTGGATGCAAAGAATTGAGCAAAGACACATCAGCAAGGGAGCCTCAGTACTTCCAACGAGGCAGAAGGAAGGAAATAAAAGGCCGAAGGGCAGAGGGAAGCCCCTGTTTAATTTTGACACTGGGCGTGCGGCAGGTCGTAATAGGGTGGTCTGCCTTGATTTTTAAAGTGTGCAGGGGGCCCCCCTGCTGGAGGAAGCCATCCGACCCTCCTCTAAACCATTGACAGAGCTTGAGTTTAAGAAACCTTCCACTTTCAAAACAGAGCCTTTCTTAAATAGACTCTGAGCTCCAAACACAGGACTGGGAGAAAGTGTGTCTTCCGCAGACTAGGTGAAAACAAAACAAAACAAACAGAAAAAAAGCAGCCCCCTGGCATTTGTTACCTGCATTCGTCTCCTGCCTGCCTACCCCTCATTCTGTCCTCTATCCATTCACTCATTCGTGCGTACCTTTGTTTCTGCTCCCGTAGCCATCCGTGTGGTCAGCCCTATAGTAGGAATGAGACACAGATGGCCGTGAACACAGCAGCACAGGGCCCCCCAACCTGAAGCTCCCGTGTTGGTGGGGAGACCGCAAATAAATGATGATACGTATAATGTCAAGTTAGGGTTGACATGGGATAGGAAGAAAAATAGGGCAGGGTAAGGGGATAGAGAATGAAAGGGTTTTTTTAAATTTTATTTTTATTTATTTACTTTTCCAATATTGATTTTTTAAAAAAATTTTAATTTAAATTCAATTTTGTTATCATATAGTGTATTGTTAGTTTCACGGGTAGAATTTAGTGATTCATCAGTTGTGTATAATACCCAGTGCTCATTATACCGAGTGCCCTCCTTAAAGCCCATCACAAAAGGGTTATTTTGTTTTCAGATTTTTTTTATTTATTTGAGAGAGAGAGAAAGAGCACAAGCAGGGGGAGTGGGAGAGGCAGAAGCAGGCTCCCCACTGAGCAGCAAGTCCGACGTGGGGCTCGGTCCCAGGAACCCGGGATCACAACCTGAGACGAAGGCAAACGCTTAACCGAGTGAGCCACCCAGGTGCCCCTCAAAAGGGGTTATCTCAGATACGGTGTTTGGGAAGCTGACGTTTTGGCCAATACCTGAATGAAGCGAGTAAGAAAGCTATGTGAAGATCTGGGGAAAGAATGTTCTGGATGGGGGAACAGCACGGGCAAAGGACTGGAGCTGAAAAACTGCTTGGATGGTTTGAGAAGCAGCAGAAGTTCCGAGTGGCAGAAGTAGGATGGGTGAGTAGAACATGCCGCGGGAGAGGTGGACCCAGTCGCAGGGTCTTGGAGGCCCTGGCGAAGGTGTGGGGCTTTGTTTCAAGTGTTATGGGAAGGTGCTGGAGAGTTTTAGCCAGAGAGTGAGGTAGGCTTCTGTGGCAAACCCTGAGCCTCATTCGTTTTTTCTTTCCCTTGTGCCGTTTCTTTTCCTGTTTTGAAACAAGCTTTTCTTAGTGTGGAGTAAAAGGCACTTGGTTCTCCGGATTTCATTCCTTCCCTTCCCCATTATGCAGCCTACAGTGTGGCCAGACCCTATTTGGCCACAGCCAACAACAAAAAAAAGGACCCCATCCATTTCACTGTGCCAGTTGGTTGCTGAGTAGGCATAAGATCTGAGATGGTCTAATAGGTCATATATCTTTTCCATCTGATATATGGGAAATGTGCAGATGTGAGGCATAGAACTTCTGCTGCCATTTTCTACCATGAAAGAAATCAGGCTGAGGATAGAGGTGACTCACACATGAGACAACTAAGAAAAGTATAGTTTGGAGAGCAAAGCAGAGACATGATCACACTGCACCTGAAGTCTACCCTATCACTGATCGTTTCAGATGTTAACTGTCAGACTTCCTAGTAGTTTAAGTTGGCTCAAGTTTGTTTCCTCCTATTTGGAACCAAAAGAATTTTGATGGGTATATGGATTTGGCAGTTAATCTCTAGTATTATGCTAATTAATTCATATATTATACCCTTTAAGTTAATGTGGTTGCCTTTGGTAAAGCTCAATTTGACCAACAGAATATTGTAAATAAAAATTTTAGAAAGATTATTTTATGCAAAACAACAATGGCTCTATAATTGCAAGCAGAAAACTCTGTGATGGACATAATTTGTGCTCAGCATATGTTTGTAGCCTTTGTGGGATTCCAGCCTATAAATCCACAGCCTTTGGAATCAGATCCTAACTTTTTCTGCCACATACTAGCTGTGGGACCTTGAGCAAGTAACTAAATACATCTGGACCCCAATCTCGTCATCCGTAAAATGGAGATTGTGCTGGTCCCCACTCATGGTGGGGAGTCTGTGAGAATTCAGTAAGGCATGAAAAGCATTTAGCTCGATGCCTAGCACATGTTCAATGATGCTGTGAATGTTAGTTCTTGCGTAAGAATAGAATCTTCGGGACGACCAACGAAAGTGGGACGAAACATACCACCTAGATGGCAGGATTGTTCTGCATAGCTTAATTAAGTGTGTTTCATTATTCTAACTCCCTGGGGCTTTTGAAGGAAAAATAGATTATTAAAACCTCGGGAGAGTCATCTCATTAAGAGAACGGGGAGGAGCCATCCTTAGAGGGGAAATGAGAAGGAGGCAGTGGTGGGATTGTGGAGTCCAATGCATTAGTGTTGGTGTTAGCTTCCTTCTTAAATGATAAATGTCTACATGGAGCCACAGAACCATAGCTTCCCAGAGGACTTTGTTAAATGCAAGAACTTGGGTTCTCCATAAGAGCGAGATGTTACTATACTGTACATACTCTAAGACCCAAGCGATTATAAAATGATATTTATATCAAAAAGGTTAACATGTAGGGCACTTGGGTGGCTCATTCAGTTGAATGTCGGACCCTCGGTTTCAGCTCAGGTCATGATCTTAGGGTCATTAGATCGAGCCCCGCATCAGGCTCTGTGCTCAGCATGGAGTCTGCATGAGATTCTTCCTTCCTCCCCCTGCCCTTCCCGCTTGTGCTCTCTCTCTCAAATAAATAAATACATCTTTTTTTCAAAAAAAAGGTTAACATGTAAAAGATGGGCATCTTCAAATTGATTCACTAGAGTAACAATGCTTACCACGTCCACTGCTCTACCAGTCTGTAGGCTGGTGATCCCCTCATGGTCCAGATGAAAAAACCAAGGTTCAGGAAAGTTAAGTGACTCTTTCAAGGTCCTATCATTAGTGGGTAAGAGTCACAGTTGCATTCATCCATTTATTTGAAGAACTTAACTTGTGTTCATTGTCAAGCTCTGCGGGGGATCCTTGAAGAGAAAACAAGAGTATGGTCCCTATGTTCATGAGATTATAGCCTCATAGGGAATTTAGACAAAGACGAGAAGGGAATCAAAGAAATAAAATAACTGCCCCTCATTATGTCAGCTGAGAAGGAAGTGTGGGGTCCTGAGATGGGAAACATCAAGGATGGGAAGAGCACTTCTCTTTATTGGGTGAAGAGATTGCAAAGCCAGAGGAAGTCATTCCATGCAAAGGGACCAGAGTGTGCAAAGTCTCTGAGCTGGGAAAGACTTTGGTGCATATAAGGAAATGAAGAAAAAATGTAAGGATGGTAGACTCAGTTCCAGGTCATTCTGACCGTGAGGCCACACTGCCTCTGCAGGAGGGACTGTTGAGTGAAGGGCACGAAGGACCATGGAGCAATGGCTATTGCCTCCTCACATCAAGAACTTACTCCTCAGAAGATAATTCCTCTCAGCCATTCCCTGACCAGCCCCACCCCTGTACAGTTACAGAAGGAAGAGGTGTCTGAAGAGCTTCCATTGGAGATGTGCTGGGGGAGGGAAGCCTGCCTTCAAGGGGTTGGAAAAGAGAAAATGGCAAAAGAAGAGCTTGGGGGGAACGATACTTGTTGACTTGAGCCAACTGCTAGTCAAAGCTGCTTCTCGGGCCAGCTCCCAACACCCCGCAGGAACACGAGGGGTCTCTGTCAATCCACTGAGTGAGAGACGCATTGCCCCTGTGGCTCTTAAAGTTGTGCCTTTTAGCCCCTGAATGGTTTCCTCCAGCACCTTTGTTCCCAACAGGAGGCGCTGAAAATACAGGAAGAACGAGAGGGCCCAGATTTACAAATGGCTGCAGGTTCAGGGTGTAGGAAAAGCTCCTACTCTGAACCCCTCGGACCCCCTGGGAGGTTGGGTGGCACTTTAATGTCACTTTCCCTTCTGCTTTTCCCAAGGCTTCACGTCCTGAAACTTTGCGCTGTGTGGGAGGATCTATGACTAATGGGACCATCATTTTGCCTGATTCTGCTTCTGCATAGACACGGTTAATAACTGTCACAATAGTATTACTTAGAGCGCGTGAGATTCAAATACAAAGGTCCCTTTCTCCTTGTAGCAGTTCTATAAGTCACACATTAGACATTCCCAAGTAACAGGTGAAGGTAATAAAGTTCACAGAGGTGATGGGTTGTCATCAAGATCACACAGAGACAGTGACCCAACTCTGCCTCTAAATCCAGGAGATAGAGGGCGCAAAGCAGTGGAAGCGGGATGTGGTCCCACCTCTCTCAACCTGGGACTAAGTAAAGATGTCAATGAATAACACGAACTAACGGAATCGCTGTGCTGGGTTCTTTCTACTAGTTAACCAACTCAAGCCTCCTAACACCGCCATGAAGTAGGTGCTGTTGTTATCTCCATTTAACAGATGAAGAAGTTGAGGCTCACAGAGATAATTCAGAAACCCCAACAGTTAAGTGTTGACTTACATCGCTTCTCCTGAGGACATGCTTTTGTTTTATAGGCATCACACCAATTCGTTGTACCGAGCATATTCCTGGTTGTGAATTTCTTTGCTTGCTCTCGGTTACAAAAAAAAAAAAAAAGAAAGAAAGAAGGGACGCCTGGGTGGCTCAGTAGGTTAAGCGTCTGTCTTCAGCTCAGGTCATGATCCCGGGGTTCTGGGATCGAGCCCTGCATTGCGCTCCCTGCTAAGTGGGAAGCCTGCTTCTTCCTCTTCCTCTGCTGCTCACCCCCTGCTCTCTCACTCTCTCTCTCTGTCTCAAATAAATTTAAAAAAAGGTAAAAGTTTTAGAGCAGGATGGCATTATGCTCTTTCCACATAAGCAAATGGAAACAAGTCATAGGAGCAATTGCCTTGATAAATAATCGGACTGTGAAGCTGCCATCATGGAAGAAATCATTCCTATGTATTTTCTAATGGAATCAGAATGTTTGGGTAGTTACGTGGGTCCCTGCCATTCTTCCTAAGGAAGGGGGTTGCTCTTGTTAAGGATAGTAGCCTCCGTTCCAGCCTTCCTGGTTTTGATGTGTTCCTTAACCA
>CM052890.1:26498842-26560413 GCA_028534135.1 Potos flavus
TGCCCCTGCTAGGCTGGTGAGGTCTGCCTTTCTGGTTGGTGCATCTGCTGGGTTTGGCTGCCAGCATGTTGGAAACTGACAGTTCTGTAAAGTTTTATTGTCTTTCTAGGTGTTTCTGTCAGGGAGAGAGAGAGGAGGATTTGCCATTTTTTAATGGTGACTTGGCATATTTGACTCCTGGCTCCACTTCAACGAGAAGGAGCAAGGCTCTGATTTATGTTAATATTGCAAGCGCATCAGCTTTTTGACCAAGAATGATTTTCTATCTCCCTTTAAATCATAGGTTCTCAAGAGCCTCTGTCCTAAATTGTTTTCTCACAGTCGATTTTAATGCCCGCACGTCATGGATTTTTGTATTTTTTCTTCTTCTTTGCTTTCTTTCTTTTTTCTTTTGAAAATCAGCAACAAGTAGGAAGAACCCCTGTGGTTGAAGTACGGTATCCCTCCCAAAGAAGAGATGGGGGGGAAAATATTTTTCCCAACTCAAAGCCCATGCCAGTGTGAGCGGCCTTCTACATTTTAAGCAGGCTGAGAGCCTTTGAGGATTGAGTCAGAGAATTCAAAACATGACCTCTTAGTTAAAGCCAAAAGCTAAAAAAAGGGACCTTGTACATCAAATGGCTCTTACCAAAGGGTGTTTTTATGAGTGAAATGCAAATGAAGCATAGAATAGAGCTCCTTTCCAGGATCCGAGACCCCATTTCCAAAAACATGTGAACACTCTCTCGATTGATTGTATTTGCTGCTTAGCTATGGAGCTGTTGGAGTATGAAATGGGCTAACTTACGTTAAGCACTCAGCGCTGTGCCCAGCACATCTCGGACCCTCAATTTAACATTATTATTCATGGTTCCTACGTAGAGGTGAAATATAATGCAACTCGTCTCAATTACTTCTTTGACCAGAAATACAAGATTGTGTAACTGATGGCAATGAATGCCTGTAATCTCTACCAAAGGGTCCCCGGGACAGGATCTCGTTCTGAAAATGTTCTGAAAATTTTACATCCTGTCTCGACAAAAGGGAGAAGAATCTACAAGTGTGTTCTTTGAGTGGGAAAGAGCGCCACGTCTAATATATATCCGTGTGAGGAGTGGGTGAAGGATTACACAGAAGAGGCCTCTAAGGGGTGGCGGAAGAGCCGCCTTCAGCGTTTTAAGGGTTTGTCATAAGTTTTTTTCACTGATAATAGAGAACTAGAGCCAGTCCATTGAATTCCCAAGGAAATAATTCTGGAAGGACATCTTTGCTAAACACTTAGAGCTGTCAGTGACAAGGACCCTCTTCAGAAGTGGGGGGAACAGCACCCAGACCCTGGGAACTTCTCACAGTAGACCACTGTCCGTCAGGCAGGCGTTCGGCAATGCGTGGCGGGAGGGAGCGCCTCAGTTTAGATGAAAGAACCTTAAAACCCTTCTATGTGGAGACCACACGGGTCCTTAATTTCTCTGCCTTAGAATCTTCCCATCCACTCAGACAGCTCTCACTGCTCTTTAGATGTGGAATTCAGTAGCCTATGTTCCTTGACCCAGATCACTCCGTCTTCCATCATGCCCCTTGATGCCAGTGTAACTAATGTTTACTCTTTGGTTACTCTGTTCCCGGATTGGCACAAAGTGCTTTGTGTCCATGGCTCTTCTACTTACAGCAGCCCCATGAGTATTTATGTTTAATTGAGGGAAAATTAGCATATTGTTATATTAGTGTGTATGTTATATATATTATATATAGTGTAATGATTCAATATTTATATGTATATTGGGAATTGATCACCACAGTTAGTCTAGTTAATCTGTTACCATACATAGTTACAGATTGTTTTCTCTTTTGATGAGAACTTTGGAGATTTGCTCTCTTAGCAACTTTCAAATATGCAGTAAGGTGTTATGAACTATAGTCACCATGCTACACCATGCTGCAGCATTACAGCCCCTGGACTTTTTTGTTTTCTACCTGGAAACTTGTACTTTTAACCTCCTTTACCCATATTGCCACCTCTTACCCCTACCCCTTGCCTCTGGCAACTACCATCCTGTCCTCTGTGTCTGTAAGGTTGGTTTGTATTGTGTTTTTTTCTTTCCCCTCGATTTCACATATACGCGAGATCAAATGATATTTGTCTTTGTCTGACTTACTTCACTTAGCATGATGCCCTCAAAGTATATCAATGTCGCAAATGGAAGGACTTCGTTCTTTTTTATGGCTGAATAACATTTGTGTTGTGTGTCTCACCTGTTCTTTATCCATTCAACTGTAAAGGGACACTTAGTTTGTTTCCCTGTCTCGGCTGTTGTGATTAATGCTGCGGTGAACATGGGAGAGTGCAGTATCTCTTTGAGATTATCTTTTTATTGCCTTCGGATGTATACCCACAAGTGGGGTAGTTGTACCAATGACATTTCCACCAACAGTGCGCCAAGGTTCCCTTTTTTTCCACATCCTTGCCAACTCATATCTCTTGTGTTTTTGATGACAGCCATTCTGACAGGTGTGAGGGGTATCTTCTTGTGGTTTTGATTTGCATTTCCCTGATGATGAGGGATGTTGGGCAAATTTTCCTGAGCCTGTTAGCCATTTGTATGTCTCCTTTGGAAAAATGACAATTCCCATTTCTAAGCTGGAGTATTAGTATTTTTGCTTTTGAGTTGAGTGAGTTTCCTATATATTTTGGGTATTAACTCCTTATCCGATATGTGGTTTGCAAAGACTTGTCTCCCATTCCGTAAGTTCCCTCTTCATTTTGTTGTCTTTTTTTTTTTTTTTTCTATGCAAAAGCTTCTTAGTTTGGTGGGGTCTCACTTGTTTTTTAGTTGCTTTTGTTGCTTGTCCTTTTGGTGTCCACACACACCTTTCCATCATAGGTATTGTAGAGATGAGTCTTGGGTAGAATGTTGAATCTAAATAACTCAGATCTCTGGTAAACCTCATATCCCAGTTTAGACTCCTTATTGTATCATCCAAATTAGCTCAGTCTCTATTCAGCCATCTACTTAGTGTCTTCATTGCTTTTTTAAAAACAATTTGGCAAAATACATATAAAATAAAATTTTCCATTTTAACTATTTCCAACTGTACAATTCATTGGCAGTAAGTACATTCATAATGTTCTACAACTGTTGCTACTATGTGTTTCCAGACAGTGGTTTCAGAGATACCTAGTTTTATTGCCTTGTTCATTACGCCAAACAATTCCACTCCTAGTTATATACCCCAAAGAATTAAAGACAGGTATTCAAACAAAAACTTGCACGTGAATGTTTGTAGCAACAGTATTAACAATAACCCAAAGGTGTAAACAACCCCAATGTCTATCGGCAGATAAATGAATAAGCTTAATGTATATTCATATAGTGGAAGATTTTTCAGCCCTAAAGGGATGCTCATACCTGCCCCGACATAGATGAACCTTGAAGACATTATGCTCAGTGAAAGAAGTCAGACACAGAAGGCCACATAGTATATGATTCCACTTACATGAAGTATGTTCACCACTTTTTTTTTAAGTTATTTATTTATTTGAGAGAGAGAGTACGAGAGAGAGAGAGAGAGAGAGAGAGAGCTTGAGTAGGATGAGGGGCGGGGGGAGAAGCAGGCTCTCTGCTGAGCAGGAAGCCTGATGCGGGGCCCCATCCTGGGACTCGGGGATCATGACCTGAGCCACCTAGGTGCCCTTGCTCGTTACTTTTTTGTCATCTCTGTAAACCCTCTGCAGTGTTTTTCACATAGTTCTTTTTATGTACGTTGATTTACTTTTTTAGAGATATGAAATTTCACTGTAGTTTCTTTCTAAGTAATGAAATCTATGAAACAATGGGTTTGATATGCTAGTTCTATTTTAAAATATACATTAAATAAAGCAAATTTAGTTCTAAAAATAAAGTTAACCCATGTGCCATCTAAATGTACCTGTCTGTGTACCACCTGAATTACACTGATGACATTTAGGAAAACAGCCTTTGGTTCCTCTTGGCAATTAGTTCCTTCTTGAATGTGATCCACATGGCTCCTTGCCCTTGATTTAAGCTGTCCAATATGGCGGCCGCTAGCCATATGTGGCTATTTAGATCTAAATTAATTAGAATAAGATAAGATTTAAAATTCAATTCCTTAGTCATACTGTTCACATTTCAAGTGTGCAGTAGCCACAGGTGACGAGTGGCTCCCGTCTTGGACATCACAGGTAGATGACATTTCCATTCTTTAGGAAAGGTCAGTTCCCCAGTATTGTCTAGGCTTTTGTTGTTCTTGTTGAACCAGGGAAGCACCGTATCTCCACATCCCATCCTTAAGTCAGTCTCTCACTCAGCATCCTCACTTCTCGTCACTTGTTCCTGGCTGACCATTCATCCCCCAGCCAGCTCCGAAACTGACCTACTTTTCCAATGTCACCAGGGAGGGCCTGGTGCCAAACCACAGCGTGGGACCTCCTCTCGCCGCTCCCCTTCCTGCTTGCTGCTCGGCCAGCTCTGGCCTCATGCCATCTTGCCACTCTCTCCCTCTCATGCTATTGATGCGAGGATCTCCTCCCACATAGCACTTTCCAGCTTTCCTGAAGGGCCCCACTCTGCTTCACACTCCATTTTGTTTTGTTAGTCAAGTGTGAGAAGATATGGCTCCTCCTTTTTCCACACTTCTACTCTGCCTTGTCTGTCTTCCTCTCCCTTTCCCTGGCTTTTCCTTCCCTGAAACTTCTCTTCCTTCTTTTGTTCTTTTACTCTTCCTTCTACTCTCCTCACATTTATTTCCCTGTAGTTATAAACTTAACCCTTCACTCTTTGGAAAGGAAACAGGAGAAAGGGCTATGATTTATAAAGGAAAAAAAAAAAGATTGCCAAAGTCTTCGTTAGTCTAACAGTTCTTTGCTCTTTAGGAGGCAAATACATCATTTTCTTCTCCATCAAGGGAGTGACCTAGAAATGGTGGGCGGAGATACGTGTATCAGGGCAGCGGCTGGGATTGCAAAGCTGAGTCTTCTGGGGGACACATTTCCACACCAGAAATCCGTGGCAGGACATGAGACATTATTATTGCTGGATTTACACAGGGCTGTCAAGTTTCATTACGTGACTGGGCAGCATTTAGACTGCTGTTTACACCAGGACATAGTTAATTCTGTCCTGATGGTTCTGAGGTGTCATCCAGCACAACGGGACATTCTCCACGCTGCTGAGGACTCCAGCACTGGCCAGATGAAAATCTGCTCCTGTTCATTCAGCAAACGGTCACTGATCCCCTACCATATGCTCGACGCTGTGCTTGGGGTGTGGGGCCTGCGGTGACAATTCAGACATGGTTCCTCTGTTCCCCAAGAGTTTAGCCGGCAGCAAAGGACATAGTGTGTGTGTGTGTGCACGCGCGTGTGCGCGTGAAAAACTATAGTAATGTGGAAAGGGAGGTGCAGAGGAAGTGATGGGAGTTCTCAGGATGGAGTGGAGGCTGGAAGCTCAATGAACCTTTTGGGAAGAGGTGAACTCAGTTGTAGGCGGTCTGAACATGTGAATACTTAAGGGATAAAAATCTTGATGTTCGTTGAGACTTTTGTGATTTTAAGTCATGAAAAACCAACTCTCATTGACTTCGGCAAAAATGAAAGAAGAACAAAGCCAGAAGGATGGAGCGGCCCATCCTACTGGAATGGATGGGGTGTGTTCATTGTCGGGCGTATCTAGATCCAGGCTCCGATGACGTCTTCAGATCTCTTTCTCGCTCTTTTTTATGTTTCTGTCTGTTATTGTTCATTGTTTCTCACTGTGAGATGGAGAAGAGCATTACCTAGGTGTGGATTCACATACTTTTATCATCACATCTCCTTAAGTCAAGAGAGAATTATCCCCTTTAGCTGCAACTAGTCCCAGAAAAGGGATCTGATTGGATGAGTTTAAGTCAAGTACCCACTGCTGAACCAGTCACCATGGTCAGAGATCTTCCCATTGGCCAGGTAGGGGAAGATCTAAGGAAATGGAAGTAGTCAGAAACAATAAGCTATTACTGCTTTCCCAGTGGAAGGAAGTGTAGGAGCAAAAGCCAAGAAGTGGGAAATCACAAGGACATCATGAGTTGTTTGGGTTTGTTCCAATAGAGGATATGTAAAGAACAGTTTTAGGAAGTAAGGTTGGAAGTTAAATTTGGCTAAGGAGCATGGATTTTATTTCTGGACAATAGGGAGCCATTTTAGGCTTTTGAGCAGAATTTTACATAATCAGGACTGAGGTTTAGGAACATTTATCTGGCAGGTAGACTTGTTATGAGTGTGGGGGATGATGTACAGGGAATCTGGAGGCCAGGTAAGATGTTGTAACAGTCCAGCCAGGAGCAGAGTGAGTCCTGCTTAAGGTATTCTGGTGGTAAGCAACGGAAATGAACTCTCACTTGCTCAATTTATACAAAAGGAGGTAGTGGAGGAGGAATCATAGAAAACATGTTGGGGCTTTACTGGGGCATCCTTAAAAATCAGAGTAAAAGTTGAGCAGCCCAGATTGGGAAAGATCAGAAGGGGAGGCGCAGTCATTGATGGAAGAAAGTTACTATTACCCTGGTCCAGATGGGACAATTCCTAGTCTCTGTCTCACTTACGAGGCTTCAGATTCCTAGGGGAGAGAATCTGGTGGATCCAGCTTGGGCAGGGCCACCCCCGTCTCCTACCAGACCTATTTTTTATGTCCAGAGGAAGAATAGGTATATATAGAGAATGCCTTTCCCAAAGAAGAGGGTGTATCGCATGTCAGTAAGCCGCCCTAGGAGGGAAGCCTGGGTTTTGCTAGGGGAAAGAACACGCATATTCTTAAATTTGAAATTAGAACAGAGTTCACATGAAGGGTCCACAGATGTGTTTTATTTCATTTAAAATATTATTTCTAAATGAATTTGAGTGTGTCCAGCCGGGATTTTTACCGCTCTCAATAGATAATCTTACACCTGGCCCATTTCATGGTTTTTACCTGCCTTGTCCTAGGAAGCGTGAGAGTTTGTGATTCCTCCTGAGAACTCTATTTGTTGTTTGCCCTGGAAAAAAAACAAGTAGAAATGGAATAATAGAAGACTAACCAGTATTCTGACAGGTTAGGTCCTCCTGCTGATACTCCTATAGTGTCAGGGCTTCAGCTGCAAATAGATTACCACTTGTTGTAATTATTTATATTGTCAGCCTTAATTCCTGATTATTTGTTTCTCCCTAAACTCTGAGTGGCTTTGGAGAAAGGACCACAGGTTTTTTACTTATCATCTTACCTCCCGCATGTTGCTGGCGTATAGTAGGTGTTTGAATTGATGTTTTGCTAAGGAATGGGTTCAAAGCATTTCGGTAGATGTGCTTTGGAATTATTGCTCTGAATTCATGATCCGTAATTTATGGTCCAGGTTTTAACACTGAATGTGCCGTGCCCCAGGAAACTCCTCCATGCTGGGAAAATTGGGATAGTTGTTCACGTTACTTATGGAAGTTGGTCAAGAAATGTGTTAATCGTAGGCCCTCGTCACACTCTTAGTAGTCCTGCCTTGCAAGTTCTCAGTTCCACTGTGTGGTTGCTGTGTGGTTGCTGTGTGAATGTTGGTGTCCTCCCCGGAACCATAGGTTGAAACTCTAATCCCCAGTGTGATGTTATTTGGAGGTGGGGTCTTGGGAGGTAATTAGGGTCAGACCCCATCTGATGGGATTAGTGCCCTTATAAGAAGAGGAAGAGAGACCAGAGCGTGCTTTCGCTCACAGCCATGTGAGGACACGGGGTGAAGATGGCCGTCTGTAAACCAGGAAGCAGGCTCTCACCCGATGCCAGATCTCCCAGGGCTCCATCTTGAATTTCCAGCCTCCAGAGCTGTGAGAAACACATTCTCATCACTTAAGCCACTCAGCCTGTGGTAGTTTGTTAGAGCAGCACAAACAGCCTAAGACAGTGGTGTTACCCCCATTCGCTATGGGACTGAGCTGAATCTCAGAGGCCTTGCTTATGGGGAAGATGCCAATAATGGTGGGTTTAAAACTCAACCCCAGCTCCTCTACCCTGCACCTGCTCTTACATCAACCTGACGATGTTCTCAGAGCTCAGAGTCCTGGGTTATGAATTTTGTCTTCAAGAAGGTTATGCTCTAGCAGAGGTGGTAAAGTCATGCAGGTTATGATGAACGCCAAGCCGAGAATCTCCCTCCACATCATAATCATCAAAGACTTGTCTTCTGTTTTCCTAGCGGATGGTAGTATAGGGTTGTATTAGCCAGGGTCCTCCAGAGAAACAGAACCAAGAAGCTATAAGGTAAGAGCCTTATTATGAGGGACTGGCTCACGTGATCATGGAGCTGAGAGGTCCCACGATCTGCTGTCTGCAAGCTGGAGGCCCAAGAAACCAGTGGCGTGGTTCATGGTTTCCGTCCAAGTCCAAAGGCCTGAGAAGCAGGTGCATAGATCCACGAAGGCAGGTGAAAATGCATGTCTGAGCTTGAGCAAAGAGAGCAGATTCCCCTTCCTCTGCCTTTTTGTTCAGTTCACACTCTCCACGACTGGATGCTGCCCACCCACATGGGTGAGGGCAGTCTTCTTTACTTACCCTACTGACTGAAATGCTATCCTCTTCCAGAGACATCCCTACTGACCCATTCAAAAATAGTGTTTTACCTGCTATCTGATCATCCCTTGGCTCAGTCACATAAAATTAACCATTACAAAGGTCTTCAGAAAGAGGTGTCTTTAAAAAAAAAACCAAAAAACCACTCCAAGTGACTTAGATAACAGAGGTCCTGTAAGAGGAGAGCACAGCCCATGAATGGTCGGGGTTGAGAGCTCACAGAGACGTATCCGATTTGGAGGCGTCAGGGAAGCCTTTGTCATAGAGGCATTACTTGAGATGGTCTTGAAGGGCAACCAGTAAACATGGCGGACGGGATGAGAAGGAAGGACAGCTCCTGGATATTGTGTGGACAAAGGCACGTGGCCTGGTTTATTGTCACCACTCAGTCCTGGATTTGGTGTTTGGTTTGGAAAACATGGTCCTGAGGTGAAGATTAATGCGCTGCTTTGCGAATCAAGTCAGTAAGTGTTGAGCACGCTGTGCCCGACAGCATGGTGCTAGATAAACATGAATTGGCTGAAGCCAAGACCTGATCTCCGCTTCTGTTGAGACTAAACGTGTGAATGGGAAATGTTTAAGGGAACAGTCGGGGATGATGTATTGCTGAGGGCTATAACACGAGGTGTGGATTAAAATGAACTAGGAAAACGAAGTATTAGCGGGCAAGGCCAAATGGGAGAAATGGAGCTTGATACTCAGCTTTACCCTTCCCTGAAAGTTATTGGGTTTAGATTGAAGATAATGGGGAGGGAAGACATTGTGAGTGAGAGGAACAGCATATACGAAGAGATAGGGGTAGGACCAAATGCACTGTGTACTGGGAGGGGAATCAGGAGAGAGGATCAAGGACTTCAGAGCTAGGAAGGAAACAAATATACAGTACCATGCCCACTTTTTTCAGAGAAGGTCAACTGAGACGCAGAGAGGCCAGCTGGGCATGGGCGCAGCTTAATTCAAATGCTTTGGACTGTATTTTGGTTCATATAGTCACTCCAGCACTTAAACCAGACAGGATCAATTTTGTTTTCAAGTGACAGAAAGCCCAAAACGTAAGAGTGGCTTCAGTAGGATAGGCATTGAATTGTCTGTCTTGTAAACAAAGTCCAAAGGTAGTCCAGGCCTTGTGTGGTGTCGCATGGTGTCAGGGACCCGGGCTTCTCTGCCCTGTGGCTTTGCCATCTCTAACCAGTGGCTTCCACCTCACATTCCAGGCTGGCTGCTAGTGCTCCTGCCATCAAAGAAGGGTCCATCCCTTCCATATGTGACACCTCTTATACATTATGAGTATCATGCCTTCTCCCTTGCTCTTGGCCAGAACATAGCCACATGGTCACGCTTAGCTACACGGAGGGCTGGGAAATGTAAACTTGATTACACAAGGCTAGGTGCACAGCTAAAAATGGGGTTTCCAATTACTAAAGTGGAAGAGGAGAGAGGATATTGAAGAACATCGAGGAGTATCTGACACCCTGGGTAGCCTTTGGCACCATCAGAAAATCCTCTAAGCCTCTGTACTTTCCCTGCAACATGAGATAATCCATACTTAGTTCTTGGGGTAAATATTCAGGTAGTCTATGGAAAGTATCTGGTCCAACATTTAACATCTGTTTGGTGCTAAATATGTTTTCGTTCCCCTCCCCCCCCCTTTTTAAGGCAGTTGTTATTACTCACATATCTGGGGAGGTAGGCAAGATCCTTTGTCTGCCGAGTTGAAGACCAGGGTCTTCGTGCACTGCAGCATCAAGGAACAGCCCCTTAATTGTTTTCTCCCTTGTTGGTTTCATTGATTGGTATGAGCAGTAGCATGTTTTTCCAATAATAATGTATAAGGGAGTACAGGGTATTAGCGATCCAAGCAGAGGTGGGAATATAGAGGCCCACGGGCTTTCCCCTCACCCCCGACCTTTCTCCTCTGCTTTTGAGTCCCTTCATCGGATCCCCAGGGACCCACTGAGCACAAGTAGACCCCCACTGGACAGATAGGTAAAGGAGGGCTCATTGTCACAGAGTGAGAAAACAGGACTGAACTGAGGCTTTTCGTTCCCTTGGTAAGTAGGTGATGAGCACCTGCTTTATGCCAGGAACGGTTCCCTGTTCTGGAATGGGGTGCAGCTGAGAACGAGAGATGGATGCCCTGTCCTTATGGGGCCCGTATTCCTAGTGGGGGGCGGGTACCTGGAAATTCTTGGATACAATCGCCCTTTGAATTGATGTACATCATCTCATTGTGCCTACTGTTTGTGTGGAGGGGTGTTGAGGGTGGTGAGGGGGCAACTTCCATGTACATCTGCCTCTTTGAGATCCTGAAGAGCTTGGCTATGTAGACACAGGGGATCGAGTGAGCTCACGGAAACTGCTTGTCCCATGACCTGGTTTTGTTCCCCCCCCCCCCCCGCCCCCGCTCCTTTGGCTCTCTTGGAATTGGTGCTTATTACATGGGATTTTTCCATGAACCCCTGTGCCAGCCAATTCCGAATGGTTAGCTGAGGCAGAGCCATTAGAGGTTAATGGTGACGTATTTGGTGCTGCTCGGCTGGTGGTATAGAATACGATCCAGAATTGCAAACATTTCCAGAACCTCCACCAGGTTCCTGAGAGAACCACACATAGAAGGAGCAAGAGCCCACGTGGGAGGCCGGGAACCACTTCCAACAACTCCTGATAAAGTACAATTAGGGCAAGCCTCTTCGATCCTAGTCTATATGTCCCTCTCCCAATGGAAACCTTGGCCAAATGGTTCAGCGATGCTGTTCGGCAACGGGGGTGGGAGGAATGGTCCTATTCACAGAGAAAGCTTTGCCCTTAGTACGGTTTTAGACTTGGAGGTTGCATTACAAAAGACAGCCTGTGGGGCTAGTCCCCAGAAAGCCACCTTTGGCTCAGATGTGCTCACCAAATAGAGATGGGGAGCCCAGGCGGTGTGAAGGGAAGGTTGGCAGCCGGGTCATTGTCCTTGCACCTTAGCCTGGCCTGGGGGTCCTGTGCGCTCTGAGCAATGAGACTAGTTCCTCTTTCCTGGGGGTAGGGACACAAGGGAGCACATCAACTCCCTTGGAGGACTGGGATTAGCAACCAAAATAGTCCTCCAGCATCTGAAAGATGAAAGCCGTTTAATCTCACATTTTCGGAGGAGAAAAGATAATCATGTGAAACCATGACAACTCCTGTTACTCCTGCCCCCATCTCGTACTACATGCCAAACACTCAGCTGGCCACAGCACACACCTTACCTTATCACATTCTGGCTGAGCTCATCGCTATAATAACACAGTCGCGTGGCCGTTACAACCTCACCTTTACAGAAGGGGAGACAGATGGTCTGAGAGTTTAGGTACTTACCTGCGATCGAAAGCAACAACACAGCATCCTAACTCAGGCCGATTCAAAACTAAACAGTTGTCTCGCAGCCTCACCTCGGTCAGGCTGCCGCATAGGACGCGAGCTCTGAATGAACCAGGTCCTGGAGGCCTGGGTCTGCCCATTCATTTGTTCCTTTATCCAACACATTACTTTTAAGCTCATGGGCAAGCCACACTCTTCTAGGTGTTTTAGAAGCTTAGTGATCAAGACAAAGATCCCTGCCTTTATGGAACTTACCATCTCCTGTTCTCATTTTTAAAAAATTGAGTCTTGTCCAGTCAAGGCAAGTGACGTTACTATTTTTAAAATGGGCCACCATCGAATTTGAGTTGAAAGAGTAAATATGGCGATCTGTGTGTCGGTGATTATTTCTGTCCTGACGTTTAAGTCTGAGTGACCTCCGAGGTCTTGCCTTTGGTAATTGTTTGGGGGGAGATCGGAAAGCACCGATGAGCCTGTGAAATTGAGCACTGGGGCAAAGGGGGGAATACAGTCAGCTGGAGGCTTGCGGAGCGATGCGGTGCATGCGTGCGTCCGGGGAAGGGCCCGTGCTCGGGCCGGGAGTTGGCGGAGGCACCGGGCGTGTGACCTAAAGAGGGGAGAGGGTTGATGCCCATCAGGGAACGGTTTATGGAAGATGGGGTGGTAGGGAGACGCTCAGACACGCATCAGGGTTGGAGGGACTCCAAACCACCGCGAGAATGCTGCAGAGAGCAGAAATACGTTTTCAAAGAATGGGGGTGTCCTGAGGAGTGAGAAGAGGCTCAAGAGAACAGTGACTGTTTTCAGAAACATGTAAATTGTACGACAGATGAAGAAGGGTGACACCCAAAAGCAGTTGGAGGAGGCATTACAGGCAGAGTGTGATTTGGGGGAAAAAAAAAAAAAACCCCGGGGGGGAATGTGGGAAATGGCGAAGCAGATGGGAAATTAACCAAAAATTGAGAAACACTAAATGGGTTATAGTGGCATTCGTGAGACAGTAACAGAATTAGTCTGAAGGGAAATGGTGAATAATAAATATGTCTCAAGAACATTTCAAATCAGATTTTGGAAGTTAAAGGAGACAACGCCTATAAAGACGAAAGAGAGAAAAGAGAAATCAGAGGGAATGAGACATTTTAAGTGAGGGTTCAAGGAACATCGGCAGCCCGTATATGGTTGGCTTTTGACAGAGGGACCCCTGGTCACAGCTGTGAGAAGCATGGCCTTAAAAAGACCAGGTTGCGTCTGGGGTGGGTGTTAGAAATATGACAGGGTGGAAAAATAGTAAAAAAAAAAAAAGGAAAAAAAGCATAGAAAATGCCCGTAAATCTCAGCCACTAGTCATTAGGTGACAGCCATAAACCAGGCATAGTGCTGGGCATTTTAAGGGCACCGTCCCCAAGGCCACCCCTAACCCCGGGAGTTAGGTAGCGGTGAGCCGAAACCACATGAGGCTGTCTTGGCTAGTTCATACGGTTGAACCTGATCCATTTTTTACAAGGAAAGAAGTGAGGGCTCGGAGGATTTTAAATACACCGCCCAACGTGACACAGGTGGGAGCACAGCGCCAAGCTTTGGATCCCTGTTCTGCTTTCCAGCAACGTAGAAATAGCAACTTATTGTTGTATCTGTCAGCATCAGCACTAGAAATACGATACTAAAGGCGGCCGAGGTCCCTGCCTTCAGGATGCGTACCATCTACTGCTTAAAAAAAAAACAAAACCTAAACCAGGGGCAGTCTAGAAGAGCCAACCAATAACAGTAGAAGGCAAGCCTCGTGAAATCCTAAACTTTCCAGCAGCACATTAAACAAGGAAAAAGAAGCAGATGCTATTAATTTTAATAATACGTCTCATTTCACCCAAGATGTTGGAAATATTTCAACACGAAATCAGTATGAAATGACTCAGGAGATCTTTTTACATGATTTTTTCCTACGGAGTCTCCGGCTCCCGGGTGCATTCTGTCTTTACGGTGTCTCTCCATTGGGACTCACCACGCGCAGGCACTCGCTCCCCACGTACATTGGTGGGTATTACACTAGACAGCGCCAGTCTAGGGAGAACTTGACAATGCTGGCCGAATTTCGTGGCAGTCCTAATAGAGGGAAAATTGCCTCTCTGTTCTTCAGCGTTCTTTCTCATCCCCTCCTAATAGCCCTTCACAGGGCACAGAATTCAAGGAGTAGGCAAATGCTCTTTTCATCTGGACTTAGCATCCGTCACACACCTAAGCAGATACCGAAGGAAACTTGTCCATGTGTATGGCCCATAACTTACATATTTTCTAGTTTAGTGCTGTGTATGCCACAGACAATTAAAAAAAAAAAAACAAACCAAAAAACTTGACTTTGTCATCAGTGGTTGGTAATAATACAGAATTGAACCCTCTACAAACCCTCGGAGCCCCCATCCGGCCACATTTTGCCTGCATTGCTTTCCTGTATTTACTGCTCTCGATGGAAATAGTGAAGATGTAATTTGAAACCCAGCCGCCGCCGGAATTTCTAATATTTCATCTGGTCACTAAAAGTTTATAATCCATTTTGGAAAGATAAACAGAATAGTGTTAAGATTTTACTGTTTAATACAAGTACCCAGCAGGTGTTAATGGGGACCAAGAAATGGGGTGTGTAATGGGATTTCCCTAGGTAAAGAATTCTGCTCGGGAGCCAGTTTAAATGGGAAGAAAGTCTGAGAAAATATGGATTGTCTTTCCTAGAAATTGGATGAGGGAATTGAAGGTAATAGGTGCTTGCATCCTGCCAACTTCATAATGAAATTACTGTTCAGCAAAAAATTCTGTTAGTGCCCCCCCCAAACACACCCAAGGGACTGAAGACTGTTAATAAAAAACAAAAGGAGAAACAATAAAAGGATATTAATGTTGAGTATGCAGACTCATCGGTCCAGAATATTGAATCTTAAAGGAACACAGAAAACTAGGGGGCATGAGAAGGTCTGTAGAATGGTTTCCATATAATCCGAAGAGGAGTGATCGCATCTAAATCATCTGCCTGCTCATTCCATCTGATTTCACCACAAGATGGGAAAAAGGGAATGAGTAG
This sequence comes from Potos flavus, assembly GCA_028534135.1. Lineage (NCBI taxonomy): Eukaryota > Metazoa > Chordata > Mammalia > Carnivora > Procyonidae > Potos > Potos flavus. The sequence goes on from CM052890.1 coordinate 26,513,813, forward strand.
AGGAAGTAGAGATGGGGAATTAAAGAAGAGGGAGGTTTGAGTAAATTCAGCTGGCAAATCAAAAGAAAATCTAGTTGCTCATTAGTACACGCTAGCTCCTTGATCTAAATGACAACTGCAATGTTCGGGTCGCACCACACGTAACCTTGAGAGTGGCTCTCACCAAGGCCGTGCACCTAGGTTAAAACCAAAGCATTTGTCTCTGGTCTGCCTTTTCCAAAAAAGATAGCAAACTGGATATTTCTGAACCTCTTGATAATTGACTGGAATTTTCGGTTCCTCCACCTTTGGATCATTGGGTAGATCCATCCTGAGCTCTGTCCATCCCTAAGTGTCAGACAAATCAAAACCTGGCCCGATAGCTAATTTGATTGAACAACATCAACCAGAATAATAAATTAAAAACCTCTGAGTTTGGGGAAGCAAATATGAAGACTCGATAACTGATATCCTACTGGCTCTGGTAAAGGCTGCTCATGGGAGAGTCCAGGACCAGTCTTCCAACCTGTTCTGTGGTTCTGTGCAGTTGGCTTGGTGGTTTCCTCCCTGCAGGGCATCGCCACCCCTCACCCCTGGCCATTCACACAGCCAGCCCTTGCTCTTCCTTCCACTTTGTTTCCTGATGCCGGCTTTGCCTCTGCATTAGAATCGGCTACCCTGTTCCTCGTGCTTTTCACCAGCCTACTTAATACATGTCTCTAGTTTTACACTTCGCTGTTCTTGACTGCAGTTACGTATTATGAAATATGTTTGTTTACTTTATTGTTTTTCCCACCACAATTTTTGGCACTGGTCATGACACGTAGTAGGTACGCCAATGTCTGTTGGATGGATAGATGGATGAATGTATTGATGAATGGATGGATGGATAGATGGATGAATGGATGGACAGAAGAACAGACGGATGGATGTAGACATGGATGGATGGCACTTCTGGTGAGGATCTTTTAACGTACTCAACCACCAAACATGAACCCCAGCCCTATAGTGTGCCAGACAATATAATAGGGCTAAAAATAACCACGGGAAACAAAACCAAAAGTCAACTGGAAAAATATAAACAACTTAATTTACACCCCCCCACACACACAATTAATGAAGTTTTTTTAGCCATAAACAAAAATGAAATTGTCCTCCAGTGCAGAGAAGGAAGCATTTTTATCTCTGCTTCTCTCACCAGCAAATCTATGCATCACTCCTTTATTTAAAACCTTTCATAGATCTCTCCAGCCTTCTGAACAAAACCCAAATGCTTTAGGGTAGCATTCAAGGTACTTTAGGATCCAGCTTCAGGGATCCACTCCAGAGGAATCCCACTGCCCCAATAGCTTATTAAGCTATTCCCTATTTTCCCCAGTGTGTGTCACGCTGCCAACCTTTGCTGACTCTTCTTTTCTCAAGGGGATGCCTTTGCTCAGAATTCTTTTCTCCTTCCCTTTTTTTTAAGTAGGCTTCACGCTCAGCACTGAGCCCGATGCGGGGCTTGAACTCATGACCCTGAGATCAAGACCTGAGCTGAAATCAAGTCAGACGCTTAACCGACAGAGCCACTCAATCACCCGTCTCCCACCTCTTCTTAACTCCTTCACTCTTCGAGATTCCCCAGGAAGCCCCATCCCAATCCCTTAGCTTGAGTGAGGGGCCTCCCTCTGCATTCTCACTTCTCCCACTTACTGAGTATCCCTACTTGAGCGGCATTCTCCGTGCTGTCATTGTTTATGTGCCCATGTTACTGGGTGAACATGTGGGTAGGAGGGCGGACAAGAACTGTGGTTTTTATTTCCGTATCTATAGGACTCCCTATAGGGCCTGACACAAAATAGACATGCAGCAAATAGTTGTTGAATCAACAAAGTATCCTACTAGGAAATGATCACAGACACCTCACGTGCACCAAATAGAAGAGTGATTACTCTTTGCTCCTGGAATTGCAGTGGGGTATTTTTTCAGTTTTTTAACAGACACTATTTGTAGAAAATTTGGAGAACACAAAGATACACAAAAGAAAATAAAAGGTACCTGTAATCTTTCTATGCATAGACAAACCTTATTTTTATCTTCTTCTGCTTATTTAATGTGAAAGAGTGAGCATTTTCTCCTCTCCATTAACTTGTCATCGAAAACAGGATTTTCAAAATTTTTTTAAAAGATTTTATTTATTTATTTGACAGAAAGAGATCACAAGTAGGCAGAGAGGCAGGGAGAGGGAGAAGCAGGTTGCCTGCTGGGCAGAGAGCCCGGTGCGGGGCTCAATCCCAGGACCCTGAGATCATGACCTGAGCCGAAGGCAGAGGCTTCAACCCACTGAGCCACCCAGGTGCCCCCAAAAACATGATTTTTAAAAACCGAAATAAGGGGCACTCGGGTGGCTCAGTGGGTTGAAGCCTCTTTCTTCGGCTCAGGTCACGATCTCAGGGTCCTGGGATCGAGCCCCGCATCGGGCTCTCTGCCCAGCAGGCAACCTGCTTCTCCCTCTCCCTGCCTCTCTGCCTACTTGTGATCTCTCTCTCTGTGTCAAATAAACAAATAAAATCTTTTAAAAAAATAAACATAAAAACCCAAATAGTTCACTGAGTGGATACACAATATTTGTTCTTCACCTTTTCCCCAATTTCTTTATCTTGTCGTGGGAGACCTGATTTTCCCCCCACACGACATGGCCCAGGGGCAGACATGTGACCAGTCAGGACAGTCTCTCGCTTTTGAATTTTTTATACTCTATTTCTCCTCCTTAATATTTTACTTCTTCAGCTACTTTTGGAGTTAAAGGAGTATAAAGCAGAAAAATGCCACGGTCTCGAGATACCCTGTCTCTCTGGGGGTCTCCGAATATTTCAAGCCACCATACTACCTTCATTGAGTTTCTGTTAATTGATATGTTCCCTTGGAAGTCTCCAACAATATCACCTTTTCCTCAAGCTACAAGGAGTTGTGGACTTCTGGGGATCCTCCCCCCAACCCCCAAATCCTGGGAGGGGAGCTGTGCCTTGCCTCCCTCCCCATCCGCATCCAGCCTGCCTGCAGGCAAGGTGGCTTTGAATAGGGGTGGAGGTAAGAAAATCATAAGGCGGACAGGTGTCCTGTGCAACACAAGTGCTAGGACAGTAGTTGACCATGCTGAGACATTGTCCTTGTTGCTTCTCTCTCCCCAACCTTCACATCACTGAATATCTGCTAAATATTCTCCACTTGATCTTATTTGTGGCGACTCGTATTCCTCATTCTCTTCCACTGTTGGGGCCACGACGAGCCAAAGGCAACATCATCTCTGACCTGGAGAATAAAATAAGCACACTGTAACCCACCCCCCTGCACCCACTCCGGTCCCCTCCAACCCACTCTCTACACAGCCCTCAAGTCATATTCTGCAAGAGAAGTCTGATTGTATCGCCTCCTTGATTAAAACCTTCAGTGTGGTCTTAATGTTTTAAAACAAAGACAAGATTCTTGAATGTGGCCTAAAAAGCTTTGCACCATCTCCCCTATTCACCTTCTCAGCCACACCACATCCCACATTCTTCTGTCTCTCTCTGCTTTGGTCTCATTGGGTTGCAGTCAGTCCCTTGTGTGTACAGCCACAGGGCCTTTGCACATACCACCCTTTTTGCCTCGAATTTACCGATGTCTTTTTTTTAACCTAGTTAATGCTGACTCATCCTTCCAGTGAAGCCACACTTCCTCATAGAAGCCTTGCCTGACCCCTGTTTCACTTCTAGACAGCCCATCCACCTCTCTCTGATAACACTTGTCATAGATCTGTAAATGATTAATGCTCGTCCTCTCCTTTAGCCTGCAAGCTTCATGAGGAGAGGGATCGTATCTGTTTCCTTATTTATCCTCAGCCAAGTGTCTGAGTCCTGGCATGTAGCAAGCGTTTAATAAGTATTAGCGGGATGAGTAATGAATAGGTGGGATACCATTTTTTTGAAGTCGCATCCCATACAGTTAAAGAGCCAGCAGCTTCCTTTAGGGAAACTTGTTAAAACGTAACAGAACATGCCTTAAGATCCTCCTGTAATGTCATTTGAACAGAGGTCTGTGGCTGTGGCAGGACAAAAAGTCTCTGTCGCATGTGCTCATGACAGTCAATTGCTAACATCTATGTAGGGTGGGGGATTCTGAGAGTGAGTACAGGCTCGTGCCAACTTGTCTTTCTCTCTTCCCTCTAGATTTATGGTCAACGTGACATGGGATGGCAAAGACTTGTCCTTCACTGAGGAGGGCTATCAGGTGCACCCCAGGCTCGTGGTGATCGTGCTGAACAAGGACCGAGAATGGGAAAAGGTGAGCATCCTTCTGCATGTTGAATGCAGGGGGTCGGGAGGATGAAAGCACGGGCAGTGGAAGGGCTTGACAACTCCTTTTCCCAACACATTTCCTGCTCCAGATCCCATCCCACTATCAGGAGCAGAGCTTTCTTGGCATGAGTTGGACCAAATATGGTAAGGTGTAGCTGGAATGCTTTTTCTGCTTCAACTGGGGTAACTGTGTGCTGTTCCTTGTGTCAGCTTCTCCAGTCTCATTAGGAAGGGTCCTTGAAGGACTTAGGATAAATAATTTAAAGACTAAAGGTTGGTTCACATTGTTGGAATAGCAGATGTTTACTGTATAGCAGCAATCCCACCAGTTTGCCTACACCCCATATTAAGTACCGTATTTACACATTTTGCCGTATAGATAAACCCCTGTATTTTCATTTACATTGTCTTTTATTTTAAGTCAACTAATTTCCAAAACTTAAGTGTATCACTTCTGTAAATCACAGATAGGAGAAGGAGGTTATAGTTCTCATAAAGCACATTTTCTAGTACATATATATTAACTATTGAAAGATATAAAACATAACTCTACGGGAAAAATCATCACACGTCCCCCCACAAGCCATGTCCCGAGTCAGACAAGGGAGATGTCACAGGGGTTTTACAAATGACCACATGCAAACAATGGCAATATCTGCCCCACTTACCCTCTCTCCCACCAAATCTCAAATTACTCGCCACACCATCACATAAAGAGCAGAACAAAAGACAGCGAAGGGAAGCCTGGGTCATTATCTTGTCTTTCTTGACAAGCAAGGCATGGCTTCTAAACCACCTCGAGCAACTTGAGATTTTACTTTGCACATCAGATGGAGGCTTGAGAGATCCTAGGGGGTAGGAAGATGCAGGATATGTAGTGGGAGCCATACTATAATTAACTAGGATCAGAAGAAAGTACTGTGGAAACAGAAGCATTGACTTTGGGGGATCCGGGATGGTTTCCTAGAAGGGAAGATGGAGAGAAAGCTTTGGAAGATTTTTGCCCGCTACACCCATCAGCTACAAAAGAGACTTTCCTTCAAGCATATTTAGAAAAGTCACCCAAGTAGACTGTGTCCTGGAGCATAAAACAAGTCTCGATATATTTCAAAGGATGGAAATAATGCAGAATGCATTCTTGGACCACGCAGTGTTAAAATAAAAGGTTATGATGAAAGTAGATCCAGAGAGTCCCCAGATGTTTGGAAATTAGATAACACCTCTGAATAGCCCGCAGGTCAAAGAAGAAATCGAAAGACAATAGCAAATATTTTGAATGAAATGACAATGAAAACACAACATAGCAAATCTGAAGAAGAAGGTGGAAGGTGTGCTAAGGGGGATGTTGATAGCTTGAAATACTTATAATTTAAAAAAACAAGGCATGCGTAAAGTCATTGATTTAAGCTTCTACATTGAGAAGCTAGAAAAAGAAGAGCAAAGTAAACCCAAATGAAATAGAAGAATCACAAATATAAGAGTAAAAATCAAGGTAGAACACAAAATATAGAGAAAATCGACAAAGCCAAAAGGTAGTTCTTTGAAGAGATTAATGAAATTTGTAATTTCTAGCAAGAGTAATCATACGAAACGGAGAAAACACAAATACTAATTAAAAAATACTAAAAATGCAAGAGGGAATATCACCACAGATCTTGCAGACATTAAATGATAAAAAAATATGAATAATATATGTCAACAAATTCCACAATGTAGATAAAGTGGGTATATTTTTTGGAAAAAAAAAAAAACAAACCCACAAATTTCCAAAACTGACCTAGAAAAGAAATAGACTGTCTGAAGTCTCTGGGTTTCTAAGCTCTAAACTTGCTAAGAAATTGAATTTATAACTAAAATCTTTCCGATTTCAAAAACAAGAAAAACTCCTGACCTAGATGGCTGGGCTGTGAATTTCATCAGACATTTTAAAAAGAAATAACACCAGTCTACACAGTGTTTCAATATATTAATAATCATAATCAAGCAATATATTTTAAAAATTATATATCATGGATAAATGGTGTTTGCCCTAGGAACTCAAGATTGGTTTAACATTCAAAAAATGAATCAATGTAACTTACCATATTAATGTAATAAAGGAGAAAATTGTGTGGTCATCTCAATAGATGCAGAAAAAGCATTTGACAAAATCCAATATATCCATTCATGATAAAGGAGGGAGATTTCTCAATCTGATGAAGGTTATCTATGAAATCCCTATAAGTGACATCTCATATAGTGATGAAATGATGAAAATAAATCCACAGACATGCTTTCAGTTGCTTTTTGATGAATAATTATGACAGCGGGGGAAAGGAAAATCTTTTTTTTTTTAAGATTTATTTTAAAGAGACAGAGAGCTTGGCAGGAGTGGAGGGGCGTGGGGACAGAGGGAGAGGCAGAGAATCTCAAGCAGACTCTACACTGAGTGTGGAGCCCTACTCGGGGCTCGATCTCACGACCTGAGATCATGACCTGAGCCAAAACCAAGAGTCAGACAGAACCGACTAAGCCACCCAGGCACCTAGAAAGGAAAGTCTTTTTAATAAATGGTGCTAGATCAACCAGATATCCATATAGAGAAAAAAAAATACCTTGACCCATAGCCCACATTATACATAAAAATTACTTAAATTTCAGACCTAAATATAAAAGCTAAAACTGTAAAGTTTTTAGAAGAAAATTCAGGAGGATATCACTGTAATCTGAGAAAGCAGAATGCAAAAGGCATTTAGCATGCAGTAAAAATAACAAACTGGGGGTGCCTGGGTGGCTCAGTCAGTTAAGCCTCTGCCTTTGGCTCAGGTCATGATCTTAAGATCCTGGGATCAAGCCCTGCATTGGGGTCTCTGCTCAGAGGGGACTGTGCTTCTTCCTCTCCCTCCATGCTCTCTTTCTCTTACACACACGTGCCCGCATTCTCTCTCTCTCTCAAATAAATAAAATCTTTAAAATAAATAAATATAAATAAATACATAGAAATAGAATTTAAAATAAATGAATAGAAATAGAAAAATTTTTAAATTTTTCTCATGTACAGACAGTATTAGAAAACGAAAAAGGCATGGCACAGATTGGGAAAAAATATTAACTCTCTATGTATATCCCAAAGGGCTCATATCCAGAATATATAAAGAACTCCTATAAATCGATAATAAAAAATAAAACAACACAAAAGTGGGAAATTAAGTTAGACATTTGGCAGAAGATGTTACTCAAATGACCAATAAGTAAGTGAAAAAGTGCTTACCATCATTGACCATGCAAACTAAAACCATAATGATCTATCACTTCACACTCACTGAATGGCTAAAATGAAAAAGACTGACAGTACCAAGTGTTGGTAAGAATATGGAGCAGCTGAATCTCATATATGACTGGTGGAAATGTAAAATTACAACCACCATGGAAAAGTGTTTGGCAGTTTCTTATAAAGTGAAAAACATATACAAACCTTCCAACCCAGCAATTGCATCCTAGGTATTCACTGTAAAGAAATACAAACATATACCCCAAAAGTAATATTTGTATAAGAATGTTCATCGCAACTTTACTCATCATAGCAAAACATCAGAAGGAGTGCCACTGCCCATCGACAAAGAATAGATAAATAAATTATGGTATATTCATAAAGTGGAATGCTACTCATTAATAAGGAATGAATTGGTAATACCTAGAACATGGATGAATTGCCAAAACGTTATGTGGAACAAAAAAGAAGCCAGAGACATAGAGGAATATACCATATAAATCCATTTATGTGAAGTTCAAGAAGAGGCAAAGCCAGTCTACAGAGTTAGATAAGAGGATAATTGTTGCTTTTATGGAGGAGGGTCGTCAGTAGGAAGGGCCCAGGGAGCTTTCTAGAGTTATGGCAATGTTTCCTATCTTGAACATTTGTCAAAACGTGTCAAACTGTCACCCAAGGTCTGTTTATTTTACTGCATGTCATTGTACCTTAATTCAAAACGATTTTTGAAACCCTTCAAATTGCGGTACCCAGCACAATTAACTACTAGCGTTTACTGAGTTTTTGTATTTAGCTCCCAGACACGAATCCTAGTTATATCAACAATAACCATTGTTTATTGAGCACTTACTCTATTTCTCCTCTATGTGGGACACCCAAGCACGTAATCACACTTCATTCATTCACCCAAGACATATTCAGGGCCGACTATGTCAGGCACTTGATGCTTGGAATCTGTTGGCGAATAAGAGAGACCAAAAAAAAAAAAAAAAAAAAATTCCGTACTCATGGAACTTAGATTCTAGTCTGCATGTGCAGGAGGGTGGGCTGGGAGTCTGCGTTTTTTGTGATGCTTGAGGAAAGCATTGGATTCTAGTTAACTGGCATCTGGTATACCCTGCGGCCCACGTCTCCATCACTGAGCTGGCCTCCTTTGTGCATCTGGTACACTGAACATGCTGGGTTTTTGTTCTTGGTTTTGGTTTTGGTTTTGGTTTTTACCTGTTATGTTTTCCTGTACCCACACCTTCTTTTATCCATCCTTCAAGTTCTGGGTTTTCTTTCCTCTTACAAATGCAAAGCCAACATGCAAATTACTTTTTTCCTATTCTTAATAGGAGATAGGGAACATGGGCCTTTTCTGACTTCTGTCGTTGTGTTTTGGGGTTATTTTTCAGCCGTTTGAAGTTACACAACCTGAGGATCACTGTGGAGCTGTGAAATCGTTCTCCTTGGTTGCATTTCACCTGTTCTGGGTCAGACTTGGCTCACACCTATGAATTTTCAGTGCTGCCTTTAGGTCGAGCTCATTTGCCGGGGAGCCTGTTTACCGGGGAGGCCACTGCCATGCAGGGGATAACATTTCATAAAAGAAAGCTGCCCTTGATCTCCTCTGTTTCCAGATACAGAAAATGCCCTTTTAATATTTTGTGTGTCCTTCTTCGAATTCCTGTTGAAATACAACAATTTCTCAAAAAGGCAGCTCAGGGAATTACCGCCAAATTGAGCTGAGAATGTACAAATGTTTCCTGTAGTTGGTCTATTCTCTTGGCACTCAGGGGATGCAGTTCTTCAGAAATAACTCCTTGGGCTTCTGTCTTAAAGAAAGAGGAAGCCATTGGAGCAGGTAAATACCAGTCATGTTATCCTTCAGCGTATACACCGGCATAATACAGGGTGCAGTGGGCCATCAGAGGGGACGGCCCACAGAAGGAGGGAGCTGATACTCTGGGGCTCAGAGACGACTTCTTTCTATCTCTGAGGTCACCCAGTGGCGTCACTGGAAGCAGCAGCATGTAATGAGGGAATCTTGGAAATTGTGACAAGTCCTTGGAGAGGCCTTTGCTTTCTGCCGGGCCCTCGTGTATGGCTGGTGTGGATTATTCCAGCACCATGACCACTGCCCGCCTGTGTCCAGCAGACACAGAACTCAGTGCTAAGCAGGCTTCTTCTTACAAATCAGGACTCCCATCCTCTTTGCCTCCCCTTTTCTCCAGTAGTTTTGCTTTGCCTTGGAGCTTGGTAGGTCTTGGAGCAAGGCCTCCCAGAGATATTCGAAAATAGTACCATGGACACCAGGCAATTGGCAGCCCAGGCCAGTACAACCAGTACTGCCTGGGCATCAACTCTGTGGCCACCATTCTAGCAGGCATTGGGGCTTATCCGAGGATGAGTATGAAACCATCCCACTCCTCAAGTGGCTCATGACCTAGCCTTTGCTGGGGTGAGAAGGATGAACTTGACCCAGTCAGTTGGGGTAGTTTCCAGGAAGGTAGGGCCTTCGGAGCTAGGGTTTGAACATAGACTGCATTTCTCCAAGTTAATCGTTTTCTCTTTACCTGAAAAAAAATGCTTTGGGAATAATTCTGTTTACCATTTTTGGGTTACACTAGCTTTAAAATGAAAATATATGTGTGTATATGCACACACACATATACACATATGGTACAGACTAGCTTTAAAATGGAGATAGATTTAGTAAGAGAGACAGAAAGGGAGAGATTCAAAGATTTTGAAAGCGGTTTTGAATTTTTTGACCTCAAGCATAAGTAGGACAAAACCCATACATATTAAAGTAAAATGATCCTCTTGTTTTCTAGAGAAGCAGTGATTAAGGATGATAGTGGTACCCCAGAACACATGTGAGAGACCCATCATGTCTTCCCAAACCAAGAGTCTTGATCCCGTGCTCTGATGCATCTGCCTCCCCTTCCTCCTCCTCGGTCTGTTTGCATTCTCATTGGTGCCCTTGGTGCCAGCTGCCTTCCTCACAGGATGACTCCCAGATCCCTCGCCCCAGCCCAGACCTCCCGATCTCCATGCTTGCTTGCAGAACACCGCCACGCAGAGAGCCCACAGACCTCTAACTTCCTCTTGTCTAAAGCCAAAATCATCATCTCCCCCTCCCAAATATGGTCATTCTCCTGTGTCCCAGCCCAGACATCTTCATACTTATCCTCTCAGTGGAAGATATTTGCTTGTCATGGGCTCATGCTCTGCTCCCTGATATTCCTGTTCCTTTGAGCATTTTCCCCATTTTTCCAAGGACACCGTTCCTGGATAATCTCAAGTGGGTTAGGTCCTTTCCACCTCATTTCTACAGACCTGTATACTAACTCCTAAGAGCGTTGACACTTGGGATTGTCATTGTTTGCTTGCATATTTATCTACACTTAAATCACGAGCCCCATCTGGGAAAAGGTCAGTTCCATTCATGTTTCTTTAGCTCTGCCATGGGACTTTGTTTCTAGTGGCGAGAAGGGTCTCTTTACAATCTGTTGGGCATGATGACTTTAGACTTCAGACACCATTCATTAAGAGCTACTCCGTACCAAGAGCTATGGTGAGAATTTTACATGCATGATCTCATGTAGTTGTTTCAACAGCTTATCTCAAGGAGGCATTCTGATTTCTGCCTCACAAACAGAAATGCAGACTAGTGACCAGTTTGAGATCCCCCCAGCTAATAGGTGAAGGAAACAGGATGTGAGTGGAGGGATGCCTGACCCAAAAGGCTGCATTCCTAATCACTACATCTTATGGAAAGCCTGGCAGAGGGACAGGGATGTTTTGGAGGAAAAATTAAGAGAGTTCCTCCCACCCTTAGAATGGCATCCACCTTCTTTTTCTCATGGGGAGCAGCAGATTCCACCCAAAGCCAACTCACTGGAACTTGGGGGATAAATATCATACTTCAGAGACCATGCATTTTCTGGTCTGTAGCAGTTCTGTCTTCCAGGATCATACCCTGTCCCTTGTTTCTTGTGCATAATTGAGGAGATGCCACTTAAGGAAGGAATTCCTGGTGCAGATATGATACAGGAGGTCTTAGAGAAAGCTTGGATTGACATGTGGAATGTATAGTTCTGATGAGACCTGTCAGATGATCAGATCTATGAAGGCTTTCACCAACAATGGTGTATGCATGGAGTACAGTTGTGACATGACATGATTTCTAATTGTAGATTGCTATCACTCCCTTCCTTCTAGATCACTGTATTTTAACTACCCCTCCGTCACTTCCCCACCATGTTTAGCCTAGAATGACTCCGTGAGTCTCAAGAACTGATGAGAACATGCAGAAGATTTCTAGTGTGTGTTTGCTTGTGTGTGTGAGTTTGTGCATGATATCAGTAATCTGCAAACAGGTTCATCCTGTGAAAGGGTTGAAGTAGTTATGCAAGCATTGTACTTGGCTTCTGCACACACGTATTCCAATGATTATGTGAAGGAAGTCATGGAGGAAAATGATAATTGAGAGACCACTTGTAAATAACGAATTGGTTGAACAGTTGTGTGCATTGCTGAAAGGGAAGAGCAATGTTTACGCCTTCTGCAAGCAGGTGGAAGGACATTCTGGCTTCTCTTGTGTGCTTGCTTTGCTTCGAAGACAGTGGAAGCTCACTGAGGAAGCCATGAACTCTGGCTGTTACCAGCCCTCAGAGAAGACGGTTTGTTTTCAGGTTTTCACTTGTTTTCAGGTTTTCACTTCTCTTACCGTTGGATCTCTGGTGCTCAATCGCCATTGATTCTGTATTTGTAGAATGGATACAAGAATGGATGAAAAGATTGGTTTTTGGGGACTTTCCTATATGAGAACATCTTTTAGTGTTGGTTGTTCATGTGTAGCTTGTGGGGCTCCCTGTGTCAGAGTCACCGGGGGAAAGGTGTGAAGGTCTTATCCCTACTTTCAAACCTACGGAATGATCATTTCAGATTCTGCTTTTTTCATAAGCTCTCCTCACGATTCTTATGCCCCTTAAAGACCTGGAACCATGGCTTTGGGGCATAGATTTATTCTTAGTGACCCTGAAAAAACAGTCTCGTCTGCGTCATCCTGGTTATCAGAACTTTTTGCTTCTTAGACTTTGTGCCTCTTTCTTCCTTTGGAATGCAATGTTTAGTGGCAAAGGTTAAGATAAATGGTATAGGAGAAAAGGAAATAAGGGAATTACAGTTTTGTTGCACCTTGAGTAACCTCTGGTGAGTGAGACCATACCAATGCCAAATAAAATCTTGTTTATACATGTAGATCAGTTCCTGTCACCTGGTGTATCCTCCGTAGATACTGTTATTAAATGATTTCTTTTTCGGCTAAATCTGTTCCCCATAAACAGAGATGGTTGGGTTTGGGGTATATAACCCTTACGCATTCACACATGTATTCCATCAAACAAAATGTCCAGAATACCTACTGTGTGCAGGTCATCGTGGAGGGTTGCAGTAACACATGGACCAGTCCTCAAGATACGTAGAGTCTAGTAGGGCACCAGGAAATGCTCATAACCACCAGACGGTGTGATATGTGCCACACGAGATGTTCTGATAGAACTCTACAGTATTTAGAAAAGATAGACATGATGTGTAGGCAGAAGGATTAAGGGCATCTGTACAGAGGACTTCTCATTGGGACAAGTGTCAGAGAATAAGCATGATCTGGACTTCTGAATATGTGTGGGAAGGCCATTCCATGCAGAAGGAACATTGTAAGTGAACGCCCAGAAACAAGGAGTTCAATGTGTTTGAACCATATCTTGTGTGGTAGGCAGAATTCTAAGAATGTCCCCCAGTGCCCCTCACCCCCCATGAACCTCCCCCCTCAGAGGGTGTGTGGATATGATGAGATACACCTTCCATGATTGTTATGTTAGGGGACAGAAGGGGTTGTCCGATGACTTTGAGTTATTCAGGTTGGGCCTAATGTCATCCCATGAGCCTTTAAAAAGTAGAGACTTTTCTGCAGCTAATAGCAGAAGAGGGCAGACAGATTCGAGCATGGGAAGGACTTGACTGCTAGGCTTGAGGATTGAGGGGCCACGTGACAAGGCCTGTAGTGGGGCACTGGGAGCTGAGATCCGTCCCTGGCCAACAGCCAGCAAGGAAGCAAGGGCTTCACTGTTCACGGCCTGCAGGGAGCTGGACTCGGCCAATGACCTGGAGGAGTCTGGAAGTAGATCCTTCCCAGGTCCTCCCACCATGAGCCCGAGCTAGCTGACACCTTGATTTCGGCCTTGGGAGACCCTGAGCGGAGAACCCAGCCGAGCCCCGCTGGACTGGGGGCCTGTGGAACTGTGAGGTGTTGTCAGAGGGGCTGTTCCAGGCAGGGACATCGGAGGCCGTTTGTGCCAGGGCCACCGAAAATGAATATGGATCATCACGAGGGAACGATGGGAAGGAAGGGCCATGCTGGAATGTGAATCCGAGGCTACAGGACTTTATTCAGTCATCATTGGGGCGCCATTGAAGGAGGAGAAGAAAACAGAAAAATAATAAATAGTAATAGTCACATACGTAAACTCGTCTAGTCCTCACGTGGACACTGGAATACAGATGCTGTTACCCTCTTTTATAAACTAGGGAATGAGTCCCAGACAAATTCAGAAATTGTGCAGGGCCGCAGAGCTGGGATAGCAACCCTACAGCCCGCTCTCATAGACGCAGACTCTGCTGCTGCTTTAAAAATGAAATGGTGATTGGCGAAGATCTTTGGGAACACTTCTCAGGGGCGCTTTAAGTGGCTCGGGCTAAAGGGGAGTGTAAGGTTTGAGCAGAGACAGTGGCGGTGGGATCTAAGAGCAATGTCAGAAGGGAATTGGAAGCACATGGTATTCACCCAATGATCTGCTGAGGGCTCGTGGCGGAACAGAATCAGTCGAATTTTTTTTTCTTTCTTTCTTTCTTTCTTTTTTTTTTTTTTTTTTGCCATGGGTCTGTGCTTAGGCATTTCAGGATTGAGTATTTCTAGAAGAAATCAGGCATGCCTGTAAAAGACATCGTCTTTCTTCTCTCCCTACTCCACCACCCCCCCGCCCCCCAACAACCCCTGCTTCTCTTTCTCTCTCTTCCTTTCCTTTTTCCTCCCCAACCCACATCTAAAGTCGAAGTCCCGTTTGTAAAATGGGTTTGGTGATATCGCTACCTTAGCAGAGTCTGTGTGAAATGTAACTTACTTCCTTATGTAATGATCATTAAGTTTTTCAACTGATGGGAGCCCTAGAGAGGGAAAGTTAAGCCATTGCAGAAGATATAAATGATCATCTGACTTCCCTAGAGTCATGCGTTGTGGCTGTTTTAAATATCCATACAGTACAATATGTTAGGTCACAGTGGGGAAAATACAGTAGGTCTCTAGCAAATTAGCACTGCAAACTGAAGTAAGTGTTACCATCTCCTTGTGTGTGTGCTTGTGTGCGTATGTGTGTTTCTGTCTTGCATTGGTTCTCTCTCTGTCTCTCTCTCTCTTTTTTTTTTTTCATCTGTAACATCAAACCAACTCCCAAAAGAATAGCAGTTAAACCAGTGCTCTCCTGCAAGACAACATTCTGCTAAAAGTTTTCTCGATTTCAGAAGTTGAAAAAAAAAAAAAAAAGCATTTCACAGACAAGGTATCTCCACAGGAACATGCGTTGATGGGAATGTTAATGATAAGGATGTTTGGTGATGATGATGGTGGTGATGTCAGTTGATGTGAGGGTCATGATGGTAGCAGGTGCTGATGGTTGAGCTCCCATTCCATGATGCAGTTGAATGTTTTCAGGGCATTATCTCATTTAAATATTACAACATTGTGTTTTCTCCTATCTAAAAGGGAGCTGATAAGAGTACTTACCTCATAGATTGTTGGGAAAATTTAAAAATATCTGTGTCTGATATCTTGCTTAGAACACCATCTGGGACACAGTAGGTGGTCAGTAAATGCCAGCTTCAATTATAATTGGAGTTCCATGTCATCGGAGAGAAATTGGAAGCTACATAGGATAAATGACTTGCCCAAGGAGACAGTAGTGAAGGCAGAATTGGAACCCCAGCAGTATCTCTTTCTTAAGAGAGCCAGAGTCCACCATGATGTCATTGGGACTATCCATGTCTATGGAAATCATAAACCCAACTTGATAAGGGAGCTCTCTGAGGGTGCTGGGGGCATGATTAAGCTGACAGATGGTATAAATGTAAGACAAAAGCTGTACCCTTGATAGTGTGCCATTGCCATCAATTATGAAAATGAGTGAATAGATTATTTAAATGATCTTAGATGAGTGAATTATTCAGAGAGCCTCTCAGTCAGAAGTATTTCTAGAAACTCCTGAAGAGACGGATGAAAACCATTTTTATTTTCTGACAGGGTCATCAACTCATCTTTGCATAGATGAATGCAAAGCCCCGGGCTCCTCTGACAGAAAGGGGAAGAGATGGAGAGGGGGAGAGGGAGAGGGAGAAGGAAAAGGAGAGCAGTGGGGTTTCAGCCCGACACTGCAGAACATAGAATGAGACTCCCATGCATCGTACAGGAAAGAGCTTTTTTCTATGTTCTCTGGGATGCCAGAGTCTTTAAGAGTGCTGCAGTGGTCGCTGAGTGGATAGTGGTTAATGAGATAGGATCCAGCTTTAACCAGAGATGGTAATATTCTCTTTGATTGGCATATTGCTGTCCCAAGTGAGCTCTCATTTGGGGAAAAGATAGAATATTTCTAAAACTAATTTGCAAGTGAGTAGACGAAAGAGATCGACTTTAGTGGCCCTCTGAATGTAACACAAACCTTACAATTCTGGCTTTCATATTTACAATTTACTTTTAGCTACGTGAGAATCCTGTGAAGCAGATGGTACTCTCTGATTTTTGAGTAGGGAATGCTTGGAGATATTCAGTGACATTTTTATCAATAGCTGATCAAAGACTAAAATTTAGGTCTTAGGCGTTTCCATGTCTGGTGCTCATTCCACCATTTTGTACAGTTTCTAGGATGAATGATGGCAATTTTTCCAAAGAGCCAAGAGATTCTTGTGGCTGATATCTGCCTTGGAAGTTGAGAGGAGGGGAGAAATGATGATACCTAGTCCTTTACATAGATTCAAATCTTGCTCTTTGGGGTAAAGTAACTACTAACTATGAATGTCTGATACAATTGAACTATTCGTCTATCCATTTATTCACCCACCCATCCAGTCATCCAGTGTTCGGTCATCTAATAAACCATCTGTCCGTCCATCCATCGACCCATCTGACAAACCATCTTTCATCCATCCATGTGAGTCATCCACTCTTGAACCCACCCACTTACCCCTACTAATCTGTTTGCCAGGTATTTACCCAATACTTCCCTGTGCCAGCCCTGTGGTAGGTGTGGGTGAAGCAGAGATGAACAATGCAATGTTTCTGCCCTCCAGAAGCTCACAGTCTAGTGGGACAGAGAAATGAATTTGTTTTATTTTTTAAAGAGCAAGAAAGAGAAAGAGTGGAGTGGGCTGAGGAGAGGCAGAGGGAGAAGGAGAGAGAGAATCTTAAGTAGGCTCCATGCCCAGCGCGAAGCCTGACACAGGGCTTGATCTCATGACCCTGAGATCATGACCTGAGCTGAAACTAAGAGTCAGACGCTTAACCGACTGAGCCATCCAGGTACCCCACGGTGAACTTTCTATTACAACATCCTCATAGTAAGATGAGCGCTAATAAAGGCAAGCCTCGGCCATGGTAGGACATCTCCCCAGCCCGACTGTTAGGAGAGCGACAAAGGCTTCCTAAGAGAGCTAACATGTGTCCTGAGTCCTAAAGGATGGAGAAGAGTTGTCCAAGGGACGTGGGCCATCTGACCCACTTAATGAACTGAATCACAAATATTAGAGGCTCCTCCTATTTTTCTCCTTTTACGGGTTCATCTGGTTGGCAGCAGCCGGGTTGCTTCCCCCACCCCCACCCCCACCCTGCAACTACCAGCTCTCAGTGGTTTGTGTTTGGGACCTGCTCTTGACTTTCTCAGCCTTGTCTCTGTCGGTTTCTCTTACTTCCCATGTGCGTGCTGTTGGTGCAGACAGGAATGACATTTGTCTGTTAGAAAAGAGACAGAGTAGTGAAGTGCTCTACCCCAGCAATCTGCTTCTGGCTACAAGTGGCTGTGTCGGGCTGCCTTCTATAGCTGCAGTGTGGTTTTCTCATCTGTGCCGTTGGCAGCAGAACCTGCGCTCCCCGCTACACTGTTTTTCTTGGCGTTGGAGTCTGGGTGGGCCAGAGGGAGAGGCGGAGATAGAGAGGGATTGAATATTCCCAATGTCGATCTCTAAGCTGTGGAAGACTTCGGGCGCTTTCAGACCCTGAAGACAAAGAAATTGGCTGCCTGTACCTCGAGATAATTCCCCCCGTTGTATGCAATAATTACTACTAATAATAAATAATTATTGTATCCTGGCTATAGCATAGGGGCTTTGTATTCATCGCTTGGATTCTTTTTTAACATTCAACCTGAGTACTGTCAGCCTTCCGCCTAGTTTATATCCAAAGAAACTGAGGCTCTTTGAGGATTGGTGACTTGCTTAAGGTTAGGGAGTAAGTAAATGGCAACCTCTAGATTCTGGGTCATGTCTAGTAGCTGCTAAAGTCCATTTGATTTCAATGACAGCATATGGTAGAGATGGTCTTTGTACATTGGTAGTGAAGGTTGTCATTGCTTTAATTAGGACAAGCTACATTGGGAGTCCCCCATCCCCGTATGGTTGACATGCTCCCAATGTTTGCAAGAAGAGCTATTACAGGTACAAGATTCCCTGCTGGACCAGGCATCTTCCTGAGTCTCGCTCAGAGCATCCTGCTGAGCCGCATGCAAATCTGCCACATAATCAGTCTCTTGCATCTTTGTGCAAAAGCAGCCAGCATCCCTCTGCAAACCTGAAGATGTAAATTCCCCCCACCTCCTGCAGTGTGCAGCTCCTTCAGTCCTCATTACTCCACCATACGGTTCCTTATCTATAGCCACTGTCTTTTGTGTTTTAAAACTCATCGCAATCACATCTAGAGAGTTCTTAGAGTCTATTTTCCTTCCATTTGAATTATAATTCTGCAAATTAGAAAGACTGAATGGACCTGTTTGAAAAGGAGGGAGGTAGGGGCCAAACCATCTTGGTTTCTCTCAGTGTGCAAATAAAGACTCCATTGGAAATGCCTATGAGAGAAAAATCTGAAACTGAGAAAAGACAAGATAATCAACTTTTATTCCCTTGAAGGGAATTGTAGAGTGATGTGAAGAAGCCAATGGCCTCTCTTATGTTGTGTTTAATTTTCACATTGAAATGGACGGTCCGAGTTGGAAGAATCCTGATTGTTCACATCATTTCTCACTGTGTTGGCCTCCGTGTGTGCCAGCAGATTATAGCTGATGGTGTATTTTTTTCTTTCCATGATTAAAGTGTGTTTGAAGAAAATAGGACAGGCAGATATGAGGTAGAAAAGGAGGGCAAGAATCAGATTTGGACATCAACTCCCGACAAGCACCATTTTTGTAAGGAGAGCAGGAACATTTGCCTCCTTTTAACAGGTGAGGATACAGAGATTCAGGCAAAAAAAGAGACTTGTTCAAGGCTTCTCAGCAAGGCCTGAACACATCTCTGTCCCCAAATAGTATTTGAGTTGGTAACTTGAATCATCACAGCGAGATTTGAATTTCATTACCGCAATGACATCCTAGGTTTTGCATTCAGGAATTGTCGTCTCTTTGAAAATGGATGAGCTTTCAAAAAATATGGAATACTCATCAAGTTATACTATAAATCAATCAGGACAGAAATTGGAGGAGACAAAGATGTATCTAATCCAGAGCCCCAAATCCCAAATCCTTGTCAAAAGATAGAGTGGTCCGTGCAGGCAAAGAGTCAGCACCATGGTCAGCAGAAATGAGCTGAGGCTCTCTATTATTCCGGCTTCTTGGACCATAGCACTGGTTAGCAGCTGAGACATTTAAGAGAGGGTGTTTGATCAGCTCTGTAGGATTGAGTTTGGCCATGGGTAACACTTAGTTCTGAAATCCAAACCAACCCTGAAAAGTTGTCGTTCTTTGTATTTCTCAGATTATCAGTGTCTCCATCAGTCAAGTGGAGCGAATGATGTCGTCCACCCCACAGGCTTCCTGTGAGGATATTAATGCTACGATTTATTAAATGCTTCCTGTGACCAGAAAGAGCTTTTTAGGTTCTCTTAATTCACACATAAATTCTATGAGACCACTACTATTATTATCCCCATCTCATAAACGAGAAGAGTAAAGACTATAGAAGACAAGTTAATTTCCAAGAATCTGTGCTGGCTTTGAACCTCCATTTGTCTGATTCTGAAACCCACGCTCTGACTACTAAGTTCTATTGTTTTTCTCAGCCAAAGTCTGCAACGCAGGTGACATCATTCAGTGTCATGAGAGGCAAGGGATTCAAGTGGGAAAAGTACGGAGTTTAGTTCCAAATAGTGAAAACAAAAAGCCCGACAGTGTCTGAGCGTTGACTGTGACATAGGCTCTGAGCCAAAGATATTACATTATCATACTCTATGTCCTCCAGAACCCTAAATGGTAAATAGTAAAATTATTTTTTATTTTATAGATGGGAATGTTGAGGATTACAAAAGTAATTCATTGGAACATGGTCACCTGGGCACTTCGTAACTCGTGGGGATTATAAATAATGTATGTAAAGCATCTAGCATAGGTCCTGCTATGCAGTAAAAAAAGTTTAATAAATGGGAACTGTTATGCAAAGTGCAGTACAGATTTTTAAACGGCACTTATAGGACATTTTTTCCCCCTGCATTTTGAGTGGATTTCTAGAAGCCTGTTGCTAGCATTCTCTTTTCTTAGAGGAGCTGGGCTCAGACTTTGACATCCACTCGTTTTCTCTTGGTGTCCCGCACACGGAGATGAATACCAAAACATACCATCACACAGGTCCTGGGCCAGCGGCCAGAAAACTGTCTCCAGTACTTTCACATATGTGCTGAACTTTCTGGTCCATGTTCCTTGAATGAACATTAGTTTACCACTCTGAAAAAATTGTAATACTATCTCCTTCCCTTTTTGTGACAATCCACCATAAGACTCGAATGAAATGAGAAAAAAAACAGCAATTGGTAGCCCATAAAAGGCTATGTAAGCTTGGGATTTTATATTCTTATTCTTGTAATGACACACAGCACTCCAGCCAGAATGCTTTCCCAAGTGTGTCTATTATCTGAAATTTCCTCTTTCTGTTTCTTTTCTCGTTTTCCCCTCAATACAGATTCTTAGCCAGTGGAACACTAACAAGTGTATTCATAAGGTTGCGCTTTTTGGCATAAGGATCCAAGAAAGCTTGGGTTATATTTATAGTTATGAAATTAATGGTATGGATTAATTGTGCAGAACCTCAAACTTGCAAGTGGAATTAAAAGTAATTGTCGGGCCTTTGGATTTATGGATAGAGCTAAAATAACACCAGGCTGCTCTTGGCAGGACCTTCTTCTCTGTGCACGGAATTATATTAATAGGGCCATTTGGTTCCATCTAAAGTAGAGAGCAGTAGGGGGAGAGCATATTTATTTCCCCACAGAGGGAAAGGAGCAAATGCATTTCCCAAGTGTCAGCTCAGTAAATAAGAGTTCTGATAAAGTTAGTGCCTTGCTCTGCCCTATTCTGGAGTTCCATCCAGGGGTTAACTGCAGCTTCAGTTATGCACATGCAGATGGGATAGCACTAACCTTGACCGAGAACCTGTGCTGGGCCAGGCTGGAAGGTTCGTATAAATGAATTACTGTAATCCTCACCGGAGCCCTTTATAGTAAAACACCTGATACTGGTCGAGCTATGACTGTGTGACAAAGGAGATAATAAAGGCTTTGTAGGCATTATTTTTTTTTTTTAATTCTTACAATCACAAGATACGGTTACTCACGTTGTGCCCACTTTACAGAGGAGGAAACTAAGGCCCAGGAAGTGAGCTTATCCCAGGTCACACAGCTAGTAAGCAGGAGAGCTGGCGTTCGGGTTCAGCCACCTCTAGAATCCACATTACTCTCAGTCATTTTACCAGAAGGGACCGAAGGAACTTGGTAACTGATTATAGGAAGATCATGGTTATGGTGGTCATGCCGATACATTTATTTATTCCATTGCTTATGTGCAAACACATGTCTCCTCTGTAAGAGGCCCTGGGCTGGGTATAAGGGACGCTAAGGCAGAGAGTGGGAAGGGGTTTTCTTTGCAGAGTGAATAGCAGGTGTTGATTTTTAGCCACCAAGGAAGGAGCTAGATATACTCAGAAGGCTATGATTAGGTCTGTGGGATTCGAGAGTTGATGTGTGGGGAGCAGGGGTGCAACGGGGATTTGGTTGTCAGAAATGAGGCTGGCGTGAATGCAGCCGGTGACAGAGACCTGGGAGCAAGCCAGCTGGTTTAGACTGTGGTCAGGCATTTCCGCTTGATTCTAGGTGTGGTGAGAAGCCATCAAAAGGCTCCAAGGGCAAGAGTGGACCCATCACATGTGCAGAGATACTTAGAGTGCTGGCTTGGGCTGCTGTGTGGGGGATAGGCTCTCTCTGGAGCAGGGAGACCAGTCTGGAGGCTGTGGCAGAAACCAGTGAGTGGCGAAGGCCAGGACGGAATGGTGATCTTGAGGTAGGAAAGAAGTGGACAAGGAAAAATACTGAAACATTAAAACTGTCAAGGATTGACGATTAATCTAATATATATGGGGGTGTGGGGAGACAGATGAATTAAGGAGTGTTTGCTGGGTCAGGAGTTCCAGAACTCATATTTGGCTTAGGGGAGAGAAATTATGCATGTCTTTTAAACTGAAAGTAAGATGGTGAGTTCTACTCTAAGTCTATTGAGTTTGAAGTTTCCCAGAGCAGCTGAGAGTCGCTGCGGGAAGACAGATCTGAGGGTGGTCAACGTAGAGAGGGTACTTGAAGAGTGGGCAGTAGGAGAAGCCTGAGCACGGAGGTCTGAGGCCAGGAGGGAGAGGCAGGATGTGCAAAATGTGCAGAGAGAGGGGAGCTTGCATTTTGGGAGAGACGGAGAAGTCAAAAAAGGTGGGAGATAGCCTGGAAAGGGTAGGATTATGACAGTCTAGGGCAGGGAGACTCACGGAAGATGGGCGAGGCTTTCAATGTCGCATGTGCTGTATCTGCTGGATTTGGTGGTGAGAAAGCCCCAGGTGGGTTGCTTAAGAGGACAGTGTCCCAAGCACAAATGATGGTGTTAGACTAGAGGAGATAGGCCTCTTTCATACCGAAGGAGAGAAGAAGGAAGACATGTGTCCGGAGGCAGGTACGTCTGTGGGCTATGTGGGTTGTCCATAAGACTTTATGAAATAAGAGAGAGAGACATCATCTGGGAGTGAGGATAGAGCCGGCTGGGCTGCAGTCTTGCGGGCAGGTGTGAAGGTTTGAAATAGTTTCTAGGGAATGGGATAGGAAAGGAGAGCAGGATTTGGGGCCAGAGAGGGAGTCCTTGCATTTGAAATGATACTGATCTCTGTGGTTCTGTGATGATCTGCGCGTCTACTCACTGGTTGACAGGTGAGGCAGTGGTTGGATTGATGACCTGGCGTGATGCCAGGAGGGTGTGACAGGAGGACAGAGCGGGGGTCGGATAATTACGGGTATGGCAAAACATCGAGGGATGTGATGGATGAAGAGGTCTAGTTTGGAACAGGGTGGAAGCGAAGGCTTGAGTGAGTAGACCAACTGGGGGAAAGTAGAGTGCCCCAGGGACGGATGGCCGGAGGGATGTGGGGGAAGAGAGAGGACGGTAGCCGAGTGAGAGCACCGTGGGTTATCTAAATTTAAAATCATTGAAATCAAGCAATTCTAAGAGAATTCCCCGCCGTGAGGAAGGATGGCTAAAGTGGACTGGAAGGGGACAGTGGAGAGACGGTAAAAAACTGACCCGTAGCTGTATCCGTGTAGTCTGCCAAGTATGAAAGTATTTATGAAGGAAATGATACAATTATTTGAAAATAGGATAGTTCTAAAAGATGTAGGAGATGATAAATAGCAGCCATACATGAATATACTCACCATATTATCTCTGGGTGTTGGGTCCCCATTCTGGGACCGCAAGACCAATTGCCGGTTTGAACTCGTATGCAACCAAATTCCAACATGTACTCGTTTGAGCCCACCATCCAGGGGCTTCTGTAATCCTGTCCTGATGTATCCCGTTATCCCTCTTTCTCTTTCATCCCCTTTGTATATCCTGTGTCTTTTAGCCAACTCAGGCAACTTCCTTTCGTCCAATTTGTTGAACTTCATTCAACAAACATGACCGTTGGCTCATCTGTGATGCAATTCATTCATCCTAGAAGTTGCTTCTCTCCATTCTGCTTTTCCCACCTCTGTGCCGTCTCTTCAACCCACCCCCTTCCCAGTTGCCCCTCCATCTGTAATTTCTCACCTCTCCCACCAGACCTGCTCTCCCACTCCTGAGGTCCAGCCCCCTCCCCCCAATTTATGTCACTTTTCCACCTCTGGCACTTGTCATTCTCTATTTTATTTTATAACCGATTGCTTGGGCCTTTTATTTCATTTTTCTGGTGAGTGAATGGGTCCCTTAGAGACAGGAACTTAGATCAGGGGTTGGCAAACATTTTCTCTAAAGGGCAGCTAGTAAATACTGTAGGCTGTGTGGGCCACTTGCCTGGATGGCAAGTACTCAGTTGTGCTGTCTTAGTGTGAACATGACCTTAAACAACACATAAGGGAAATGAGCATGGCGGTGTTCCAATCAAACTTCATTTATGGACACAAATTCAAATCTCGTACAGTTTTCACGTGTGACAGCATATGATTCTTTTGTTTTGTTTTGTTTTGTTTTCCAACCACTTAAAAATGTAAACTCCAATCTTAGGTCAAGTACCCCGGGCTGCAGTTTGCTGACCCCCAGCTTTGAGTCTACTTCCTGCTGTATCACCAGTGTTAGAACCATCTAGTGTACACAGTAGGCACTCAGTAAACATTTGTTGAGTGAATTCACCCATGAATCCATGTAATCCCACCCTACAGGGCTGAAAGCCTAGAGGCTGGCTTCACCTATCATTTGTTAATGCTCAAAGTCCTTGGAAGCAATTTGTGGAGATCTGAAAAGCTTTGATTTAACTGAGGTGACACAGCTCATAAGCACTGTAGTTGAACTCGAACTTAGGTCTTCTGACCCCAAGAGGCTTTTAAACTGTGAGTTTGCCAGTATAATTCCACAGGAAATGCCGAGGAGTGGCCTGGTTGGTCGCCAAGCTCCAAATTTCGTCCCAGTAACGACGGTGCTTTAGAATTGTTCGTTAGTGTCCAAGATGAGGATAATCGGTGTGGGTGAAATAGGATTGACAGTGGAGGGTTACTTAGGCTCAGTGTTCTGAAATGGCGAGTCTCATCTAGCCCATCCTAAGGGGATCCTCGTCTCCCCCACTGCCTCCTACTAATCATGTTTTTAATAGTGGGCAAAGCTGTGGATAAGCTTATTACTGTTTCCTCACCATTAAATCTTCTGTTGGCTTTAGTATTTCAAAGGATCCTCTCGCTGCAATACTTGAGGGCTCAGACAAGCCTGGAGCAAAGTAGTTTGGGGTCTGAGCTGAGCAAAGAAAAACGATTGTCAAAACGCCGTCTTATCTAAGGAGAGTTGGGGCTGTAATCAGTGCATTTCATCAGCGGAACCAAGCTCACCCCCGTGCAGGGGCTTTGGTTAGCATCCTCCTAATAACTAGCAGGGCCTCCGGCACCAACCCCTGGCTCGCCCTTTTCATCTGGAAGGAGGAAACCGTTTGGCTCAAAGATTTAAATGTATTATTTTGCCCCAGATACAGAGGAACAAATGCCCATCAGAGACGTGACACCAAGTCCCGAGCACCCCACTTTGACAACCCAGAAACTTCACGGGCGAGGGGATGAAGTGCTTTGCAGCTTAATCGATACCCTCAGGTCTTTTAACCTTATTTTAAAACTCTGCAGACACTGTCAATGAGGTTAACTTTGTTCAGGGCCGAGGTCCAAATGGAATTGGCTTTTTTACATAATGCTGAGTGAGGAAATCCATCAGCTTTTGGCCTGTTCCATCCCTCAAGTCAGGTTTGATGCATTGAAGTCTCTTGCTTCCTTGGTCTTCAATTTAATTACCTGGAACTTATCTCCTCTTACAAACTGTTACACACTCAGCCCAAAATGTTTGCCACTTTTCAAGGTTTTCATGGGGAAAAAAAAAAGTTGCCCAAGAGTGAAAGGAGGCTTCCCATCTGTATTCATGCCCAGCCTTGACGTAACTTTCAGGCTGGGGAGAATGAGGAATGAGTTGATAATCCCAGGCAAGGAGCGGTCCTCCCAGGTATCAGCCCAGATCGGAGCGTGCCTCTCTTGATTACATCCTAACGTTTCCTGGCAGTTCTGCCAGGAAGCAGGAGCTGCTAAATACCCTTCAGGTAAACACTCAGGGAAGAGCTCTTTGCTCGGCCACATCACAAATGGCATTTCATTTATCTCACACGTAGAAACCACACTGATCTCTGAAATTTACCCAGAAAAAGTACATTGGAAGGTCAGAAGGGAAACTGTGAGCCTATTTCTAAATTATCTTGGTGAAGGTGTTAACGATGATAGTGATTATTCCTATTACTGTTCTAGAGGACCGACCCGAGGTCAGGTTCTCATTCATGTGATGTACTCGCTGTCACCGCCGCACCCCCCGCCCCACCGCCGCCGCCCACGTTCTGTGATTGTCCCCTGCCCCTTCACATCTCTTCCTAAGCTGCTTTTGCAGCCCTGCGTCCACTCAGGTTTTCTTCTCCAAGGCAGCAGTCCTATAAGGATTTCAACCAAGTTTATGTTCCAGTTTTGATTACAACACATGCAGCAACGTAAACGGAGACCGGCTTTGACGGTCAGCATCTCAAGTACACCTCGGTACAAAGAGAAGATGGAATTCTCCCTTCTATATAGCCCCTTATGTAACGCTTGGAGATTACCACAGAGGCGAGGAAAAAGTCTAATCAGCTGTTAGAGCCTTAATTACATTCCTCTTGGTTGAAATCCCCAAATTACCTAATCGTCACTCAGTTCACATTTGAGCAGTTGATTTTTTTCCCCCCAATCTCTTATTATTCTAATCGCCTTTTGGATGTCGGTGTTGGTAGCGGCTGGATTCAGCGTCAAGCCTGCATGGGCTGACTGCCGTTCTGCCTTTCTCATGGAGGAATCAGGGTCTTTAGAAGAATCAGCTCACGGGTAAACTGAGGAAGTAAAACGGGCCTACGGGAAGGAGACCAGCAAGACCACCAACTCTGACTGTTCTCGCCCCTCCTCCTGCCTCAGGGTCCCAGCTCCCCAGGACCCAGCTCTTTATGCAGCAGGGCCTTCCTGATTGATCCGTGGAATACTCCCTCCACAGAGCAGTCTGCCCCTGTGTATTCTAGTGTTTCCTGAAGCAGAGATGATGGCAGCCTGGGGAACGGGGCAGGTAGTGGCAGTGGCCCCAGGCTCTGAAGTCACAGTCCAGATATGCCTGATCACTGTTGGATCTTTTTCTTTTTTAATATATTTTTTTGAAGATTTTATTTACTTGAGACAGAGACAGCAAGAGAGAGCATGAGCGGGCAGAAGAGGGAGAAGCAGGCTCCCCCCTGAGCAGGGAGCCTGATGCAGGGCTTGATCCCAGGACCGTGGGATCATGACTTGAGCTGAAGGCAGACGGTTCGCCGACTGAGCCACCCAGGCACCCCGATCACTGTTGGATCTTGGGCAAGTCACATGAGCTCCCCGTTTCTCAGCTGGTCAGATGAGGCCGATGATGGGCTCTTCCTTACAGAGAGTTGTCTGGGTGAGACGAGAAAAGGCAGGTTGCGGTGATCACCGTGGCTCAAGAAATATGGTTCTTATAGTTATTAATTACTTAATAATCATCTCGGCAGCCTAGGAAGGACCAACGGATCCATCCCCAGAGCGTGTTCAAAAAGTTAATTAGTCATTATGAGCGAGCTCTTTTTTATGCTTTGTTGAATTTTGAAGTTTCTAATGTTGTATCATTCCAACGTGGAGCCAAAGAAGACAAAGGAAACACTATTAAGTGTTGAGCTAATTACCAGGACACATCACTTCGAAGAGCACACAAAAAATTAAAAGTAAACCAAAGAGATAGAACTTTTGTCCATCCCTGGGGACCTGGCAGTACAAGGACTCTGGAGGACTGGGGATTAGAAGTGAACTTCTGAAGGAAACGGTGGCTCATTGTTCCAGAGACTTTCACTTTTAAATTCGAGGTTGAACAAGCGTTCAGCTCCTCTCCCGTTGGCTGAAGCTCAAGAGGAGAATGGAAGCAGATACGCGGGTTCGTGGAAATAGCAGTGATCAAAACTCATCTCCATGAATTACCAGTTTAGTGCTGGATTCCAAGACAGTTGACACTGCTATCTATAAAGATATTAGATTATCCTGAGAGCAGTTATTATGGGAGAGGAAAAAAAAAAAAAAAACAACCGCTCCAATATGAGCTGTGTAACAATTAGGCAATTCTGAAATTTCAACTGAGAGGAATTTAATTAAGGCTCTAATAGCTGATTAAACTTATTTTAGATCTGCTGGCAATTGCCACGGGTTACATAAGCAACCCGAGAAGAAAGATTTCCATCTTTTACTTATGGCGTATTTAATCCTGCTGGTGGCCAGAGGGATGATCCTTTCGGTGCTTCCTTAAATATGGCCTCAGACCACCTAGAGCGGAATGACGGAGGATCCCAGTTGAAAAGTCAGATTCCCAGGCCTCATCCCAGACCTGCTGGTGTGGACATTCTAAAGATGTAGGAGTCTGCTTTGCTGATCAGTCCCCAAGGAGAGGTTCTTATTCACACCCAAGTTTCACTATCCTACCAGCTTGGATAATTGCATTTAAGACCAGGCATCCAAAAGGAGATGCTGTACCTCATTATTGAAAAGCAGCCCTTGGTTTCACTCCACCAGTGGCCATCAGAGGACGTGTGGCCTCAAAGACAGAGTGGGTTTGACCCACACTGCCCTTCAGCAATATTTTCTAGAAGCTTGTTTGCATACTCTATGCAGGACAAAGCTGGTCTCCGCATGCACGACCTCTGGTTTCAGCAGCCTCTAGCCGTCTTGGACAAACTTCATATCGGGTCTTGGTTTAAAACAAAAATCACTGGGCTCAACTGCAAAGTGCTCCAGGTAGAGCACATTTCGACGTCCTATCAGGCCACGGTCGTGACTCCGGCATCCTTGTTGTGATTTCCAGATCACTCAAGTTCAGATCTGCTTTTGGTTTCAAGCAGCCACCCCAGGACACGAAATTACTCGCGTGTGAAGCTGCCACCGGCTTGCTTTTGCATTAGATTTGCATGCAGAGGCAAGAAGTGATGCTAATCGATGATGCCGTTTATGCTAAATATGGACATTAAATCATTTTAAATTCCCTCCACGGCCATTTATCTCATGTCCTTTGGAAGACTTTATATTGCAGGTAGAGAGAAATTGGCCTCCTGTTTGTTTTGTTTTTCTCCTTAAATTCATCTTCCTGAAGAGTTAATTACTCATATTTTCTCCAGCTTGGGAGTAAATCACTGCTTATTATCTGGAGTGAAATGCATTCTGATGTTTCGCACACGCCAAGTGTTTGTTTTAAGGCCTGTTTGCCCCTTGGTTATGAAATGAGCTAAGCGGGGCCAGACAACCTGGAGCACAGGCAGCGTGAACTCTGCTCCCATTGTCGGTTTTAATAAATCTCCTCTCTGATTTTTAATTTAGCAATCCCTATTGTCTTGTCTCCAAGGAGAGGAGATGAGTAAACAGGCTCCTCTCCTCTTTTAACGTGGAATTCTCAGTGAAAAGGGGAGGGTGTGCGGCAGTCGGAACCGGGTTCATTCAGCAAATATTTATTGAGCTGAGTGGTGGGTGAGCTCCGTGCTGCTGCCCATGGGGGTCACGAGGTTGTGGTATCCGGGCCCTCGGTCTCCACGCCCATATGGTCCTACGGTCCGTCTCTAAGTTCTCTCGATGGTACCGCTCAGAGATCTCAAGTTCATGGCGGCCTCACAGGCATGGGCCCGTGTCCCACTCGTACAGCTGAATGCACTCCCAGCCCATCACTCTGCCTCCAGAATCTTTCAGCCACAATTCCTTTCTCTGCACTGCGTCGGGAAGAAGTGTTCTAATACATCTGGCTGACTTTATCCCTCCCCTGATGAGAAGGACTCAATAATCCCTGCTCTCACCCCTCCCCACCCTTCAGTTGCGCTAAGGATAAAGATGGAACCCCCTTAACAAGCCACACACCAGCTCTGCCGGTCTGGCTCAGAGTCGGAAGTCACTTCCTGTTGGAATCTTCTGGTCCCCTTCCAGGGCCGGAAGCTCTCTCTGGGGCAGCGTCCTGTGCTCACTCCCAGCGTGGCCATTATCTCTCTCTATTGCTACGGAGCTTTGACTTCTCTTCTCCAAGCGGAGTGGAAATGCTGAGGATAGGGGCCAGGCCTGTACTGTTTCTGATTGCAGTCTCCGCGTCTCCTGCCATGCCTGCAACAGTGTAAAGCACCAGATGCATGGATTGAGCCCTGAAGGAACAAGGGAGACAAGTCAGGGGCAGGAGCGAAGGTTCTGGAGGCACAGAGAAGGCAGAAATGCATTCTAGCTGGGGAGTCGGGCTCCATGGAAGAAGTGGTATTTGATCTGGATCTGGAAAGCGGGGGTAGGATTTCAGTTTGTGGAGGTGACAAGGAGAGGGGTTTCGGGCAGAAGGAGCAGTGCAGGTGAAGGCAGCGAAGTGGGGGTCGACCGCGGTATATTTGGTGAGACCTGAAAAGCATATGCATCTTTGTGGCTTAGTATGGTGGGTGCGTTGAGGTGTGAGTGTGTGTGAAAGGTCTGTGTAGATGTGTAGTTGTTCCTGTGTGGGTGGGTGTGAGTGTGTAAATGTCTGTATTGTGAGTTTGGGGAGGTATGAGTGTGTCTTTGTACAGGTGTGGGTTTGTCTTTGGGTTTACGAATAAATGGGCATAATATATATCTGTACGTATATACATAGATGAGTAGGTATAGGTGTGAGTGTGTATGAGTGTGTGTGTTTGGATGTGTACATGTGTGAGAGTGTGCATAGGGCATCTGAGAGAGAGAGAGGAAGAGTGACTGAAAGCAGAGAGTGGAGAATATGGTGAGATCGATCGGTTAGTGTGGGGCCCGTCACTGTTCAGGGAGTCTGCATGATTCTGGAAGGATCTGAGTACGGGTCAAAGTATGATTTGGGCATTCCGATGTGTTTCTAGGGGGTGGCTTAGGAAAGCAGTTACGAGGCAATTTTAATTGTCCCTTGTAAGCTTGTCATGAACAGATCATAAAATCAAACACATCTCTTGGAAAGACGAGCACAAACACCTATTAATGTCATTTCCCCAGCTGCTTGTGGCCTCTGTGAGGTCTCTCTGAACTGACCCAGACATGAAGGGGTGAATAGTAACTTATGACAGACAGTTTCTGGACATGAAATTATCTCTGCTCTGAGAAAATAGTAGCTGAACATTTTGATGACTAATCACTGCCCTTTCACAAAACATTTTCCAAGAGCTGAAGAGCAATTAGCTTTCTAAAGCCACTGTATTTAAATTTTATTAATAAAAATGGATAAAAAAATCATTACAAAGTTAATTTCCCCTTTTTATAGTTCTTTTAACAGAATCGCTTTTTCTCCATCAGAGGTCAATTATTTTTCTTTGTCCTCAAAACCTCCCTATTTTTGCTGAAAACACTCAAAGGTTTATCACCAAAATTGGGTTTATTTTGAAGGTAAAGATTTTTTTTCCTCCTCCCACACAGCCCATTTGGGTGATTTGGGGACTGTTTTTAATTATAAAAAAAATTCACGGTAGAGATAAAAATCATCTGCCTGCACCTATTTATTGCATATGGAGCATTTATATGAATTAAAATCGTGCTAAGAAGAGTGCCTAATACATACCAAGTGCCCAGTGAATGTCAGCTTTTATTGCTGTAGGAGCACAAGCAATGCCATTCAGATTTTAGTGCTGTTTCCTGTTGCTTAGCTCTGCAGTCTTTCTCTGATGACCACTCTATGCTAATCATCCCAGTCAAAGTCCCAGGGAAAACTCCCATTGGCTCAGCCTAGGTCACATGCACATTTCTGAGCCAATCATGGTGGCTCAGGGGCCACAAATGCACGCATGTGCCAAGTCAGGTCCACGTGCCTATTCTTGAAATTGGAGTCAGGGATCTCTACAAAGGAAAACCAACATGCTGTCACCAAAAACACGGAACACTGACGATGGGCCCACAAACAGCAGAAGGCTGGTATGGAACCCTGGAGGGGAAATATGGAGAAGGTGGAGACTTGTGGCCAGAATCGCTAATGAGGGGAAACCAAAACAAAACAAAAAACTAACTCAGGTTAGTGTCAAGAAATGGTTTTACGAAAAAAAGAAGTGCTTTTATGGAGTTAAAACATGAAATGATATGAACTCCCCTTTATTTATTTTTTAAGGTTTGTTTATTTATTTGAGAGAGAGGAGGGGCAGAGGGAAGAGAGAGAGAAAGAGAGGCAGACTCCTCGCTGAGCACAGAGCCCGACGCGGGGCTCCATCTCATGACCCCGAGATCGTGACCGAGCCAAAGCCAAGAGTCTGCTGCTCAACTGAGTGCCCCACCCAGGCACCCCAATATGCTCTCCCCTTGAAAAGCTTATTATTTTTTTTTAAGATTTTATTTATTTATTTATTTGTCAGAGAGAGAGAGAGAGAGAGAGCACAAACAGGCAGAGAGGCAGGCAGAGGCAGAGGGAGAAACAGGCTCCCCGCTGAGCAAGGAGCCCGATGCGGGACTTGATCCCAGGACCCTGGGATCATGACCCGAGCCGAAGGCAGCTGCTTAACCAGCTGAGCCACCCAGGCGTCCCGAAAAGCTTTTCTCTTTTTATTTTTTCATTGGTCTAAACCACAACAAAGCAACATACAGCACCTCCCCCTGCGCTGGGCCTTCCTCCTTGCATTTTCCCTAGAATAACTGATTTAGTCCTCTCAGCAGAATTACGAGTTCCACGACTGTCATCATCCCATTTTTTCGATGATGCCTTTGAAGAAGAAAGATAGCAAAGCAATACAGCTGACCCTCGAGCAGGGGGTTAGGGGCACGGACCTCCCCCCAATCCCACGCAGTTGAGAAACCACATAGAACTTAAAATTCTCCAGAACCTTAACTACTAATGGGCTCTGGTTGAGCGAAACCCTTACTGAGGACACGAACGGATGATTACCACGTACTGTGTTCTTCCAATAAAGGAAGCTGGAGAAAAGAAAACGCGATGAGGAAAATCACAAGGAAGAGAAAGTGCATTTGCGGTACTGCACTGTCTTGATGGAAGAGCAGCCGCGTATAACTGGACCCGCGCGTCTCAGACCCCCGTGGTCGTAGTTCAGGGGTCAGCTGTCTGCCCACGTGGCACCGCTGGGATCTGAAGTCCCAGGACACCTGAGTTCACATTCTTGGCAGTCTGTCTCTCTGAGACTACATCTGCTTTTCAAAAAAATTCCCTCTTTTGAATTCATAAAAAAAATCTAAATAACCTTTGTCTTTTAGAATAGTTTTAGAGGGGCGCCTGGGTGGCTCAATCGTTAAGGGTCTGCCTTTGGCTTGGGTCATGATCCCAAGGTCCTGGGATCGAGTCCCGTGTCAGGCTCTCTGCTCAGCGGGGAGTCTGCTGCTCCCTCTGCTTGTGCTCTCTCCCTCTGACAAATAAATAAAATCTTTAAAAAAAATTTTTTTTAAATAGAATAGTTTTAGATTTACAGAGGGATTGCCAAGGCAATACAGCAAGTTCTCTTACGCCTCATGCCTGGTTAGCTTCTCCGATTACTAACACCCAGCGTTAACGTGGTGTTTGTCCCATTCCGGGAGCCGGGATTGATATGTTTTTGTTAACAAATGCCCAGGCTTTATTCACACCTCCCTGGTTTTTATC
This sequence comes from Potos flavus, assembly GCA_028534135.1. Lineage (NCBI taxonomy): Eukaryota > Metazoa > Chordata > Mammalia > Carnivora > Procyonidae > Potos > Potos flavus. The sequence continues at coordinate 26,547,319 of CM052890.1, forward strand.
TAATGTTTTTTTCCTGTGCCGTCCTACATTGTCGTCCAGGACACCCCACTACATTTAATCACAAGGTCTCCTCTGACTCCTCTTGGCTGTGACAGTTTCCTGGCCTTTCCTTATATTCTGATGACCTTCCCAGTTTTGAGGAGTTTCAGTCAGCTCTTTTCTAGGATGCCCCTAAATTGGGATATTTCTGATATTTTTCTTATGATCAGACCGAGGTTATGTGTTTGGGGGGGAAGATCACACAGTGTCATCACATTGTATCAAGGGGACGTACTATCAAAATGGCCTATCCCTGTTGGCATTGACCTTAGTCATCTGGCTCAGGTGGTGGTTGTCAGATTTCTGCATTAGCAAAGTTTTCTCCATTTTCCCCCCACCAGCAAAAACTTCTAGTTGCATTTCCTCGCTGATTTAAAAGCAAGTCCTGGGTTCAGATCCTGATTCTTCCACTCTCAAGCCATGGGGACTGAACAAGCTGCTTAAACCCCATGCCTCAGTCCCCTCATCTCTGAAATGGGGTAATAATAGTATAATATCTTACTTCCCAGTCTGTTTTTAGATTACACAAATTAATATTTAAAGCTCCCAGAACAGTGGAAACAGAAACACTTATTTTTTTTTCTTTATTTATTTTAGAGAGAGAGTGAGCATGAGTGGGAGGGGCAGAGGGAGAGGGAGAGAGAATCCCGAGCACACTATGCGCTAAGCACGGAGCCCGACGTGGGGCTTGATCTCACAACCCTGAGATCATGACCTGAGCCAAAATCAAGAGTCGGACACTCAACCAACTGCACCACCCAGGCGCCCCAGAAAGACTTATTTTTATCATCTTCTGTAATCCTTACAAGAAGTCTATAAGGTGGATACTGTTACCTTTAAAATATGAAGAAACCAAATTTCATAGAGGAAGGTAGAGATTAAGCAGTGCTCTGTGTTTTTACTGACCAAGTTTATATTTTTGCTTTGACGTTTACATTATGACCTGAGCAAGACCCCTCTTCTTTCTGAACCTCAGTTTACCCACCAAGCAATAAGGATAGTGGTCATTCCCCACCTCGTGGAGTTGCTTTGAGAATCGAGTTGGATAATGCATGATAAAGTCTCAGTACTGGAAACATACAGTAAAGCACCTGAGAAATGTCCATGATTGACTCTGGTATCATTGTCCGAGTTACCCAGCTAGGGCTTGGCCAAGTCAGGATTTGAACCCTCGCCCCTGTGTACAGAGTGCACGAGAGTCAGCTTTGAGGGAAGCTTCAGATCTGAGCAGCACTGGCTTCTGTGCAGCAGAGAGCTCCCAACCACGAAGGCTCTGGTGACCTCATTCTTTCTTCTCGGTCTTCCAGCTTGGTTCTCAGAACCATCCCGTCTTCTTCAGAGCTAGGTATGTCATTTCCCTGGCCTCTGCCGGCACAAGGCCTCCTTTCTGAATTAAACATCAAGTTGTGAGCTGTGCTGCTTTCATTGACCCCTTTCTAATGATCTATTCATTGCCCTGATCCCAATAAGGAGCAAGCTGGGAAGGCAACTTTTCTTTCACTTTACCTAGAACCTTGGATCTCAAAGACCTTAGAGATCATCTGGTCTATGCTCGCACCCCATCTCTGTTACAGGTGAGGAGACTGAGACCCAAGGAGATTAAGGGTCAAGGGCGTGTTGTCATGGGAACTCACCCAGTGCTTCTGCTGCAGAGGCTCACTGTTTTCCCAAAGAGAGGCTTAGTAGATGTTGAATTAATGATAATAGTGCCTGATATGGAGAACTTGCTGTGAACCAGGAATTGACCTTCAGAAAGATCATGTGACTTGCACAAGGTCACCTGGCCAAGGGCAGTGGTGAGATTTGAAACTGACTCCGAAGCTCAAGGTATTGATTCTGAACCCTTTTCCCTCTGTAACATGTGAGGGAGAGAAGAGGCGGGTCCTGTAGGGATGAGGCCGATCCTTGGAAAATGGATGGATCCATATGTGCCTCTATCCAACACACACACTCAAGTGCACCTTCCCGTCCCGGTCATGTGGAGATCCAACTGGAAGTTTAGCAAGTCCTCCCGGAACTCCCTTTTCCTTTTAAGTGCCGGAAATCGGACCATGTGTGCAACAGAGACTGTGTCACTTCACTTGGTCCGATGCCTTGAAAACTTAGCCCCAGGAGGAAATGTGATGCAGCCTGGGAACGCACTGACTTCTCTGGGGCAAGCAGGGCCCGCTGTTCTAACGTTAGAGACTCTGGCCTGTGGAGTGTGCCCGATTCTGGAGGGGATTGGAAGCCAGAAGAAGGTCCCGTTTAGAGAATAGCGGGACAGTCACCATCAGCTCAAAACGGGAGCAGGGAGGGAGAGATCGATGGCTACTGTCCTCAGAGGGCCCAGGGTTCTTCTGTCTTGGACGTGACCTTGAGAGGACGGCACATGGAGCGTTCATATTCTGTGCGCATTTAGTGCCTCGGGGCACTGAGGCAAGCAAGCCGAGATGGTGTGACTGAAGTTTCTTCTCAACTCATGGTTTGTTCCGCTGAAGCTTGCCATCCTCCTGAGCCCTTCAGAAAGGCCGGAGCCCCTTTTAAATTGGCGTTGGCATGATGGTCTTGGCTCCGTCTGGAAAATATGGTGTAGCCACTCTTCTCAATGGCCCCGCGTCCGGGGGGCTCAAGTCAAAGTGAAGCATGAGCGGGGGAGAGAATGCCGGGTTTGGTATTCAGTATTGTGCTTAGGGCGCAAAATCCCACAGCTGAGGCCGATATGGACACATCGATCGGTCTACTAGTATTTTCCGACTCACGGACATTTTTAAAAATTCAGGTTGCGTGTTCCTTCATTCCCTCAATAACTGTCCATTAAGTCACTCCTTGTGCCAGGCCCTGAGTTAGAAGCTGTGGACCTCGAAACCAATCAGTGTCTGTATAAAATCCCTCCTAGGCAGGGGAATCCTAATCTAATCAGAGAAACACATAGCTTGTTGAGGTATAATGTTATTACGCAAATAGAGATTAGATATTTAAATCGAATTAAGGATTTATGAATGAAATGTTACCATGTCTGGGAGTTGGTGCAATGCAATACAGGAGAAGTGGGTGGCAATATAAACAAAACAAGATTGGCCATGAGTTAGTAATTATTGCAGCTAGATAATGGGAACGTGGAGATTCATTATACTGTCCCACTTTTGTAGGAGTTTAAAATTTTCCATCATGAAAGAGAAGCAAAGATGCACTGAGGGAGCATGGAGCTTCCTCTTCGGGCAGGTTACATATGGACATATATCTCTGGTCACTTCCATCCAGCCTTTCCCTCCTGGCCAACAGACTGGATGAACTTGTAGGGTAAATCCCAGCTCCTTTTGAGGACCTGCAAAGCTTTGCGCCATCCAACCCCTGCCTGCGTGGGGTGTTCTCCCTTGCTTTTGCTCCCCAGCCTCCCACCCACTCATCTTGGGATTTCTAATCTCCACTCAAGTGCCACCTCCTCCAGGAAGCCCTCTGTGATTTCTTTTCCCCATCTGCTCTCTTAGACCCATTTCTTTCTTTCTTCTTCCCAATTTGTATGATAAATCACACACAGTTTTTGTGTGATTATTGCACTCATGTTTATCTTCCCAATTAGCGTAAAAATTCCATACAAGGAAAAACTTCATTGCGTATTCTCGAGACTCCTCGGTGCCTAGTGCTGTGCTTGACACCTAGTGGCCACTCCATAAATACTTAGGGAGTGAATGAAATTTTTTTTTTTTTTTTTTTTTTTTAATCTATTTGACAGAGAGCACAACTAGGCAAACCAGGAGGGAGCGGGAGAAGCAGGCTCTCTGCTGAGCAGGGAGCCCGATGCAGGGCTCGATCCCAGGACTCTGGGATCATGACCTGAGCAGAAGGCAGAGGCTTTAACCCACTGAGCCACCCAGGCGTCCCAAGGAGCAAATGAATCTTTGTTCATTCTGTCTACAAGCACTGGACTGACTCGGTTAGAATCCCTTATGAAAATGCACATAGACAGGGAAATGTCTCTTTTCCCCACGTGGTATATAGAATCCCGGAGTGGGGACTTGAGGACTTGGGAGCCTATCAGGGTAGCCCGGCAGACTCAGGCAGTCGCTGGGAGCTTGATGATGCTGGCAGCATCGACGCCGCAGCTTCGGCTCTGTTCAAGTTTTTCCACCCACCGCTTGCTTCCAGCCCTCCTTGGCCGACCCGCCGGGTGCTTCCTTAGACCTGGGGAGGGAGAGAGTAACTTAGGGGAGACATGGGAAGTTACTACACTCCAGGAACTCAGACGCCTTCGCTGCCTCTCTCCCCGGGAGTCAGTCTTGGACGGGAACCATTGCCTGACTTCGTGGTGTAGGGTATGGTAATGTGGCCAATGACATCACCAAAGATTCTGCTGGCTAAATGGTCTTAGCCAGCATTTCTGTTTCCTGGGGCTTCCCAGAGGCTGTCTCTGCAAGGGAGATAGGGTCTTGGAGTTCTAACATGCTTACCACGGATCACTTAATAGAAGCACCTTTGGGTTCACGCAGCCCCGTGGTATGGCTCTGGCTCCACGGCTTCCCAGCTGTGTTTGGGCGGGTTATATGTCTCTGTGCTTCCGTTCTCTGAACTGCAAAGGTGGAAGAAGAATCCTTACCCTGTGGGATTTGTGGGGATCAAAGTCGCTGGTGATATCGATACGTTTCCGGACAACCCAGGAGAGTTCAAAAGTGACACTGTTGTAGTTATAGCATCGAAGAGCTTTGGTGGACAGGTGCAAAGTTCTGTATTACTAGGGAAGGCATGTATGCCCTTGCAGATTAGGTGGTATTTGAGCTAAGTCTTAAATGCAAACTACAACAATAATAAAATAATGGCAGCTACCATGTACGTGACATGCTAAGTTCTGTGCTGATGCTTCATAGACATTTTGGCTCATCGGAAACACTGTAGTCCTTAAGGGCGTGTCCCGTTGCTATCAGCATTTAGCAGACAGAGAACATAAAACTCAAGAGGTTCAGTGACTTTCCCAAGGCCACTCAGCTAAACGGATGAAGCCGGGATCAGCACTTAGTTCTGTATGAGTCCAAAAGCCATTCTCTAACACACTGAACTACCCAGCCTCTCTTTAAGGTTTGGCTTTTCCAAGGGAAGTGGAAAGAAAAAGAATTGAGGTAACATGCCCCGAAAGAAAAGGCTTGGCTATCTCTTTTTTTCTAGTTGCATATTTATTATCATTAGTTCAGTCTTTGTCCCGCAGCAGACCAATGGTTCCAAGAAGACAGGCATCATTCAGTTCTATCCATCACCGCTCCCGGGCTGGTGGCAGCACACAGTTGGGGTTTGATAAATCCGTGTGGAGTGAATGAGGAATTTGACGGGCTCAGCATTCTCCCCGGCCTGTGTTACACATCACAGCAGTGGTATACGAGCCTGTTCGTTGGCCCAAATTCTTCTACGGCTCTTCCTGTCTTACAAAGGCAGGGATCGGTGATGCTGGACGGTTCTGTAATTGGCCACATGGAATAAGCAGCGAGCGTTTTCCAAGACGGTCTAGGAGAGCACTGTCTGCCTTTTCTCCCCCCACCCCATCACCTCTTTGGGTGTCCGGCGTGTCTGAATTCTCTTTACGGGCCTGAAATTCATTTCTGGCGACGCTCGCATTACAGGAGGGGAGGTGAGTGGGTCACGTCAACACAGACAAGCCTGGACTGGGCGCTTAGCTTTTCAGACGAGGTGCTTCCTTGAGGTTGGTATTACAAATACAGTGCTGACCTGTGGTGTCAAGCAGTTGTGCACGGCAGCGGGAGGAGGGAGGAAGGGCGATGCCGGGAGCAGCTTTCTCCCGGGGCATATACGAATAGTGCCAATAAGCTGTCAAATAAAATTAAGGTTCAGAACATACAGCCTTCAATTTGATTTTGCTAACATGCCGACCGCTGCTCAGAGGGAAGAGATCGATTCTATTTTGACAGGTCTTGGTGCACACTTAAGCGCTCCAAGTCTGCGCCGGGCCGGATTAATAGGAGTTCACCTTAATTTGCAACTTAAATACAATCATATCTGAGCTTGAAATGACGCTTCTGATTTCCTCTCCTGCGCGTCCTCCTCGTGTTGACTCTCCCGTCAATCTTCCTGCCTTTTTGTCTTTCACATCATCTTCCTCTCTCCATACTCCTTCCCTTAGCATCTTTTAAAAAATTTCTCCTTCTCTAGTCTCTCTCCTACCCTTAAAAAGTATGGAGTCCCTCCTACGTGCTGGGCACGGTGCTGGTTGCTGCTCCCAGACTGTCTTATCTAATTTGCCACGACATCCTTACAAGGTAGATGGAGTTGTGCTGTTTACAGAGGAGAAAACAGACGTCCCCAGGGGTCCAGAGCTTGCCCAGGTTTGTGTAGCTAGTGAGTGGCAGAGGAGGGGGTCCCAGCCTTGACTCCTCTGATTCCAAAAGTCCGCACTGCCTTGGCGACATTGGTGGTCCCAAACTCTGGCAAAACATTAGGATCACCTGGAGAGCTCTACCCGTCTCATTGCTTGGGCACCGTTGCCATATTAATTAGCGGGGGGACAAGCCAGGGCATGGGGGCCGCCCAGTCCTCTGCTCTCCCTTTATCTCTATCTTTCTTAGCATATACACGGAAGCATATGTCGAGGTAGGTAGCAGAAAAGCCCTCAAGATGAGTAGGGTTCTTGCCTCGGACCTCGTACGGGGAAGGACTCGCCTTTCTGGAAGTCAGTGCTGCAAGAAAGCACAGGTGTGCCTTTGTGTCTCTGATGCAGGTGGGCAAGTGGGAGAACCATAGCCTGAGCCTGCGGCACGCCGTGTGGCCGAGGTACAAGTCCTTTTCGGACTGCGAGCCGGACGACAACCATCTGAGCATCGTCACGCTGGAGGAGGCCCCCTTTGTCATCGTGGAAGACGTAGACCCACTGACTGAGACGTGCGTGAGGAACACCGTGCCGTGTCGGAAGTTCGTCAAAATCAAGTGAGTCTGGGGGCGGCGGCGCTCCGATGCGCCGAGTCCTTCAAAACTAGCACGTGTCCTTGGCAGCGGTACCCGTGATAGCATAATAGAATGTAATCTAAAACAGGCTATTCTGATACTAGATAATCTATAATATTAGACTTCTTTAAGACTTAAGTAAATAACTGGAATTAGGCCAGGAGGTTTGCACTCATGTAATTCCAGCAACAGCAATGGGAGGTAAGGAGTTTTGCCCACTTTAGGTATTTAAACTGAGTTACGGGGAGATGCAGAAACACGCTCAGAGTCGTTGGACGAGCTGGGACTCGGACGCTCGTCCATCCGACTCCACCGCCATATTGTTAACCACTGCGCTCAACGAACCCTCTCCTTCAGTCTTGCCTTAAAAAGACATATATTTTTATTTTTCTGACTGCTTTCTCCTCCAATACTGCACATCTCTTCCCTATCTTTTTTATGTGTCCCAGATACACACTCTTCAAAAACTTTGGACACTTCTCTCCAGCGGGGGGTCATATTGCACCTTTGCTATGTTAGTCTGATGTGATTGGCGTGGACCTGGCCTTGTGGCCGTCTCCTAGCTCGCCGACAGCAAGCCAGCGTCCCACCTGGGCCATTTTCTCTTTTATTAACGACCGAAGGAACAACTGACAATTTTTGTGAGAGCGTCTGGTGAAGTTTGTCCCTAACCTATCAACCTGTCACCCCTCTGGGGAAGCATAAAGCTTCATGACCAAGTCCAAGGCCCTGATTGTAGTCTTTCTAGTGCAAACACAAAGAAAAACACGCCCTCGTGAGGATTTTCCCAAAAGGAAAAGGCCTACCCTTGGAGTATTTTTGTCAGTATTTTCCGAGCACTTCCTTTCATCTGGATAATTCTCCCCGGTCCTTTCAGTCCCTCCCCAAGTTGGGTTTGCTGTCCCTCCTTCCACAGAACCCTGGGCGTGTCTCTGTGCCTTCATCGGTTCAGTCTACTGTGAAAAGTCGCCACAGACGGTGTGGCTTAAGAAAGGGAGACACTTATTTCTCATGGTTCCGAGGGCTGGGAGCCCACCAGCCAGGTGTCTGGTGTGCAGATGGCTGTCTTCTCTGGGCGGAGAGCAGACAGAAAGGAAGCAAGCTGTCCTGTCTCGTTCTAAAGCCACGCGTCCCATTCATGAGGCCTTGGGCTTCACCTCCGAAAGGCCCCGCCTCCTAATGCCGTCACCGTGGGGTTTAGGGTTTCAACACACAACTTTGAAGCAACTCAAACATTCAGTGCATACTGCTGGATCTCTCTGTCGCCTGTTTCTATGGCTTATATTTTGTCTTTCCCCCTGTAGTGTGGGCCACGTAAATATTAGAAACGTGGCTTACTGGTCTTTGTATGCCCAGTGACAAGCAGGAAATGGGACACACCAGTGTCGGTAATGCTTAAACACATGAGTGATTGGGTACCTGTCGTCCCGCATCCCAGATTCCAACGTAAGTCATTACACGAGATGCAGATCCCCAGAGCTCAGCGCTTGAGATAACGATCATTTTTTAAAAATCTGATTGCAAAATGTTTTATGAAGGCACATTGTAGATTGGAGAAAATTCTTCTTTTTTTTAATCAGTGAGGAGCCTCATTGGAGATGAAATTCTGAATAGATTATTCAGTAAATAAATATACACGAAGCACAGTTCATGTGTGAGGCACAGAGCAGGGTTAAAAAACAGCTCCGCCAATAAAAGACCAGGACAGCTCTGTGTCGGGATAAACCTTGTGAAGGATGCGAATAGGGCGACGTGAGGCGAGAGTAACTTGAGATGCGTGGGGCTCCTTTCGCTCATACAGGTGAGATGTGAGACGATGTAGAGAAGGATGATGAACCTGTGAAGAACAGGGGGAGAGCCTTCCAGGTGGAGGGGACAGCAGGTGCAAAGGCCGTGAGGGAGGAAAGAGATCGACAAGTGTGGGAAACAGAAGGAAGCCCAGGGCGGTGCTAGAGAGTGATGGGCTGGGTGGGAGACGGAAGGAGTAAACGTGGGAGAGTGGTCCAAGGACAGTTTGATTTGGGTGGGTGGTCTTTGAGCACAGCTTGGTCAGATGAAGAAAGCAGGGTGGTTGGCACAAAGCGAGGACTCTTACCTCAGTAGGGGCACCTCCTTTATGACAACAGTGCCTGCCTTGTTCAACAGGACCGATCAAGTAGAGCCTACAGTCAATCATAGGAGCTTTAAATCTTTAACATCAGAAGCCTTGGAGCTGACAAGAGTAAGTCAGTGAGTCCTGAGCCACATTTGTATGGAGAAAATGACACCCCCCCCCCCAATAAATTACTCTCTTTAAAAGAATTGAATTTTTCACATTTTTGGTTCCTGTGGGAGGTGGCAGCTTATCGCTTCCCTTTTCCCACTTGGCGACAGGACAAGGTTACTGCACATTTCCCACTTGGCGACAGGACAAGGTTACTGCACATCTAGGCGACATTAAAGTCTTGAAAGCCATAGGCAATTGCTGGGACCCATTCATCTCAATATTAACACAGATCAGATCAGTTGCATTTTCTAAAGGTGATACCTTTGAGGCAGGCTGATTGGTCCTAAGAAGGATTCTGTTAGGTAACGTGGTTGTACTTTTCTTGGTGACGTTCTCCCAGGGAAAACCCTTTATCTCTCACTTCTGGTGAATGGTGGGGTCTTTAGGACACACATCAGTCTTCTAAAAACATAGGTAACAGGAAATGAGCTGAGAAATCAAGCATTTCTTTTCATCTGTTAAGTTGTGTGTTAAGGCATGAAGAGAAAATCGAGGGAAAATCATCTGGCTTGACACGTCGGGAAAAATGGCCACGCTGTCGATTAATTCCCCAAACTGTCAGATAGATGGTTGGTGAGAAGAGAGGAAATGTATTTTTAAGCACTTATGTGAGAGGTGCTGCAAATACTTTATTTAATCTCCCCAACTATCCTGCAAGGTAAGCACCAGCCTTCTCAGTTTGCAAGGCAGCAAGCCGAGGCTCATTAGTGAAGAGACTCGTCTGCACCTTCCTGGTTGTTAGGAGCAGACCTGGGACCTCGCAGCGGCTCTGTCCGACCTCTGTGGCCGTGATCCTATCCACTGGCCACACTGGGAAACTGGAGAGCTGGGGAACTAGGTTCTTAATGGATCCCTTTCCCCACATTGGCTTTTATGGGTCACCCTTTCTTTTGAGTGATGGTGGGGAACAGGGAAGGATTGCATTGGGTGCCATTTCTCAGATGTCTGTGTGGCTGCATCACACCCCCCTCTACACACACACCAGGGCTGCGATCGGAACCCATGAAAGTTTCCAATTACAACATGGTCTGTGTTTCCATAATCCCCATGAAAAATTCACCTATTGCATTTCCTGCGTGTCTTTTCACCCCATGTTCCCATGTCTTACACACAGTAGGTACTCAGTGGTCGCTTGTTGGGTGAAAATGCACTAATGACTGCTGTATCTAGACATACGCCTGAATCTAGACATACACCTAGTATTAGGAGACTAGGGGAGATACTTAACTCATTAGCTGGCTGAGGTTCTCAATGAGGCCAAAGAATACCACTGTGCACCTGTGACCCTGACTCTTAAGCTTGGGGCGTTCATAACTTCTATCCAGACTCTCCCAGGAATCCAGAATTGGCTCTTCCATGATTTTCAGTGAGCCGCAGATAGATAGAAGGAAATCGTATTTGGACATGGCACTAATGTACTTGGGACACGTTTCTGTCAATTTTATGGCATTTTGCAACCCCCTACCATTACTCGAGGTCACACTGTCAAATCTACCCATGTTCCTAGACATAGACAGACATCAATGGTGCTTGATCTGTGTGTGTATGTCTAATTATATGTGTAGTTTATACTCACTGCAGTTAATTTGTGGGGGGGGGGGAACCTAAAAATACAAAAAAGAGAAGTAATTATTTTTCACCATTCAAAAATAGCTACGCTTCCTATTTCGTTATTTTCCCATCCAGATATTTCATAAGCTCATCTGTTTTTATCTAGCTAGGACTGTTCTGTATGGAACACTGTGTAACCTACTTTTTTCGCTGTGGTATGGAAATGGAAGTATTTTCCTATTGTGATGTTGCATTTCCATAAGCATCACTTAGTGCTTAGGTAACAGTCGGGTGTGTGGGTGGCCCAGCAATGGGATATCCAGAGCTCGTATCTCATGATGCGTGTGACTCAGGGAGCCGAGCTCGTGAAATGCCCCATCGCAAGGTGGACCAGCTGAGTTGCCCGGAGAGGTCTTGGTCTTCCGACATGAGTTGTCTAAGTAGCAGCTATTAATTGGGAAGACCCTCTCTCTCTTTCCTTTTAAAGGCACTTCTGATTCGTATAGTCCTTTGAATGTGACTTGGCCAGGTGAATAAAGCAAGGCGGCTAGCACAAAGCCACCTTTGTCACCTTGGTGCATGATGACAGCTTTTAAGATGCCAGTACCCTCTGTATTTTAATAGGGCTTTTTCCTGATCAAGGACATTACTGTTTCATAGTGTCAGCTTTTACACTTCCTGCTATGTAGGGAGGGAGGGAAAGTGTTAGGAAGGAGCCCGCATTTGACAGATGACTCCATCAAGACACATTAAGTTCATGGACTCAGACACAAGGTGGACCCCGGGTCTTCCGAATCTCAGCCACGTTTTCCTCAGGAAGGAAAGTGCCTTTCCTAAGGAAGACACCTTCATTTCTTCTCTTTGGTTGCAAACCTCTCACTGCAGTGATAGGATAAAGCAAAATTTCACGTCGTCCGTCTCTCTTCCATTTCCCGATAAGCTTTTATAATTCGGCTTAGATCATATGCCTGAATTCTCGTCTAAAGGGGCTGTAGGTGTCATAAACTTAAAAATAAGGGGTGGTAACTCTCATTGCTATAATGGGGAAACAGTTACTGTTAACTAAGAGGAATGCCGTGGAGTTTATTTAAACAATTACCATGAAGCATGGTACACGGTGCAAATAATAATCACTCAATAAAAGTTAGCCATTGTCATGGTTACTGTCACATGAGAACACTTTGTCCTTTTGCCGACGTAAACTACTGCCTGTCCTTGAAAAAGCCACTCCCTCATATTGAGCTTCAGTTTCCCATGTGGAAAACAGTGGGAGCGTCTTAGGTAATGACGGTGAACAGATCTTAATAATCTACGGTCTCGGGTTTTTTTTTTTTTTTCTATAGCAATTCAACCAATGAGGGCATGAATGTTAAAAAATGCTGCAAGGGTTTCTGCATCGATATCCTGAAGAAGCTTTCCCGCACTGTGAAGTTCACCTATGACCTTTACCTGGTGACTAATGGGAAGCATGGCAAGAAAGTCAACAACGTGTGGAACGGGATGATTGGTGAAGTAAGTTGTCTTCCTCCCACGGGCTCTCATCCAGACTCCGCGCCTGCGGTGCTCGGGGGTGGTGGGAAGGACAAGTAAAGGCTCTGTGCTACTTTGCCTCCCATGCAGGTGGTCTACCAGCGGGCAGTCATGGCGGTTGGCTCGCTCACCATCAACGAGGAGCGCTCGGAAGTGGTGGATTTCTCTGTACCCTTTGTGGAGACGGGGATCAGCGTCATGGTTTCAAGAAGCAACGGCACTGTCTCGCCTTCTGCTTTTCTAGGTAGGTGAACATCAAGGTCACTACTGTTTTCCTAACAGGGAACTAGAGGCATTTGTCTTGTTCGTTCAAAGGATGGAACCAGGTAGGACCTTGGTCATTCCATGTAATGACATCAGCACATTCCAAAGCCTGTCCTATTTGAATGATCTCAATTCACTCTGCCACCCACCCACCTCCCTGGCCCCCATTAACATCTTTCGTTTCTCTCTGACTCGGAACTATCTGCTGAAAACACAATCACATATTCAGATACTAGTCTTGATTCTATAGAATGGAGATTAGCACATATATGTCTCAGAGCCTCGAAAACATTTAAAAAAATAAACCTGCCTATCCATAGTTAATTTTAATCAGCCCATTTATTCAGCCCTTTATTCAGCATCCTCATTCCCATCGTCCATCCCTCACTGGCGTGACAGCCGTTTATTTACTGGATTTGAGGGTGAAATGATGATGACCGCACAGTGATTTATACTAGCACGCGGATGAACAAAATACAAGTAGTCTGAAGAGCATACACTGATGGAAAATTAATGGAATC
>CM052890.1:26560913-26605884 GCA_028534135.1 Potos flavus
TTTTTTTTTTTTTTAAGATTTTATTTATTTATTTGACAGAGAGAGAGATCACAAGCAGGCTGAGAGGCAGGCAGAGAGAGAGAGGGAAGCAGGCTCCCTGCTGAGCAAAGAGCCCGATGCGGGGCTCCACCCCAGGACCCTGAGATCATGACCTGAGCCGAAGGCAGAGGCTTTAACCCACTGAGCCACCCAGGCGCCCCTAGCAGAACCCTTTTATCCTCATGCCAAGTCAAGGGACAGACGTCACTTCCAAGTGGGAAGACATCTGGGAGCAGTTGCTTGATCCGGCTTCCTCCTAAGCCCACTGCAATCTTACAGATTCCGATGTGCAAATGAAGAATTCAGAAAGGATGCCCCCTCATATTTTTTATCATGTCATCCCAACCTGCAGAGAAAAGAAGTTATCAGATTAATAAATGAGCAGGTTTTAAACCAGGATGCCATTTTCAGGACCCTGAACAGCGCACCCCCTCCCCCCCACCACACCAGGTTCCGGCTTTAACCGTGGAATCAAACAATTATTCTATTTAATTTACTGTGTGTATAGCGTGCAGCACACACCAAGCACTTTCCGTGTCCATGATCGTTGACTTCTCATGGTGATCTTCCTGTAGTAAGACACGCCACGCCATTAGTGAGACACATACCCGACTTGGAGAATTACTTTACTGTTTCTTTCTATCTTGAATATTCAGTATTTTTAATCCCCTAATTATTCATTTCGTTCTCCCTTTTGGATACACCTCTACCAAACTGCGGTGATTTCAAGGACATAGTATTGTTATTATCCAAAGTAATTCCCACGGAGATATGTTGTAGTTGCAATCTCACTGGTTTCTTCGAACTCATCTTGTGTTATTCAAACCGAGCAGGCTGTGTTGTTACTGTTCCTTTTTAACATATCGGCACTGTCGAAACTGCATTGCAAAGCATTCCTTCTGGTTTCTAAATTTTCCACTGTAGTTAAAGCTTTCGATGTATTAGTTTCTTGTTAGGTAGTAAGCTCATTAAATTGGAATTTATGATGACCTCTGGCTGTGTTAGGTAGTCACAGACTTTAATGATAAAGTGGCTTGCAACCAGCCTAGTTCTTTATGATTATTACTAGCTCCATCAGAAAAACAATTTAAAAATAATAAAATGTCTACTGTCCAAGAGGCGTTACTGGGTTTCTTATATTTTACCCTCCGAAAATGTTTGCTTGTGATGCTAAGGATAATAAGTTTATTGGTGTCCAAGGGCAGTTTCTTCCCAATGATGCATTTAAGTGGAGATGTATTCATTTTTCAAAATTTGAGCCTCTGTTGATTTTCTAGCACATTTGTGTCCTATATGGGTACAATGGCTCCATTCAGCTCCCTCAATCAGACTGGATATAAATGCTCCTAACTTTCTGGAGTGTTCTGAGATTTAGAACCTTGTGACTTGGCCTGCCCTTCTGCGACATCCATATGAAAATGAGCTTGATGTAAACTCCTTTGGGGGCAGATAATCATCCATCCATGTACTACTACATTGCCTCTACTCTTTCAGCGATGCCTTTTCATTGAATTACCATGTGAATGTAATATCCTCAAATGACTCTTCAAATGCATTTAAGCCCATTACCAACATCAACAAGATTTTAAACTTGTAGAGATCTCATCTGTCTGAGGCAGAGGGTGGGGCGGGGAGCATGGGAGTAGTGGGGGCAGACAGTGACCTTCCAATGTTGCTGTCAACCCCGTGATTTTACAGTCCTTTTCTAACAGGTTGTAATGTTCTCTTTCCTTCTGGAATTCCCTGCCCACCGTCCCTCTGGCATGTAAAGATAAAAATGAAAACAAGAATGAAACCCATGCTGATCTGCAGAAGCCTTAGGCTTGATTATTTGGGTCTAGTCTTGCTTCCCCTCTAGTGTGGGTCCCCTGGATATTGCTATAATCATATAGAACCCGATGGCCTCCTTATTTGCCTTCTTTCTCCCATTTGTTTTTACACTTCTTGACCCGATTTGGAAAATGTCATGTGCTCTTCTCTATTTTTATCCTATTATATGTAGCCTCATACCTCAAATCTGTTGTAGGATGAAGGATGGTGTAGGCGTATGAATCCACAATGACTAGCTTCTTTTGAATGGTCGGATTCACATGAGGGCAGGTTTCTCAGTGACCCTATGAGTGGACCTCTGGGCTTCCTGCTGATCCTGATTGCGAGGACGCGCCAACTGACCGTGTCACTCCTCTGGCCTGTTCCCCCACAGAACCGTTCAGCGCCTCCGTCTGGGTCATGATGTTCGTGATGCTGCTCATTGTGTCCGCCATCGCTGTTTTTGTCTTCGAGTACTTCAGTCCTGTTGGATACAACAGAAACTTAGCCAAAGGGAAAGGTGAGACCCCCCCTCATCAATATGACCCAAGGTTGATGCTCTTTCATTTACTCTCTACAAAGGTTTACCATTTAGAATGCCTCACCCTATACCGTCTTGCTGGTCTGTGATAGGAATGGAGCTGGGTGACCAGGCTCAGTCCATACAGTGGTGGGCTATTTGCCTCAACTGAAAAAGGGATGAAGCCAAATGAAACGTTTTCATCATTTTATCATGTGAAGTCTGTAGTTGTTAGGTGGAAACTACTGACAGTTTGTTGAGAGAGCAGATTTAAAAAGAAGTTTTTCTGGCAATTAACTTCTAAAATCTGTGTCAAAAGAAATGTTAAGATTGCAGTGAATCTCGCCTCCCGTCTACGCAAAGAAAATGGCTTTTATAGAATCTAGCTTAAGAACATTCTGCAGATTACTGAATCATGCTTGCATTCATTTGACGATGAAAATAATTATAAGGGGGTATTTTTCCCCGAAGAATTACATTTTCCTCTTGACAGTGCCTGACCTTAGTGCATTGTACTTGATAAAGCTGCAATCAGTAGGTAGAAAAATTGCACTGGGCAATAGTCATTGGCTATAACTTGTGAAGAGGGTCCTATGCAAATCAATATTCATGGTATAGACATAAACACATCACATCACTTTGAGTGACTCTACCTCCATGCCTAACGGGTTCTAAGTGGATGGCTTCAAAAGGCTGCTGCTAGGACCAAATCTCTTTCCTGAAACATGACTTAAGTTGGCGGAAGACAAGAGGTCTTCGATGTAGAGCCTTCAAAAATCAGGGCACTTGAATTTGCCACGTAGTCTTTTCACTGGGAAGATTTAGTACTAGAAACAGCCAACGGGTCATGGGAATCTGTTAGGAACTTAGTTTTATTGAAATCCTCCCACTTCTTCACCACTGAAGAATGGTGATTACTGTTTATAAACCATCTCCCATCCACCAAACATGGTGAAAATGCCATGAATAACGGTGTTATGTTTAAATTGGAGAATTGTCAGCCTCCACTAAGAGGCCAAGGTCACTAGCCAATATGGACATTCCAACACAGAGGGACCTGAGAAGGTTTTCTGTGAGCGGTCATATTTACGTCTGTGGGATCGGAGTTTGTGCTGTTTGTGAGTTCATGCATTTCTTTGATGAGTATTTACTGAGTGGGTACTATGTGCCAGGCACTGTGCTAGGACAGGGGAATAACATGGTAAATCGGATACAGATTTCCTGACCCCTAGAGAGCTGAGAATTTAGTTGCAAAGACCACACGCAAACACATGCATTAATAATCACAGATGGTAATAAATTTCAAGAAGAAGGGGAATAGAAACCAAAGTGAAGTGATGGGAGGGGGTCCCTACTTTAGATAAGATGGCCAAGCAGGGAAGAACTTTCGGAAGATAGGACATTTAAGCCGAGACCTGAAGGATGAGAAGTCATCTGAAAAAAACGGAGGGAAAAGCATTTCATGCAGAGGGAACAGCAAATGCAAAGGCCTTGTCGGGGAATCGATCTTGATGAAACAGAGGATGAGAGTGAGGGAGGTGTACAGTGATACAAGATGAAGGGAAGAGGCGGGACAAAGCATGTACAGGGTGGGAAGGTCACTGGGGCTACTCTGTCAAGAGAAGGGGAGGGGCAGGCAGCAGTGGATAGAAGGAGCCCAATGAGGAAGGTGTTTATTTTCTAAGAGCAAGGATTACGGTGGTTTGGACTTGGTTGGAAATAAGCAGATAAATCAGGGCTATATCTTGGAAGATAAAAAATGATCCAAAGGCCAGTCACGTGCAATAATTCCTCCTTTGGCTGAAGCACACACTTGCAAGACTATCATAAAGCGAGGAATCTAGCACGCCAACTCCCCAGCCCTTCCTTCACCTCGAGGCTTCTCCTTCCCTGCTCATCTGCTTGTGGAAGCTCTCCAGAAAGGACAGTGACTTGTTTCTTTGTGCAGTAAGGCTTTCTGTTACATCTCACTGCACTTTATGGGGAAGATTTTATGCACGGCTCAGTAATAGTATTCATGAATTGGGAATTCCCAAAAGTCTTGGGCAGAACCCCTGCGAGGGCCTGTTTCTGATTCCCATACAGCCGTCACTCCTGGTCAACATGCGTCCCTAATAAAATTAAGTAGTTCATGAAGTTAACTGGATGGACTCTAATTATTTTTTTTTTTCTAAGAGTTCTTGGCATCTTGGGAATAAGCCCAGAAGATGTATTATAAAACTAGGCAAAGAGAGACGGAAGAGTTTGAGATTGAGCATACCAGAATTAATTGCCTTCCCTTTAATGCGCTGTGTGGGAGATATTCTAAATATTGCTGTAGCCAGAGTTTGGCCTCCAGTGTGCAAAAAGCTCGCCTCTCCCCGGCTCCCTGCCCAGAACATCATACTTTCCACCCGTGATTCACTTCCGCCACGTTATTAATTGCCACTCCGCTGATGTTGCCAACTAAAGTCTGAGTAGATCATTTTTTCAGATCTTCTATTACTTAAATGACATAAAAATTAACCTTCTGTTAAAGGAGGACCTCTTGCCTATGAAATGAGGGCATACGTTGTTTTTTTTCCCCCCTTGTGCAAAACACACGTGAAAGCCCTAAGGCATGCATTTCCCAGCGTGCGTAGACCCCCCTCCCCAACAGGTGGGGCCCTGTTGCCCTGCCTCTTTAGTTCAGAGGGCTACGAGGCACACTTCTGAATCTTCAGAGGGACCGGCAGGTGTCTCAAGGCTACACCGAGGGAGAGAAAGTGCTGGGATATCAAGGCTCACGTCTTCCATCTGTGAAGTGCTGGAAGAATTAGCTCTTTAGTTTGGCTCGTTGATGTCTCCATTTGCAGAGGGTTTTCGTTTGGTTTCATTCCTCTCCTGTGCACACTTCGCATCCGAGTTTGAGCAGCAGCAATTGCTAGGGACACTCGGATTAGAATACCACACATCAGCCGGTCAGAACCGGAGCCGTCCCACCCACACACTTTTGTAAGGCTCGCTCCGTTTATTAAAGGAGATTGGTTCCCCCAAATGGTAATTGAATTCAAATTTACAACCGGCCCTAACGCGACGTCTCATCCAAACCCACATTTTGCATGGCCATTCGCCTCTCCTCTCTTGCTTATTTTTGATTTCCCCTTCTTTTAAGAAACGTGGCAAGAATCCAGCCAGATAGAAATGCAGGAAAAATGCTCGTTGTTAGAGATAAAGGGAGCTGTGGCGGCCGGGGTTCTGGGCAGTGATGGGGGGCAAGCATGAGAGACCCGTTCCATCTCGCGGCCAGCGGTGGGGAGGCGGGCGGCTGCCACGTCGCCCTTTGGATAGAATGCTGAGAGTGTCCTTTCTGTTATTTGCAGCGCCCCACGGGCCTTCTTTTACGATCGGCAAAGCTATATGGCTCCTCTGGGGCCTGGTGTTCAACAACTCCGTGCCTGTGCAGAACCCCAAAGGGACCACCAGTAAGATCATGGTGTCCGTGTGGGCCTTCTTCGCCGTCATCTTCCTGGCCAGCTACACGGCCAACCTGGCGGCTTTCATGATCCAGGAGGAATTCGTGGACCAAGTGACCGGCCTCAGTGACAAAAAGGTAAGGTCACCTCGCTTTCCTCACCGCCCCGGGGGTGGGTCTTACCTGCTCTCTCCTCAGAAGGGCGCGATTCGGGCTCCTATCATCCAAACCCATCCACACACTCTAAAGCCCAAAGCCAGAGGTTTTTTGTTTTTTTGTTTTTTTAACTCTGAACTTAAATTGGCATATTGCTAAGAATTTTAGAAACAGAACCTTATGCTCAGCCCTCCAGGGTCTAAAAGATTCCAGATCTCTTTTGGAAGCATTGTTTCCCCCAAAGGGTCACTTCGCGTATTTACAGAATCATGACAGGGACGGTCCCCAAGGCTCTGTGACTCACGGGAGGGCTCAGGCTGGAGGTCTCCCTTCAAGGGAGCGTGCGATGCTGGAGAAGCTCACGAGCCTCGATGAGGAACAGCTTGGGAGGAAGTGGGGTGCTCTCGGCTCTAGCCACCTCCCCGTTCCCCGGCCTTGGCCAAGTCTCTGGTACCCGTCAGGCCTTGGATTTCTCATCCATGCCGTGAACAAAAGCCGTCTCTAAGGCCTACCCGGAGACCAGACCGACCGCCCCTTTTCCCCCCGGGTCGTCGGCAGCCCCGCCGTCTGCATTCCCGACTCACCCGAAATTTCCTCAGGGGACCCAAAAGGAACAGAGAGGGTTTTCATTCGCCACCGGCTCCTTTTACTCAGATGCATCTCCAGCCCCCCCACGTGAGGCTGCGTCCCCCGAATCAGCAGGGTGGCGGGACTCACACCTGCTGTCTCCATTCTCCGCTGGGGTGGCGCGAGGGGGGCGGGCTGTGAGGGGCTATTCAGAAAGGCACACGGAGGAAGAAAAGAGGTAAACTGGGTGCATCCTTCCATTGAAATTGTGGGTTCAGCAAACAGACTGACTTGCTAAGCTCAGCAGTGTGGGGATTGCTGCACGGCCGAGATTGTCCGGTTTGTGCATGCGGATAATCGTCTCTCTTTATAAAATCTCACCAGCGTGTCTTGCTGACATAAGTCTACGTATATTCTTTTGGCATTCATCAACAAACTGCTGAATAGAAAATCAACCATGAAAAGCCCTAACCGCTTTCCTGTGACATACGCTGTGCTTGAAAGAGGTGCAGAGAAGGTCTGTAGGCAGGGAGATGACAAGGGGCGGGGGCTGGGCGGGCCTGTCTGACGGCTTCCCACTGCGGCTGGAGTAAATGCCAGGCTGCTTCCCGTGGCCACAGAGCCCTGGATCCTCCGGCCCACCCCCAGGAGTTCCCTCCTTATTGCTCATGAGGCTCCCCCTCCACGTTCCTTCAGTACCCCCAAGCATCTTTCCACCACAGGACTCTTGCACTGGTCACGGGCTCTGCCTCTCATGTTCTTCCCCATTATCTGTGGCTGGCTCCTCCTTGACTTCCAGACCCGAGGGGGAGTGTCACTTCCCGGGAGGGGTCTTCCCAGCCACCGAGGGGAACTTCGCAGACTGAGCTTATACTCCCGTGAAACTTAAATTCTAGTAGAAAGAAACAAGCAACAGGAGAGTAAACGTAAACAGGGAAGAACATTCCAGGCCGGAGCAAGTGTTGTAAAGGAGGTGAGACTGGTGAGATTAAAGGTAGTGCCTAGGATAGAGCTAGCTGGCGCGTAGGAGATGCTCGGGACGTACTCGTGCATTGGGTGAGAAATGCGCGGTGTGGAGGACACTGTGGGCGCCCCGTCTGGCTCTCCCCGCGTCCCCTTTTCCAGCTCGGTGTGCACATCCCACGTTTGCTGACAGAGGCTCCTAGCAGGAGAGTGATGACCTCGGTGTCCTGGAACAGTGAAGGCCCGGAGAGCTGAACTCCCCTAGTCCTTTCAGGTCCCCCTAACCAGCAGCCAACCAGTGCGAGCCCCAAACCCCAGCCGCTCCATGGCGCCCAGGCGCCCAGGGACGGAGCTCCCCGCGGGATCAGGTGGCAGCTGGGACGTTGCCCCAGGTCAGCCCTCAGTTGGCTTCCTCTCCTTCCCTAACCTCCTGCCCGTGCTCCCCTCCGGTCTGTCCGGGAGCCCTTCCTTACTATATGGTGGTCACCCCGGCCTTGGCTCAGGGTCGGCTTCTAAAGCGCATGGCACCCGTGAGACAGCAGATCGAGTCAGGAAGGTCGTGTTCCGTCCCCCCCTCTCCCGCCCCCACAGCCACGTGCTGGCTGCGTGGTGCTTTCATAGCCACAGAACCGGGCCCCGCCTCCTCATTCCCCGCCGTTCATTTGGGAGAAGAGGTGGAGAGGAGAGGAGAGGCATGAGAGGAGATGGCCATCGGGAACGTGCCTTGTAGCCTCTAGAGTCCCCTACGGCCACAAAGCGCCGGCACACGACGCCGCCACACCGTGGGAGCCAAAATAAGCAGCTGGAGGTCCCGCAGAAGCAGTGGGGGCCGTGTCCTCTGCCAGGGGTTTCTCAAGAAAGTAGTTGGCAGCCCATTTTGCTTTTGGTTGCTATTTTCAAAGGCGAGGGGAAGAAACAATCCCTTGCCACATAGTTTTGGGTCTAAATAACATGACCGCTTGTGGGAACACTAATTGGAACCACTAATAGTATGACCGCCCTTCCCTGACTCGGAGACACCCAGGAAGAGAGACCACATCCTCGTGGGACTCCGCTCGGCCTCCAAGCTCGGAGCCTTAGCGGCAAGCAGATAGCTCTCTTAATTAAATGCTTGCTACAATTAGGTAAACAGCAAAAATCTTGGAGTAAATAAGCTAAATGCTCCCAGAAGATTTATAGCCGATACACCAAGAAAGTCTGCAAAACAAAAATCTGTACTGAATCAGTTTCTTTTAATACTGTACACAGTGGGCTTTTTTTTCCCCCCTTCTTCCTTTTTTTTTTAAATCATGATTACCTGTGTAACAACTTGGGTTTATGATGCTTTTAAGGCATTTGGCAGCCTTACTTCTTTTTTTTTTTTATTAAAATATTTTATTTATTTGACAGAGAGAGAGAGAGATCACAAGCAGGCAGGGAGGCAGACAGAGAGAGAGGGGGAAGCAGGCTCCCGCCGAGCAGAGAACCTGATGTGGGGCTCGATCCCAGGACCCTGAGATCATGACCTGAGCCGAAGGCAGAGGCTTTAACCCACTGAGCCACCCAGGTACCCGGCAGCCTTACTTCTTGCTGGGAAAAGCACCTTTGAAGCTCACAGTGTGCTCAGATGAGCTGGGCTTCGATTATAAATAAGCAGATTTGTGGGTAGATGTTCCCCTAGGAATTACTAAAGGAAAGTTGAAATGTTGGTGGGGAACCTTTCCAGCGTGTTGGCCATCACTAGGGTAGCCGAGCTCCATCCCTGGGAAGCAGGGTAATGTAGCAGGAAGAGCAGTGTCGTCTTTGGGGTCCAATGAACCTGCGGTCAGATCTTGACCTTGCCCTAAAATGGTCGTGTGGCCTTCGGTATGTCAGTATCCCCATGGCTTAATTTCCTACTAAGAGTGGGAGCGGGTATTAATTCTTTCCTGGCAAGGTTGATAGGAGGCTTAGAAATAATCCCCACCCCGTGCCTGGCACATGGCGGATAATCCTATTAGAAGTACTGCTTCCTCCTTCCGTCCTCCTCCCTCCCTGTCTCCTCGGCCCCTTCCCCTCCTCTTCATCACGCTCCTCCTCTTTCGTGATCAGGATCCCTGCCTGGTGAGCCCGTTCCTCACTTCCGGGGTCTCAAGTGCCACTGCATTAGTTGGCCTTTTGTGATAAGAGGGGGAATTCTGGAACTCTCATTGGTAGAGGAGCCCAGGAACGTGTCCCCGTGGAGCGGTGCTCTCCCTGAGCACTGCGTCCACACTGCTAAGCGGTCACTGGCTGAACAGAGGCCTCTGAGCCTCTCCTCCCTCCTAAGGGCCACGGTTGTTTGAGGCTGACCCCCAGAAGGTTGCGGTCCCCCACCACCAGGAGAAGACCGTACTTGAGAGACAGGGTGCCCAGGTGCCAATGTCCCTTATTTATAGCCGTAGAAGACAGATATTTTTAACAAGTGTATAGTTTGGGTGTGTAAAAGGAATGAAGACATGTCCTTGGTCAGTTGCCTTGTTTTCCCTAAACATTTTATTTCCCGTATTTTGTGTTTCTGTTTCCTCCATCCTGAAGGGCTTGCCCCGAGAGGGAGAAGCCCCAGGGAGTTCTCCTGCCCCCAGACATCATGACGACATTGCTCTGTGGTCTCGCTGACCATGGACCTCTCTGCATCACCCCTTCCTTTGCTTGAGCCCACATTGGTTTCTTTCCGTTTGCATATGGAACTCTCTGGGAGAAAGCAGCGCCAGAAATCATTCCGGTCAACTGCGTGGACTGTGTCCTCCGTGGGAGGCCCTGGGATTTAAGAGATGAGCTGTGCTTGCCCCTACCTGTTTTCCACCGTGTAGGTCCTGGCTTTTTAGTGAGTCATGAAAATAATTTAGGGATCGTGACCACTAAAAAAAAAAAAAAAAAGAACATAGCAGATGATGTCAGAATAGATCACACGTAGGAAGAGTGCCCCGTAGGGGCGCCCACGCGTGTGTGCGTGTGCATGTGTGTGCATGTGTGTGTGTGCGTGCATGCATGGAGAGGATGGGCATGAAGAAATATCCTGGTCTGTGGACCATGTGCTGAGACTCCTGCTTTAAAAAGTCTGACAGCCTTTAACGGGAAAGGTTCTTGGATCTCAGTGCTGGGCTGAATTTTGTGTGTGGGGAGGGTCCAGTCGAGGCTGGGGAAGCATGGAAATTCATCCCTGAGGCCGAATGTCCATCTCCATCACTGTGTGAAGCAGAGAGGGAGGGATGGAAGGAAATCTGAAGAGCTACGTGGCTTCTCTGCCCCAGTTGGGGAGTGAAGCGGAAGGCATTTGGGCCAGTGGTCCAGGGGTCCACACCTCTGGAGAGTCAGCAGCTCCTGTTAACGCCTAGATTTACCCACAGCACCATCACCTCTGTCCCGAGTCGGCGGCTGCCGTGTCAACGAGCCAGTGCCGGTGCCCCCTCCTCTCTTGGTGATGAGTTGGGACACTGCCTGCCACACTAAGTGCAAAGAGCATTTTGCTGTTCATGCGTGGGTGCACACGCACACACACACGCACACATGCAGTCTCCCAGTGCAAGGCACCCACAGGAGGGTCTCATTTGGACAGTGTATGGCCACTTCCCCCAAATGCAGTGGGGGCTGCTTATTACACAGCAGCATGCCTAATTTAGGGGATACAGTTTTCAACTGGAAATTTTAATTAACGGTGAAATGAAATGTGAGTCTGGAAAGAAGAGTGATGTTTTTGGTTCGTCTGACTCGGGTAAACTCAGACGCCTTCTCCTGCAGTTCTGAGCTGCACGGAAGACAGGCTGACTTGGAAGTCTGAGGCATCCGTGGATCCCGGCCCTGGTCCCGCCGTGGGTTTGCTGGCTGTCCTTCCCTTCCGTCTAAAAGAGGAGGAGTTACTAGTGATGGGCTGTGAGGAACAACAGAGTTCATGAGGACAGGCATATGTAGGATTGAATTCTGGGCTGCTGCTTGCAAGCAGTGGGATCCTAAATAGGTCAGGTAACCTCTCTGAGCCTCAGTTTCTTCATCTGTAAAATGGAGCCTCCAAGATGAGCTACCTGGCAGATTCATCATGAGGATGAAATGATCCAACATTTTGTAAAGTCCTTGGCACAGTGCTGGCCCCAAGCAAGTCCTCAGAGAGTGCTGGTCATTGTTATCTTTACTTTATAGTTCCAGAATTTCTTATGGAAAAGAAGCCCAGGTTACTTTTTTGCCCATGCTAATAGTAAAAATAAAAAGTCATAGTAATTATTTTTGAGTGCTTAGTCTGTTGCAGGCACTATTTTAATTCATTGACAAATTTTAATAATTTTAGAACTTCCCATTGACCCTACAAGGGAAGTACTGGTATGTTTTCCACTGTAGAGACAGGAAATAAATGGGGGCAGTGTAAAGTGCTTTATCCAAGGTCCCACAGTTTGTAAATGATAGAACCTGATTTTTTAACCTCTGAACCTGAGCTCACACTTGTACCTATTTCCCTGTGCTGACTCTAGATTTTATTTGTGTGTCTGGGACTCAGGCCTAGTACTCTTGACTCCGACTCTGGTTGGGTTGCCCCAAACACTGAAGTTGTGAACAGATAACATCAATCAGGGAAGAGAAGCCTTTTGGAAGCTTGAGAGCCATTAAAGACAGGGGCATCCCCAGGAAGCTAATGGTTAGGAGGAACTTCAGCTCAAGAAATGTTCATGGAGCCTGCCATTATGCCTGGAATATATTAGGCCCCCAATAAGTATTAGATGCATGCATGCATGAAAGAATGAATGGGTGAGTGGAGAACGAGTGAATGGCAAACACATAGTCATTATAGGGGAGGAAAAGTAATTTTCCCTCTACCCTTCTAGATTCTTGTCTGAGGCACCTCTGTGATAAAAGATTAACAGGAGAAAAACAAACATAAGTTTAATAGCATGGATACTTTCTGTAGACCCAGGACATGCCCAGGGAAACCGAGTACTCCCTGCAGTGGCCCAGGCCTCCAGCTTAAACAGCCCCTCCAGCTAACCACAAAAGAGAGATGTTGGGAGCTGGGGTGGGGAGGCCGGTGATGGGAGGCTGTCAGGAAAAGCACAGTTACACAAGGGTGAGCTTATCAGGCAGATTTAAGTTGGTGCCTTCAACACTGATAAGAGTTTCTGCAGTTCAAGTCATCTTCCTCTTCCAGGTGCTGAGAGGAAGACACCGCTTTAAGTAGAGCTTTCCCTTATCCGTGTAAATGCCTCTTACGGAAGGGTTAACTTCTCTCCAGAGCTTCTCCTCTGTCTGCTGTTTCTTAAAAATAGCCAGCCCAGGAAGATCCTTATGCCAAAGAGGCATATTTTGGGGTGACATGTTCCATTGCTCTTCATCATTTCCTGGGGGAGGCGATGGCAATTGTCAGTGGGATTCAGAGAAGGGAGCTATTGGTGGGGAAAGCAGAAAATTTCACTAGAAGATAGATAAACGAACGGAGTAAAGCAATACCTTCATTCCAGCCTGCTTAGCGTCTCCCGAGCCTGGCCCGTGTGCCCACCACGAGGCTAGTCTCTGTAACAGGGTCGAAAAAGTCAATCCAACAAATATCTCTAGCACACCCAGCCCGGCCCATTGCTAGGCACTGGGGGACGGGTGGGAACGAGACAGACGCTGTCCCTGACCTCCTAGAGCTCGCAGGCCAGTGGCAGGTGTGATTAAATAAAAAAGGAAGCCCAGAAATGCACGGTTTTTCAGCTCTCCTGTGCTAAGGCATGCATCTGTTGAACTCTGACACAAGACAGAATGATGACTGACTTCTCTCTCTGTCTCTGCCTTGTCTGTCTGTCCGTCTCTCTCTCTCTCTCCAGTTTCAGAGACCTCACGACTATTCCCCACCTTTCCGATTTGGCACGGTGCCTAACGGCAGTACTGAGAGAAACATTCGTAATAACTACCCCTACATGCATCAGTACATGACCAAATTCAATCAGAAGGGAGTGGAGGATGCCTTGGTCAGCTTGAAAACAGGGTAAGGATGATGGGTTGCTTTCCCTCCACCCCTCCTCCGCAGGCCTACCAGCCCATAAACCTCACGGAAAATGACTCTCTCTGTGCCTTGGTGTTTATCTGCCCTCAGATCTGTATTTTCTGGAAAGCAGCTGCGGTAAAGATGAACCCCAGTTGAGGGCTGCTTTTGTGAATCTGATAAGCCTCGCGGGCTTCCTTCCGAGTTGTGTTAAGGAAAAGCAAATCCAGGGCACTTTGAAACGCAGAGAACTAGAGGGGTTTCTTAAACCAATAAAGGACTTGGTCCAACTCTGTGGGATATTTCAGCCAAAGAGAAAGATCTAAAGAGTTTGCGAGCTTATTTAAAGTGCTGAAAGCGAAGCGCTATAGATTTTTATCTGGTTTTGGGTAGGAGTTTTTGGGGTGCAGCGTTGTGTGAAAGCCGAGAGTATCACATTGACGAAGGAGAGAGGAGATGGGGAGAGAAAAGCAATGTGAACTCAGTCTCTCGAAAGCTACGGCTCAGGTTCCTGTCTACCTGTTGGCATCGCGGAGCATGGCACGCTCGAGATAAGGAGCCGTCTAGAAAAGACGGCACAGAGGCTAGGAGTTGAGGATGTGACGCTGGAATGGGCCTCCTCTCCCCCTGCTGCTCTTTTTCCGACTCAGGGCAGATGCCTCATTGTTCTCAGCCTCCTCTGTAAGATGGGACGCGTAACAGGACCTGGAAAATGTCGAGGATGTGCGAAGTGTGTTTTGGGGAGGGTTCCGTTCAAAATGGGTCTGTTTCTAAATGAAGTGCTTTCATGAGGGCAGTTTCGCTTAGCCGGAAAACGGATTTCCGTGGGCCGTGCCGGTCGTCAGGATTCTCCAGCAGTCATCCGTGACCGGCGTGGGTTCCCCCAGAGCCTCGTCCGCAGCCTCTCCCTCTCGGCCGTCCTGCGAGCCCACTGGGGCTGCTCCCTCGCATCGGGTGGGGCAGACGGGCCCCGTCTAAACCCTCAAGGCCCATCCACGAGCTTTGGCTGGTAGCATTTCGTCTCTTCAGTCTCCGTGCGGTCTCTTCAGGACCTCCGCAGGGGCTTGAGAAGCCGAGCCCATGACTCATCCCAGACTCAGCCACACTGCTCGTTCTGGCTCGGGGTGATTTTTAAAAACATTGTATTTGAGCGCAACACGAATGCAAAAAAGATACACATGGAGAGTATAGTGCCTGAGCATCTCGTACAGACTCTCCAGTCCGTTCGTGAGACCTAGCCGGTTCCCAGAAAGCCCCCCGCCCCCTTTTCCAGTGGCCAGTCTCGCTTCTAAAGCTCTGGATGCTTTTGGCCTGCCGTTCGCACATGTAAATGAGATTACACCGGACCTTTTCTGTTCTGTCTCGTTCCGGCTGAGCAGGTCTGTTCGGGACACTGTCGCGCGTCCTTCGGGCCTCCGCTCTTGTTGCCGCGGGGGATTTCGGGATGGGCCCAGGCCCCAAAGTCCTCCTTCTCTGCTCATCTTGGTGAACATGGGGGTGGTGTCCCCTTTGGGGCTATGGTGAGGAGGGCTCCGAGGGGTGTCCTCAGCCCGCTCTCTCCTTGCACGAGGGAGCACGATGTTCTCAGTACGTACCGAAGACAGGACTCGCCAAACTCTAGGATGCGTGTATGCTCGATTTTAGTAGATACCAGAAAATTCTGATGACTTTCCAGCTGAGCCCCAGATACGGGTTTTGTTTGTTTCTTTCTGCCATGGTCTTTTCATCCACATATACTATCGCCTGGGACAGACGGTGAATGCAAACATGGACGACAATGGTTAGAAACAGTGGGTGAAGCCTAGCTCGCCCCCTCTCCATCCATCTGTCAGCTAGCACATAAAATGCATTGTTTTCTTTCTTTTCCCATTTTTTAAAAAAACAATGTGAACAAAAAGGAACAGAGGAATGGAAACAGTTCCTGGTCATAAATTGTACAAATTGTTTTTGGGAAGCCATGTAATAATTATGACATCCATCCCAGCAAACTTGGGCAGATGGCGGTTTTGCCCTATACTCAGTCTTCCACGTGGGGGACGTTTTGTCCTGTTCCATTAAGCTCAGAAACTAGAGCTCGAGGGGTAGGAGTCTTTTTTAAAGAAATAACTCTACAGGCGCCTCAGTGGCTCAGTCAGTAAAGTGTCTGCCTTCAGCTCAGGCCGTGATCCCAGAGTCCTGGGATCTGAGTCCCAGGGATATGGGCTCCCTGCTCAATGGAGAGTCTGCTTCTCCCTCTGCTCCTCTCCCTGCTCGTGCTCTCTCTCTCACTCTCTCTCTCAAATAAAATCTTTTAAAAAAATAAAAGAAAGAAAGAAAGAACTCTGCACGCCCATAAGGGTGAGGGCATGGCCGTGCTCATTCCGGGAGGTTCAGTTTCAATGGAGTTGAGGTTGGGAAAATCACTTCCTGGTTTAACAAGCTCTGCTTAGCTAATTATTTAAATTAATGAAATTAAATTTTGAATAGAGAGCACATTTACATAATTCAAAATCAAAAAGTATTGTATAAAAAGATAAACAGTGAAGAACCTTCCTCCCACACTGTTTCTCTCCTATCTAGTACCCCCCACAGTGGCCACATTTCCTGAGTATCCTGTGTCCCTCCAGATCAATCAGGGCATAATTAAAAGCCTTCTGCAGTTCCTTTTTTGAAAACATTCATTATTTTTTTTCTTTTGGTCTGTCGGTCTTTTTCTTACTAATGTACATATTGGAGAAATAAGCCCTTTGTGGTATGGTTACAAATGGTGTTCCCACCTTTCTTATCTTTTGAGTTTCCAGATGGTATTTGTTTTTCCGTGCTGAGTTTTTTTTTTTTTTTTTTTTTACAGTCAGATTTATCAATCTTTTTTTAAGTCTTCTGGATTCTGAGTCGTAATTCAAAAGCCCTTCTCCACTCCAAAGGCAGAAAGTTATTTTCTCACATTTTCTTCTGTTTTGGTCACATTTTTCATGTTTGGACACTCTCTTGGGGGATAGCATGAGCTGTGATTCCGATCCCTCGAGGGATTATGAGAAGCGAGATGCCACCACAGAACCATCCCAAGATCTGACCATGTGGGTCACGTCTGCTCCTCCTCCTACAAGACTGCTGTCCTTCAAGTGTCTATGTCATCTTGCTTCTGATCTTTTCCTTACCTCTCATATCTCATTTCCTTTTTACATTTTTTGTATTGTGTTATGTTATCCACCATACATTATTAGTTTTTGATGTAGTGTCCCAAGATTCATTGTTTACGTATAACACCCAGTGCTCCATGCAATCCGTGCCCTCCTTAATACCCATCACCGGGCTATCGCATTCCCCCACCCCCGCCCCTCTAAAATCCTCAGTTTGTTTCTCAGAGTCCATAGTCTCTCATGCTTCGTCTCCCCCTCCGATTTCCCCCGATTCACTTTTCCTTTCCTTGATGGAAATGAAGGAAATGGATGTCCTCCATGTTTCTCCTTATGCTCCACACGTTAAGTGAAACCATATGAAAATTGATTCTCTCTGCTTGACTTATTTCACTCAGCATAATCTCTTCCAGTCCCGTCCATGTTGAAACAAAAGTTGGGTATTCATCCTTTCTGCTGGAGGCATAATATTCCATTGTATATATGGACCATATCTTCTTTATCCATTTGTCTGTTGAAGGGCATCTTGGCTCTTTCCACAGTTTGGCAATTGTGGACATTGCTGCTATGAACATTGGGGTACATATAGCCCTTATTTTCATTACATCGGTATCTTTGGGGTAAATACCCAGTAGTGCAATTGCTGGGTCATAGGATAGTTCTATTTTTAATTTTTTGAGGAATCTCCACACTGTTTTCCAAAGTGGCTGCACCAACTTGCATTCCCACCAACAGTGTAAGAGGGTTCCCGTTTCTCCACATCCTCTCCAACATTTGTTGTTTCTTGCCTTGTTAATTTTGGCCGTTCTAACTGGTGTAAGGTGATATCTCAATGTGGTTTTGATTTGAATTTCCCTGATGGCTAGTAATGATGAGCATTTTTTCATATGTCTGTTAGCCATTTGTCTGTCTTCATTGGACAAGTTCCTCTCATTTCTTCTGCCCATTTTTTGATTTGATTATCTGTTTTTTGGGTGTTGAGTTTGAGAAGATCTTAATAGATCTTGATTATCAGCCCTTTGTCTGTAGTGTCATTTGTGAATATCTCCTCCCATTCCATGGGTTGACTCTTTTCTTTTGTTGACTGTTTCCTTTGTTGTGCAGAAGCTTTCTATCTCGAAAGCTATCTATCATTTTTGCTT
The DNA here is from genome assembly GCA_028534135.1 of Potos flavus. NCBI lineage: Eukaryota > Metazoa > Chordata > Mammalia > Carnivora > Procyonidae > Potos > Potos flavus. Next base: position 26,578,606 of record CM052890.1, read on the forward strand.
TTGTTTCCCTTGCCTTTGGAGAGGTATCTTGAAAGAAGTTGCTGTGGCCGATGTCGAAGAGGTTAATGCCTGTGTTCTCCTCTAGGATTTTGATGGATTCCTGTCTCACATCGAGGTCTTTCATCCATTTTGAGTTTATCTTAGTGTATCGTGTAAGAGAATGATTAAATTTCATTATTCTGACAACATAGTTGTCCAATTTTCCCAGCACCATTTACTGAAGAGACTGTCTTTTTTCCACTGGATATTTTTTCCTGCTTTGTCGAAGATTAGTTGACTATAGAGTTGCGGTCCATATCTGGGCTCTCTACTCTGTTCCACTGGTCTATGTGTCTGTTTTTGTGCCAGTACCATGCTGTCTTGGTGATCACAGCTTTGTAATAAAGCTTGAAATCAGGCAATATGATGCCCGGCAGCTTTGTTTTTCTTTTTCAACATTTCCTGGGTGATTCGGGGTCTTTTCTGGTTCCATACAAATTTTAGGATCGTTTGTTCCAACACTTTGAAGAATGCCGATGGTATTTTGATCGGGATGGCGTTCAAAGTACAGATTGCTCTGGGCAGCGTAGATACTTTAACAATGTTTATTCTTCCGATCCATGAGCATGGAATGTTTTTCCATTTTTTTGTGCCTCTTCAATTTCTTTCATGAATGTTCCGTAGTTCCTTGAGTATAGATCCTTTTTACATTTTTCATCATGAAATAGGTTATTTTAAAATATGATGCATAGTATGAAATAATTTAACAAGAGTAAATATCATGGGGATATATTGTGGAAGGATTAGTAATAACAAAATGAACTCCTCACATTCCCACCACCCAGCTTTAAAAATATAGTCATTCCCCTCCTTCACCACAGCACCTCTAGAAGTTTCCATCCCTCTGGAAGGTAGAGAGAGGAGTCCTATGTACTCCTGAATTGTTAAACCTGAGGACATTTCCTTTATGGGGCCCCCAGGACCCTAAAATCCAGCAAGCCCTGGCTTAGAAAACTCAGAGCATCTAGCTCAGTGGCTGGGTCCCTCCCCAGTACACAGAGGTCTGTGACATCCGCGGCTCCGTGAAGACGTGGGCGTGTACACCAGGGTCAGTGGATGCGGAGGCTCCTTTATGGAGCCTGAAAGGGCCTGGAACCCAAGAGAGGCCTTGGATTGTGGTCAAGAGTCCTAGCTTGGTCTTTGTCCGGGTTCTGTCATTAGCTGGACATGGACTTGGGTCAGTCACGTCATGTCTCTGAGTCTCCGTTTGCCAGCTAAAAAGCAAACACACTGAAACCTTTGGTCTTTGAAATGGTTCTGATATTCTCTTATTTGTGTCGAGCACCTGAATGCTTCATTTAGAACTTTCCAGAAATACCGAATCCGGACAAGCCGTGTGTATAAACGTTGTCCCTTGTGCAGAAAGAATGTAGACTAACTCTCCAAAGCTGGGGGTCTCCAGGGCTGGCCAGTGAGCCCCCTCCACGTGAATCACACGGTTACATGTTAGACGCAAGTTCCTGGGCCCAACACGGGACCTTCTCTCTAGGGCTGGGGGCTGTGAGTCCACATTTTCACAGGCATCCTCCTGCTCCCAGTGATTTTGATACACGCTCAACTTTGAGAACCACTGTTCTAAAGGAGTTCATTCTGTAAACACATTTTATTGCGACAACATATAAAAAGTAGACCAATCAATACAACCATGTAGCTAGTCTCTGGGATCCATAATTGCTCTAAGAGCATTAGGAGAGAGAAACTTGAAACTAAGTGCGGTTTCATTGTTTCTTGAAACTGAAGATAAATGGAGAGGAGCCAGCCCAGAAATGATCAGGTCAATCAATGAGACAACAAGATTTGACGTGCGAACATCGACAGTGATAGGACTTTTCAGGAATAGGTATGTTGGGACCTGCGGGGCTCTCCTGAACCAAAGGCAGATGAGTGGTTTGTGACTGTGGCTTTCTAGACCAGGGTTTCTCGGGAGTGTGGCCTGAGCCTCAGTCGGCAGGGGTGCTGAGGAGAATGTGGGTTCCTGAGCCCCACTGAGCCACCAGATCCCAAATCTCCAGAGGCCGGGGCCAGGGGATCTTCGGGTGATTCTCAGGGGGCACTAACCCACTTTTGAGAACATCTGCTCTAGAAGAGGGAGCTGAAGCTGAGATGAGTGGAGGCAGATTTAGATCTACAAACGCTCTGTCATCAGAAGCCGGTGTTCTCGGAGCAGTTTCGGCAAGTGGGCAAAAGTGCAAGCGTAGCGCTTACGCCAGATTTGAATTAAACCGTCAACATCCCCAGAGCTCCTAAGAGCCTCATATTTCAAGACACAGGGGGATGGTTTATGTTTAACTGATGTTCATGTACAGTTATTTGTTTGTAAGTTTATGGAAAGCCCTAACTTCCTTCAAAGGCATCCATCTTTAGCCCTCGGCCTCCGGGTCCCCCAGCCGTCTGATGTCGTTTCCAACCCAGTGGTGTTGGGAAACCGGTGGGCATCTGCGGCTTCCCTAACATTGAGGAGTCGGAGAGAAGAACTGGGAGGGAGGGTTGCCTTGTGACGCAGAACCATGTACTGCAAGGCTTGCGTTGTGCTCAGGTCTGTAAAAACAAGCCCAGGGGAGCGGTCACAGCCGCCTGCCTGTGTCAGAACTGCTTCCGTGGGGCAGGGGGGCGCTGAACCCCTATTCCAGAGCCCAGCGTCTCCCTGGTGGGGTCCAGGAATCCATGTTTTTATTAGCCCTCCTGGTGCCCCAGATACAGGTCTTCCGTGGCTTTTTTTTTTTTTTTTTTTAAGATTTTATTTATTTGACAGAGAGAAAGAGATCACAAGTAGGCAGAGTGGCAGGCAGAGGGAGAGGGGGAAGCAGGCTCTCTGCTGAGCAGAGAGCCCGACGCGGGGCTCGATCCCAGGACCCTGAGATCATGACCTGAGCCGAAGGCAGAGGCTTTAACCCACTGAGCCCCCCAGGCGGCCCTGTAGCAGATGTTCTACAACAGGAGGATCACTTGGAATCCTCAGGAAAAAAGTCTCTTGTGAACAGCACACGGCACTTCCTCCTGGTGTTTGTCCCGAGTTTATGCAGTTTGCATACTGAATCCGGGTGCACGCAGAATCCATGTCTTGCTTTCCTCCGTTGGCCCAATACCGTCTCGTTGGACCGTTTTCACATTTAACAATGGGGAGATATTTCCCCGAACGAGAGAAATATTAATTAATTAAACCGTCATTGCTTTGCGTTTTCATTATCCTTGGGCTGGCGTTGGAGGCCCCTACGGGAAAGAGCTATTGTGGAAAGCTTGCTGATACCGTCTTTGTAGACTGATTTGTTGAGAACGCCGTCCTCCACCATCTCTCAGACGTCTGGGCCCTGAACAGGGGTGCTTTCCTCCACTTTCAGGCATGTTTTTATCTGGTGGACAGCACAATCCCTCGAACTACTCGGCGTTTTCTTTTTTCTTGAACGATGCCGTAAATCAGAGCTCAGTGGAGGATCCCCTGTTAGCAGCTGCGGGGAGAGCTCATGTCCTCCCTGCTTCCTGACTTCCCCTGTGGCCTTAGCCACGAGTCCCCCCTTAATTCCCTTAACTTGATCAGACTGCTTTATCCGGATGTGTAAACCTCATTCTGTTGCAATTGGAATAAGCTTCGTAAATTGCTTTGGGAACTAAGCGAGGTATTTCTAACTAACAGATAACATTCATGGGGAGCTTACCTACATGCCAGGTAGTGTCCCGAATGTTTGGTCTGCATTATTTAAATCTCACAGCACCCCTATGAGACAGTGACTATGATGATTTCCCCCATTAGCAATGGAAGAAACACGCACGGAGAGAGCAAGTAGCTTGTCCGGGTCACACGTGCTCCGGGGCCCATGCTTTGAGCCACAAGTAAAAATAATAAATATGAACATTCCCATGACACGGCCCAATCAGCCTGCTTTCTAATGGCCCACTATTGTCCAAAATCCGAACCAGCTTTATTCACACTTTAACCTTAAAATGTCTTTTGTTTCCCTTGAAAACCTTAATGCTGTTTCAAAGGGGGCAGTATTTCTCCTTCCATTGAGATGGGGAGAAGAAAGGAACTCACAGACCAAAGAAACCCCTCAAAAAGGATGCATTTCTTATATTGGGGTGCACGTGGTTAGAAGTTCCTCCCCGAGACCACGACAGGGCAAGAGCTCCCCGGCCGACACCATCTCCCGAGGGACTGCCTCTTTTTTTTTTTTTTTTTTATTAACACATAATGTATTATTTGCCTGAGAGTACATGTCTGTGAATCATCAGGCTTACGTATTTCACAGCACTCACCATAGCACATACCCTCCCCAATGTCCATATGGGACTGCCTCTTCTTACCGCCTGCTAAACTCATGCAGAGACTTTGAACATAACGATCTCATTTCATCCCGCTTTGACTCTGCCAGATCGGCCTCCTCTCCCATTTTACAGAAGAGCAAACTAAGGCTCAGGGAGCAGAGGCAGCTCGTCCAAAGGTTGAGTGGGCAGAGCCCGCGTTCAAAGTCAACCCAACAGCTCTTTCTAACCGTAAGTGCTAACTCCCTGCTTGTCCTGACGAGCGAACAGCTGTGGGAGAGTTGGACGCCTCCGTCCTGAGGCCGGGGGGCTGGCCCGGCGAGGCAGGGGCCGGGGAGCTGCAGGGCCCTTAACCACTAGGCTGTATTGCTTCTCATTAAAAAATAAATTCTCACTGTGAAAAACCACAAATACAGAAAAATAAGCTACCCTTTGACCATGACCCAATCCCAAACCCATCCCTGCCCCCAGCCAGGTAGGCAATGCTACCTGTTCGGTATTACGTGCCGTTTCTCCTAGACTTTTGTTAGACGCATTTGCATACATGTCTACGTCCACACGTAATTATCAATTCATTCTGTGTGACGCTGTCAGACTCTGTGCGAAATATCACAGTTTGGTGTTCAGTTAGTAATACGCCGTGAAGCGTCTGCTGTGTCCGTAAGTGTGCTTCGCCTTCATTCTCTTTGACTGCTGGGAAGAACTCCATGGCATTCGTACGTCATGGTCTGTCTGACCATTTCCCTTTGCGGGCTGTTGGTCAGGTGGCTGTGTTAAAAATCCCTATGAGTCCTCTGTGCATCTCTGCAAGTAGTTCTCTGGGCACGATCGCAAGATGTAGAGTTTCTGAGTCAAAGTATTTATATGCCTTCTTGAATGGCATTAGTCTTATTTGGCTGATGGACTGATTTACTTATTTTCTGAGTGGACTCTTGGTACAGAATGTGAACTTTGGAGGGAGAAATAAGTAGCCTCATATGCTGCTGCTAATGACCAGCTGTGTGACCATTGGCAAATAAGTGACCTCTCTGAGCTCTTCCCACATCTGTACAATCCTGTCCCCTGGAATTAAATGAATTGACTTTAGGGAAAGTACTCGGCACTGTATCTTGACACATACTAGCCTTTTATCAAATGTTGATTCTGTTTCCATTCTTTCTTTCACTTTCATGTCTTTTGGTCTTTGAGATGCCCCATCCTTCAGTTCTGATGTGGGACAAATTCAGCAATATCATGATCCTATGCTCTCCTACCAGCAGTATAATGTGATGCTTTCAAGCCGAACGTCCTGGGTTCGAATCCCCCTCTGCCCACATCCAGCCATGGGACCTTGGACAAGTTAATTAACCTCTTAGACCTCAGTTTTCCTATTCAAAAAACGATGCTAATTTTGGCTCCTCTGCTTAGGAGAACGTTGTGGGATTAAATGAGATATGCAGGGAAACAACATAGTGTGTGGCACCGAGTGAACCTTCGAGAAAAGTCTGAACAAACATTTTTGAGCATTCTTTATAATATGCCATGGAATCAGCAGTAGAATGGTTAGCATGATCCCAACCCTTGAAGAGTGTCATCTAAGGAACTCTATAGAAAAGATTTATATTCCAGAAGGAATCAATATTTTCCCAGTGTCTGAACATGAGTTGTAGGGTAAAGAAGGATAGTATTTGCCTAGTGCTTTACAATTCACAAATTAATAGTCGTTACTTCCTCCAACCAGTGCACAGCCGTGCAGGAGAGACTGTTTTCCTTCCGGTCAGGTGGGGAAATCAAGGATTATCGAAAGACGCAAACTCACCCAACGTGGGCAGAGATCTCGGGGCCTCAGTTTCCTTATCTGAAAAAGTGAAAGACAACATTACACGACCTATCAACTCTTTGGACATGATTAGTTTGGGTCCAGCGTTAAAGCATGGATTTGCTGTATTTTTTTTTAAACCGTTTCTTACTTTCGAGGTTATTCGTCAATAGACAAAAGGTGCACGGCATCTCCCATGTTTGCTTTCGTGTTCTCTCTCTCTCTCCATAAGCCCATCTCCCCCTTCTTATTTCTCACTATCTGTGTCCTCCTCTCTCCCCTTCTCATCTCTTTTTCTGACTTCCTCTTTTCTCATTCTTTCTCTCTCCTATTTTGCTCGGTGCCTGCTTCCGTCCGTTTCCTCCCTTCCTGTCTTCCTCCTTCTCTGTCTTTCTCTGTCTCTCAAAATCACTAAGAAGATTCTCAGCGAAACAATAAATATTAACCATCGGTCTTTTCTAAACGCAGTTCACAGCGACTATTACCAGTGGGCGTGATCGATGCAAATTAAACTGACAGCAGTTAAAAACACACGGGGTGAAGCTGGTTACTGACAAAGAAGCCGTAGGTGACTCCCAATCTTCCTCAGCAAGTTTGAGTCTCTACACAGTTCTGAACCAGGAGAACCGAACGCAGTGGAAATAATACCCACACAAGAAATTCCAAATGGCAGCAGCTCTAAATTTGTGAAGTTTGTTGTGGTCCCGACGCTGATCAGTGAGTCAAATCCTTATAAAATTTAAACACGAAGGAATCGATCCCAGTGAAAACAGTTTCCAAAAAATGCTGGGAACCATTTAGGCCGTGGGAGACATCGATTTAGGAATTAGATTAGCTTAATGGAGTTTGCAAAACAAAAACAGAAAACTAAAACGCTTCCTTAGTGAAAACACATCCATGTCTGTGTGACTGATTTTACAGCTGTATCCACAAACTCGGAGTCCAAATGTGATTCCAGGCCATTCTCCTAAAGCCAGTTTTAGGCCATCCTGGGCTGACGGCAGGCACGGTGTCTGTGCACGCCGTCTCCTCCCCAGGCAGGTGTTCCAAAGGTTGTCGTGCCTCAGGGGTACCCCTTCTTGGGCCCGTGAATGTCCTCCATCCCTCTACAGCCTTGTGCCTGGGGCTGGCGGCAGGTCTACACCGCCCTGGCTTTCTGTGCACGATGATGTCATCACTTCCGTCTTCACCCCCCCCCCCCCCCAGCAACCCTCCCCGGGAGAGAGGTGTCAGTTCCCCGTCTTTCGGGCGAGAGAACTGAAGCTCAGAGAGGTCCCAGGACTGAGCCTCCTTCGCGGAGCTGGCAGAGCGACCCTCTCCCCTCTCCCCCCGCCGCCTCCCAGTGTTGCCCCATCGCGCCGACCGGCTTAAATTGCTGGCCGAAGCTGTTCCCTTCTCCGCAAGGCTTTGATGAGACCTCAGAAAGCACATTCAGTTATCATCAAAGAGATGTTTAATTTTCATAACACTTAACACCAGACTCCAAAACAGACACAGGCGTGTGCACGTGCGCGCGCGCGCACACACACACACACACACACACACACACACACGCCCGTCCACACTCCAGTTTCATTAATTCATCAGAACAAGTCAATGTCTTGTTAAAGGCTTCTTGAATGTTAATGAATGAATAATTAACTTTAACTATATAATTAGCCTTTAAATGTGCTGAGACCCCCAGAGAGCATCCGAAAACATGCATAAGAAGATGATGAGCTAAAACCGGAAACTTTTGATTAGGAGATGTCAAGCTGCCTGAGGATACAAGTCCCTTTGCCCGAAAGGGCCGCACCAGGACTCGGGTCCCAGCTGGCCCTCGTGCCGGGGGCCACCGCTTAACCCTCAGACTGCCCTGGGGCTGCGAGTAAACTTTCAGGCCATCACGCGGGTACACGAGAGACCGACTGAAGTGACAGGGTCGGACCGACACACTCGAGAAAGCTGGAGCAGCTCACGAGAGCTGTCAAAAACTCTGGCAGGAAACCGCAGGGTTAACGTCGCACGGGCCACCTGTGACAAGGATTCCTCCATACTTGGCTTCTCCGCACTTTTGCAGACAGGAGATCTTATTTCCCCCTCTCCTGCTGAATTACTGTCGTTTTTAATCGTTCGCTTTCCTTGAGGACTGCCCAGGACAGGTGACAGGGAGAGTGACGGTCCCCACGGTGCCCGCCGGGGGCTGTAGGCAGGTCTTGTCGCCGGCATGGCAGAGCAGGGCACAGCTTCCTTTCCGTCTCTGGTTCTGTCCCAGCCCCGAGGCTGGAGAGCTGAGGTGTCCTTTCATTTGTCCCGGATGTTTGGAGAGGAGATTCCCCCTTCTGTGGGGAGTGGGGGCAGAGAAGGGGTGGGGCAGGCGCTCTGTCCCCATCACTGTTCTCACACCCCCTCCTTTGAGCCTCCCCTGGCCCGTGGGAGAAGCTTTTGGCCAGTGACAGCCATGGGACATGGGCAGGAGCTGGGAAGGTGGGGACAAAGACTATGTCCTCTTGAAAAGAAGGAGCAGGAAACTCGGAGCAGAGAAGCAGACCCGGCTTCCTTATCTGGGAGCTTCTAGCCGACTGCTGTGAGCTCCGAGGCTCCCTCTCCTGCAGGACCCTCCTTTCATCTGGGGTGCTGCAAACCGGGGCGGGGGGGCTGCCAATTTCCGCGCTGCAGCCAGATGCGTCCCTGTCTCCCGTGAGCTCAGCTCCGGGCCCCCGGATGCCTGTGGTCTGCGCGGGGCTTTCGTTTCTCTTCCTTATCCTCTACCCTCAACAAGCAGCTATGGCTGTCTACACCTAGACGGCTCCTTGAAGGCAGGCGTAGGATGTCCTGGGGGCAAGAGAAGGTCTCCGCGGGGGTGCCTCTGGACCTCACGGGGCCGTGCACCTGCTGGGAAGGAGACCGACGAAGCTGAATGACCCATCAAAACTCTTCAAACCCAGTGGCTCTGCTCTCATCCCGGCTGCTGCTTCCATTACACTTCCATTACACTGGGCTTGACTTAGAGCCATAACCCCAGTCTGAATTTCATAAGCAATAGACAGTTGCCTTTGTTTACCCCCACAAGCGTCAAGGACATCGTGGTCACCGCGGTTATGTCTGTGGCCACTGGCATCAGACTGTGGAAGTCCAGATGTGGCTGTGACCCCTCTAAGCTGGGTGAGGGCTTTGTGTCCCCTGACGGCTTGGTGACTCCGTTTCCTCGTCTGGCAGTGGGGATGGCGGCGGCACTTTCGGCCTTGCGCAGTTAGGAGTCGGTGGATGAGATAACGCATGTAAAGTATCCAGGAATGGACTGGTCACAGAGCATGCTTAGAATGTCATGGCAAGTGCCATGAGCATTGCCACAAAATCTGAATTCGATTGACTGCGTCCATGTGTTTTGAGCGTTTGTTTCGTGCCAGGCTTGTGCTCACGTCTGTCTTATATAACTTCTCTTCACTCCCAAAGCCCTCTGAGGGCAGAGATGGTCTGCCCCACTTTACAGAGAGAAGATTGGGGCTCAGAAACATGGGCCCCTTGCTCCAAGCCTTTGACCCCAGAGCCCTCTCTTGAGGACATCAGCCAGTCTTAGTTTTCTTCTTTAACGACGGGAACATTTTTCTTCCAACTGAAAAGAGCAGGTAGACCTTTTGGAGTCGGAGCAAGGAGGAAACCCAGAGCCCTGCTCCCCGAGCCTTCCCCGCTGCCGTCCACTTAAGGAGCCACCAGCCATGTGACCATTTATGTCAGAATCTAAATGAATGCAATGAAATAAATTTAAAAACTCAGTTCCCCATTTGCACTAACCACATTTCAAGTGTGTGATAGCCATATTAGCGTAGATACAGAGCATTTCTTTCAGAAAGCTCGACTAGACAGTGCCGTCCTAGAGAGTCTGCAGTACAGAATTCGGAAATAATACTGATGAGCTTCGGGCTGCCTCATGGAGCCTCCTCTGCTCATAGACAACATAAGAAAATAATAATTGTATATCTCCCTACTGGACCCTCTTTTGTAAAGCTCTGTGCAAACAAGCCGTGTCTGTCAGAGGGGGCTGTGCCAGCCCTACGATGTTTCTGAACATGCACTTAGAGCCCAGCTCTCAGAATCACTGATGAGGGAGAAAAAACCCACATCCCATGGCCCCAAGGTTTCCGTCGTGAACTGTCCTCATTTTGGTTCTGGTGTGGCCCCAAGACCAGAGTCAGCTCACAGAGGCCAGACCCCCTCGTGGCCCTCCATGGCCACCAGCCCACCCCAGGCACACCTGTGTCATTGTTTCACTCGTGTCTTTTGGGATTGTCTTCCCTCTTCCTTTTGCAAACTTGGTTCCCGGAGAAAACTTCCTGTTTTCTTTCTGCTCATCTGGCTGTTTCTCCGCTAAAGAATATTTTGTCATGAAATATGGTAATGATTTGCAGAAATCTGTGCCTGGCCATAAATACTGCCTTAAGCTGCGGCTGGGCAATTCTCGGGTCGTTGCCAGGTGCAGTTTTGGAATTCCATTCCAGACATGCAGATTTGGAATTCCATCCCAGACATGCCTCCGTGTGTGGTGGGTTAGCAGGAGAGGGAAAGGTTTTACTGCATGAATGCAAACAGGTGGCCTGAACCTTTGAATGCCTCTGTGCACACGTGTGTGTGTATTCGTTTATTTTTTGAGGAACGAACGGAAGGGAGTGGGAAGGTCTCAGTAAAACCCAGGCTCCCAGCGTCTCCATGGCGACTTTGACACACCGAGGTATTGACGTTGCAAGCCCCCAAGCTTCATCGAGAGGGCGAATACCATCCGTGGCCCAAGTTCTTCGGGAAACACATGTCATCCAGAGTCTCAGTGTCCCTGCCGATAGTCACAGCATACCACAGCTGGCTGAGTATCGCAGCGGGCCCACGGTGACCACTCATCTCACAGATGAGGAAGCTGCAATCCAACAGAAGGAAGGGACTTTCCTGAGGTCCCACCATCATCCAAATCTAGAGTAGAAACCAGATCCCCTCTACCCGCTCTCCCAGCTGCTCCTGTCTCACAGGCCCTGTCATCATACACAAATCAACTCCCCATTCCAGATTTGCACAGCTCTCGGTGTTGCTGGCTGTCCAGGAGGCTGTTCCCTTTCGGGTGGTCAGCTCTGGTTTACCATCGCCGTTTACGATGCTTAGTTTCCTTCCCCTTCTGCTTGGATGATCTGATCTCCTTTTAACACTCCCCAAGTAGAACTCCAAGCCTCTAGTGCTATAGCCTTGGGAGAAAGGCTTTAGAGTCTTTGTGTTGGGGAGATGAGCCTTGGAATCTTGTCCCACCTCTAACCATCACAGAGACAAAAAATGAAAATGAAGCATGCAGCCGTAGACATTCCAAATAGTTTTGTTCCCATCGGGAGACCTTCAGCAGCTGTCTCTGAAAGGATGTAACATTTTACCTCCTCTCCCTGCCACTTTTACTTTTCTTTGCTTCACTGTTTTATGTGTTCTTGTTAAAGAAAGCAAGGCAGTAAAGTTGAGAAAGTACCAGGACATTGAGTAATCTCCGTTTTAGCTTTCCTACCTACTGGAGGTCATCCCCACCCCATCCCTACCTAGTTTGGAGCCATCCATCCCCATGCGCGAGGGCGATCACTTCAGCCTTAGGAAATAACTCTAGAAGTTGGAAACAGTACCCACGCCCACTGATAGTGACCTAGGTAACGACAGAGTCATAGCCATGCCATGAAGGGATGATTGGATGCTTGCCTTTTCGGTGTGCGGACCGGGAAGGGCCATGCAGGGCTTCTGAGGTAACAACGTTCAGTGCCTTATTCTGCATGGTGATTTCCAGGATGTACACGTGTAAAACTTTGTCTGACACTTTATTGCACATGCATTATACATTAATAAAAATAAACACATCAACAAAGGGGGAAAAAAGCGCTCTGTTTATGGACGTGGAAGTACATTCACTGTGTGTGGTTTAGAACAAGGAAAGAAGGCTCGGGGGGGGCGTTGAAACAAGGATGCAGTGTGGCCCACGGGCCCATCTGTGTTTGTAAATAACCTCTCACAGGAACAGACCTGAATTCATTCGTTCATGTGTTATTTAGGGCTGCATCTGTGCTGCGTATTCACTTCCTAGGTCTCCCGTAACAAACTACCACAAACGGGGAGGCTCACACAATGGGAATTTCTGGTCTCGTGGTTCTGGAGGCTGGGAGTCTGAGAGGAAGGTGACAGCAGGGCTCTGCTTGCTGGGAAGGCACGAGGGCAGCCTCTGTTCCGGTCCGCTCTCCCAGCTTCCGGGGGTTTCTTGGCTGGTGGCTGCGTTAAGTAAGTCCAGCCTTCATGGTGGTGGTTTTCTCCCTGCGTGTGTCTGTCCGTGGTCAGGTGTCCCCTTTTTTTATGAGAGCATCAGTCACATTGGGTTGGAGGCCTCTCCTTCCCCCGTGTGACCTCACGTTCACTAATGACCTCTGCAATGACCCGAATGCCAAAGAAAATCCTATTCCGAGGGGCCGGGGATTAGGGCTTCAACACACGAATTTGGGAAGGACACGGGTCAGCCCAGAACATGCTGGAGCAGCAGCGGAGTGGAGGAGCTGTGATATAGACCGTGCGGCCCAGAGGTTAAACTATTATCGTGTCTTTACAGAAAGTTTGCCAACCCCTGTTCTAAAAGGGGTGTGTGTGTTGTGCGCGCGTGCGTGAAGAAGAAATTTGGAAGGCTCTTCCCCAGTGTGTCAACAGAGATTGCCTCTGAATTATGGAATTATGAGGCAATTTAAATCTTAATTGTGGTTTTGAGATGTTCTATATTATTTGGATTTCTAAAATTATGTAGTAATTTTTGTGATGTAAGTAGATAGTAAACATGTTTCCCTTGGGAGGAGGACATCGCTCCCTTCCTGCAACCCTCCACCAAATTCTCCTGTACCTTAATGGTTTATTTGGTCTGATGCAAACCTTTCTAAGTAGGCCGTGTTCTCCACCGTTGGGTGCGCTCAGGGCAAACACTGAGCAGACCAGCCAACTCAACTGTTTACTCACTTGGGCATAAGGATTCTTGATGTCTTTATTTAGCTGTCTCTTGTAACTTGGAGAGAAAAGGTTCTGGCTTTTATCTCCTCATTAAAAATAGATCCTTTGATGACGAGGGCATGGGGCAGCCATGAGTCACCTCTACTGTGAGAAAGAAAGTGTGTGGTGCTGGATCAGGCCTCGGGAGCTGGGCCCCAAAATGGTACCCCACCATCCCCATGACTCCCTGGTTTTTGTTTTCTTTTGTCATTGCAGGAAACTGGATGCTTTCATCTATGACGCGGCGGTCTTGAATTACAAGGCCGGCAGGGATGAAGGCTGCAAGCTGGTGACCATCGGCAGTGGGTACATCTTTGCCACCACTGGTTACGGAATTGCCCTCCAGAAGGGCTCCCCTTGGAAGAGGCAGATTGACCTGGCTCTGCTCCAGTTCGTGGGTGATGGTAAGACCTTGGGTGACCCCCCAACTCTCAGGGGACCTGACACCCTCACACTCTTTCTCTTTGCTGATTGGCTTCCCATGGGATCTTGGTGTGATGCATTCGCTCACTATTTATTGGGTGCCTCTTACACGATAGCATGGTTTTTTAGGCTGCTTTTTATGGAAACCAATTTTAGACAATGAAATTTTCAGAAGAAACATTTTAAGGATGCAGAAGTGTCTATCTCAGTGAATTAGGAAAGAGTTGAGCAAATAGGTTTAGGAAAGAAAGCAGGAACTGGAGCAATCCTCAGGCCTTGAGAGCAGGAATTCATAGGTCCTGTCCTAGAGCAGCAGTTCTCGGGGCAGTTTTGCCCCCCAGGGGGCACTTGGCTATGTCTGGAGACATCTTTAATTGTCATGATTGGGAGGCTGTTTGCTACTGGCATCTGGTGGGGAGAGGTCAGGGATGCTGGCAAACAATGCCCAGGACGGCCCCCTTACCTCAAAACACAGAATTCTCTGACCCCCAAGGTTAGTAGCCGCGGGGTAGAGAAACCATGATGTTACATGACTAGGCTCCAGTCCTAAACTCTGTTCTCTAAATTCTAAATTTCAAATGCCAGAGGGAGGATTCCTGATGCATTGTGAACCAAAGACTTTCCTGGACCCGTCAGGAGTGCCTAAGGGCTGGGGTCACATTGTGCTAACACAGGGGCTCCTGGTACTGTCCTATGGAGGAGCGAAGGAGAGGCAGTCTCTAGAAAAGGAATATGAGCAGAAGTCCCATGGCTTTCCACTACAGTCTACCTGCTTCTCCTGCCAAAAGACGGTTTCCACCCCCATGGGTCTTATAGTCGGTGGGGACTGTGGCATTCATAGACCGGTGTGGGTGATTGGGCGGACCGTGTCTCCAGCAGCGTTGCCCTCTGCTTCCTGGTTGGTGATCTCACCCCCTGGAGTTCCGCGACGTGGTTTTTAGGCTCCTGTCCTGGCTTGATTGGCATGTTGGTTTCCCTCCTAATTGCCGACACTGAGACAGGAAAAGCAACGCCAGCAGAAACGGCAGGTTAACCCTGAGAATGTGAGTAAGCCTGAGTGGGCTACAAAAGCTCGGGCCCAGGGCAGAAGCTGCACTCAAGGACAGCTGGAGGCCGCGTCCAGGGATGGTTGCAGAATAGGCCATCATCCCTCCTGGAGCTGGGAGAGGAGATCCGGCAGCCACCGCGGTCAGATACGACACTGAAAGGCACAGACATTCGTGCGCAGTGTGGTATGAACTGGAACGAGGTGCATATTTCCTTGCAACTTCTCCTCCTCTCTCTGCTCCCGGATGAAGCCCTGGATACTCAAAGTGCCATCAAAACATCTAAATGTGTTTTATATTTAACTCCCAAATAAGAACATCTGATCCTCTGAATTCCCCGTAGGGCATTTGTACCTTCTTCTGATCTGAGCCGTGTTCTCTGTTGTGTAAGAGTGATTTGTGGCTGTGTCGGTCAGCGCTGGCTGTGAAATCTGAGAGGCGTACCCCACTAGGCGTTCATTTTGCTCGTGGGAGGGCAGGTGGAGTGGAGGAGCTCTGTGTCAGGCTGCAGTGGCCTTGGTGGCTCCGGGCCCCGCTGTGCCCCCGGGGATCCAGTGTGCTGTGTGCTCTGTGTGCGTTTATTCTGGGGCTCCGGCCGAAAGGGCAGGAGCCGCCTGGGAGAAGCTCTTTCCTTGGCTGTGTCCCAGGCACAGAGGAGGAGACCCGACTGTACATGTGCGTTTCAAGTCTCTGCTTTGTCGTGGTCACATCTCCGAACACCCTTCTGTCTGAAGCAAGTCAGATGGCCCAGCCCAGGGTCAAGAGATCAGAGGTGCACTCTGCCTTTTATGGGGGGGGGGGGTTCGGCGTTACAGGACAAGGGGTGTGGCCACAGAGGGGGTGAAGAGTTGGGACGATTTCCTCCCCCTACCAGGCTGGTGGCCCGACTCCCCCTCCATGGGGTGAACTAGTCAACGAACGAGAGTCTTGTTTCCATCAGTAAATACCACAAAATCCTGAACTTGTGCTGACCTCACAACTGGCCACTGAAGCACCGAGTGAACAAACACATGCTCGGATGGACGGTGGGCGTCGGGAGAGGTTGCACTTGACCGGACACTTCTAAATATGGTGGGTAGCTGTCAAATAAGTGAGTTCTAACTCTGCTCCTCCTGTTGCTCCTCGACTCTGACAGCATCTGCTTGGGAACAGCAACATACTTAGGGAGAAGGATAGGCCAGTCCCCACACTGGATACATTACCGGGATTCTTTACCATTCATAATAACTTCTATGAAGTGCAGTGTTGCTTCTGCACATTTGACAGAGGAGGAAGCAAGCGCAGAGGGCTCGCTAGTAAGTGGCAGGGTTTCTCCTGCAGGGGCCTTACTCTCGAAGTGGGTCAATTATGTAAAACTGATTCAGTTAATTCCCTAGGTTGTCTGTGGAAGTTAGCTACATAGATCCTCTAGGAAGGAGTACTTTAGTGTCTATCTGAACTAAATCTATTGTCCCCCTGAGAGATACGTCTGTGAAGGGGGTAATCTTTCTTAGCCTCTGTTGACTCATTGGTGAATGAGTGCATGCAGAAATAGTTACCTAATAAGGTTGATGTCAGGATGAAACAAGAGGATACATGTAAAGAGCTTAGCTAAGCACAGCACCTGAAAATAGAAATGGTTCAGTAAATGTTGGCTATTACCATCCTCTCCATCATCGTTATCATGACCATCACCATCATTATCATTACAGCATCATCACTAATACCATCACAATCATCTTTACCACCACCATCATCATCCCCACCATCATAATCACCACCACTATCATCATCATCATCACCACCAGCATCGTCATGGCCAACATCATCACCATCATCACTGTCACTATCATCATCACCATCTTCATCATCACTATCAGCATCAACATCACCATCACTACCATCATTATCACCACCATCTTCATCATCACTATCAGCATCAACATCACCATCACTACCATCATTATCACTACCATATTCATCATCACCAGCACCATCATCACCACCATCTCTACCATCATTATCACCATCAGCATCACCAGCATCACAATCATCATCATCATCATCACCAACACCAACATCATTTTATCACCAGCATGATCACCACCACCATGTTCATCGTTACTGTTCTCCACCTCAACCTCCCCTCCTCATTGTTGTCCATGCACAACTCCAGTATTCAGTAGAGCCTATTTCGTGTTGTATTGGTGATTAAAGTATCATAGAAATAAGCTTTATGGTGCTGGACAGAAAATGTCCTCTTTGTGGCAGGTAAAAAATACAAAGTAAAGGCCCCAGATAGTCCAGAAGTGCGTTCCTTGTACTAGCAGAGCACCTGGATTCTTACACATATCTTCGGTCCTCGCTCATTGCTTTCCTGGTGGGACTGTAGGGATTGGGAAACATGTCTTCTCAGCTTCATCTTGAGAGAGCATCTGGAAGCAAAGACATGGGAGAGAAAATGATGTTGCTCCAGGGGGCGTCTTAAGTTAATCTTCCCGGAAAGCCATGTCCAATTCTGAATGTCTCTCTAGGAGTAAATACATGAATTAACACAGCTGCATCAATATTTCACTTATCTTATGCAGCTTCAGCAGGATTAATTATGCTCTAAAATTAGACCTGTAAAGAGCACAGTGCTAAGCAGTACCTAATTATTATTCACCCTCCAGAATGAGTGTTTATCTCTTGTTATAGAGTAGCTTTGGTGGACGATTACGAGTCTAATGAGTGTCAAAAGTGTAAAAAATTTTCCTAATGAGCTGTGTAAATATAACCTTTGAGTGGAGTGTTTGGTTATTGGAGGAACCTCTTACATGAAGCCTGCCAGGCATTTTCCTAGGAAAAGGACTGGTGATTTCCCTTAAGGGGGTACACAGGATCCCAGTAAGACCTTACCTTCCCTGTCCTAACTGTTGTGTCCTTTCTGAGACAGTGGAGGGCACGTGCCCATGGGGCTCTTCGGTTCTCAGTACTTCAGTAACAACACTCATGGGTACTTTTCAGCATTGATCATCAGTGTCCAGCATTGACTGAGAAACGTACTTTTCTAGGCACTGATGTTCCAAGAGGGGGATGTCATGGTCTTTTTCTTCTCCAAGGAACTTACAGTCCTGTTGGTTGACAATGGATAAACTTAACATAGCTCATCTCAAAATATGAACATATTTATAATAATTTAAGTATATGAAATTGTATGTACATATAAATAAATATATATTCTTAGGTATCGTGGATAGGTGAGAAAGGGGTCAAAAAGAAATATGGGATAATAGGGGGTTTTAACGGAAACATGAAAAGGCAGAGTAAGTCATAAGGAAAATGAGTATAGTAAGAGTTCAGTGGAGAAGAGACTGGGCCACAGTTCATAGAGCGTCATTCATTCATTCATCCAGCAACCAGTGAATCTCTATTGAGAACCTCGTATGTCCCTGGCACCTAAGAGGTGACACTTGATGAAGATCATAAAGAATGAGTCAGTCTGAGACCTTAAAAAATGGCATTTCTGGCTTCAGAGGAGAGGTTAAATGAGATCTGTTAGGTCCCATCAATCTCAGGGATTTTGTAGTTTTTTAAAATGTGATCCTGGGATTTGAAGAGACAGAAGGAAGATCATAGAGGTTAAAGCCCTTTCGGCGTGTAGAGGCCAGCAAAAAGATACTGAGAACAAGGTTGTATAATAATAATATTCAGCAGCAAGTGATGCTGAGGAAAAGGAAGGAAACCATTGTTTTTGAACCCATACTCAATAGCCTGGCGTGGTGCCAAGTAACTCACAAATATTCTTAGCAACCCTTCGAATGGTATTCTGGGGCACATCTTCGTATTTCCCTGTTGCAGAGCAGGAAAGGGAGGCTCCGTGGGGTTAAATGAGCGACAGCAGAGCTTTCACACTCCAGTGTAAACAGGAATCCAGATCGGGGGATCTTGTCAACCAGCAGATTTTGTTCCAGTCCCTCTGGGGACGGGGAGCCTGAGATTCTGCGTTTCTAACAAGCTCTAGCTCTCATGCTGCTGGTCTACAGACAGCACCCTGCATGGGTTTTTATAGCTCATGTAACTCCGGTTCTGATGGTCTTTCCATTAAACCATGCTCCAGGGAAAAATCTTGGTTGCTAGTGGCCAGATCACCTTAGCTATAAATAATACGCTCTAGCATTGAGAAGCATTTAATCTTCCTCTTTGTACTTTGCTCAGTTTTCATGGTTGTTGGTTTATTTTTAAAGCCAGAAATACATTACTTGTCCCTGGTAGCTCATCTGAACTCATGGAACAAATCAAAGATATGTATTTATCGTATATCTTTATAACTTATTGATATGCTATATTCTGCTAATGGCATATGAATAGGGTGACTAACTCAACCCATCTTGCTGAGACTCGCTCAGTTTAAAACTAGTTAGTGACCCCAGTTATATCCTTTTTGGGCAATACGATAGATAGCATACGTGAAATATTTGAAAGATATTATGTATATTATTTCAGTTGGATAGGTCTCTTGAGGGCCCCTTTGCCCCAAACTGGAACTTTGCATGCAGTTGTTGTAAAGACTCATCCAGATCGATACCAAGCTGGAAGGGACCGCCTTATATTGATAAGGCACTTGCTGCAGTAGGACTCACGGGCTTTGGAAAGCACCGCTCCAGGATGACAATGCTAATGCTCACCGATCTTGGAGTGGGGCGTGCCGGAGGGGAGCCCACGGGGAAGCCCACTCCCTGCTTCCAAGTGGATCAGTGTGAACAGTGCCCGATTGCTTTGTTTGCTGCCCTCTCTCTCCCTGTCCCTGGAGCATGCAGGACGGCTGGGGGTGGTGAGGGACCCCACGCTGCCAGCCAGAGTAGGGAGCGTGTGATTACAGAAGCTCTTTGTGTATCTAATTAGGATTCTCATAAATTGCTTTGAGCCGCTGGATGGGTTGCTAATATCCTCCTCACTGCCTTAGTCCAGCTTCTCAGCTTAATATCTTTGGGCTAATGTCTGAGTCTCAGGGAGAACTAGACACCCCCGCAGCTTGGATGGTGACAACCGCCCGTGCCTCCACTGCGAGGATGGGCTTATCCCTAAGTGGCCTTCCCAGCCTGTCTTCTTAGGCTGGCTTCGGAATGTAGGGGCAGTGCTGGTCGAGGAGATCACTGAGGGATCCTAAATGTTTTTCCTCATTCAGCTTGTTACTGTGCCTGCAATTCTACCATTTGAAGTTTCCTCAGATAAGCATGGAATCTTCCATGCAACTCCCTTTAAAAATGAAATTCCTGGGCAGCCCGGTGGCTCAGTCAGTTCAGGGTCTGCCTCTTGGTTTCAGCTCAGGTTATGATCTCAAGGTTGTGAGATAAAGCCCCACATCGGGCTCTGTGCTGGACATGGAGTCTAAGATTCTCTCTCTCAAAAAAAAAAAAAATTCCTTCTTCTGTCTCCTAAACCCATTTCCTGATTCGGTATCGGACCTATCCCTCCGTCTGCGTGTCTCCCTTTAAGATTTCCTGGCAGACCGCAGCTCTACACTAGATAACGTTTATCAACTGTGAACCCTTTCAGCTCCATGCTCACTGTTCTTGTGGCCTTCAGCAGAGCAGGACCGGTGCAGGGGAATGATGGAAGGTTCTACAGCCTCCCAGCTGCATGATCTCGGGCAAATTAATTTCTCTGAATTCCAGTTTTCTTCTCTCTCCATCGGAATTGTTCGGGGATGAAACGTGAAAACGAACAGAGAGAGACTAGCCCAGTGTTGAGTACGTGTTAGATGCCTGCTCATGGCCGGCCTCCCCGTGTCCCTGGCCCACCGAGGGGCGCTGCGTTCTCAGTCCCTGGAGGGCAGACACTCTCAGGCCCCTTCTTGTTGCCTTTTGTCTCCCTTCGGACTCCCTACTGAGCTTGGCACACAGTAGGTCCTCACAGAGAACTCACTGATGAATGAGCAAACACGGAGGTACCTTCTTCTGTTACTCTGCGTGCTCTTGTGGCCCAATGTCGGTTTTGCATTTTCTTTGTAACACGGTTTTCTGGGAGGGATAGAACCGGCAAGATGATCCAGTCCCTAGCTTTGAGCACTGAAACGGCTCGTCCGTGGTTGCCAGGTTTGTGGTCTCCGCGTCAAACAGGTCAACAGGAAAACCAGGTTTTCCTCCGGGTTTGGCAAAGTATGGCCCCAGCGCGGAACCCAACCACTGCCTGGTTTTGAAAAGCAAGTTCTACTGGAACACAGCCGCCTCTGTCCACTCAGGAACCGCCCAGGGCCGCTGTCACCCTGCACAGTTGGCGTCGCCGCGAGCACCCCCGAGTCGTTGCAGTCTGGCTCCCTTCATTGAAAGAGCGTGACGGCTTCTGGCCTCGGGCTGTCTGGGGGGAGACCAGAAGGGCGGAGGTTGTCCCGTTCTCCTAAGGGGAGGGGCAGGTGGGAGAGGAGGGGGCGAGCCTGATGGGGAGGGAGGAGGCGGCGGCCGCGGAGAGCAGACTCGGAGGGAGGCGACCGGGTGACCGGTGACCGGGCGGGGAGGACTCAGCCCAGGCGGCTACAGGGCACGCCGCCTTGGTTCCACGGAGCCAGCAGCCTCGGAGCAGCAGCAACTGGGAAAGCCTGGGAGCCAGCGGCCGCCGCGTCTCCGCGGGCTCCATGCTGCACCGAGGCACCGACCAGGGGCTGACTCACTGCTGCCTCGGAGGCCTCTTCCTCTGTCTCCTGCTGGCTTCTCTGCCGGCAGTTCTTCGTGACATAGGTCCCCGTGTCCTCGGATGACTCAGCAGCACCCTACTGCAACCAGCAGCCTTGGCCCGTTTAAAGAGAGAAACACCAGAATAAGGAAGGGGCGGGGGGCTGGGGGAGAGGAGGTGCAGAGGATCTGAGAGCCCCGTGTGAGGGGAAGAGACGGTTTCCGAGTCTGCTCGCCGTTACCGTTACAGCCATTCAAGACGAGAGGTAACGCGTACCGAGGGGTAACTGTGGGTCCCGGAGTAACTTCTTTCTGTATATTAATTTCATTCGGTGCTCGCAGTGGCTACATGGCATGAGTTATGATCACTAACCACTGTGTGCCAATGAGGAAACTGAGTCACAGGCAGGTTAAGTAATGTGTCCAAGCTCCTAAGGGGCAGATCTGAGATTGGGATGTAGGCAGATGGGCCACAGGGCCTTTGCTTCAACCACAATGTAGTATTGCTTCTCTTTTGCTGTAACTCCTCTAGACCTCTCTCTCTCTCTCTACCTGGAAAGGGTCAAAGCTGTGACTGAAATGGGAATTGGTCAGAATCCAGATTCAGTGTTCGTTCCTCTTTCGCTGAAGGAACAGTGTTGGTCCCCCGCAGGTGATGCTGGGCGGTATAACTTGGAGACAGAGGTTGAGGGTGGGAGAGCAAGTGCCCTATGCTTTTTCCCGTTTTCCCTGGGGAAGGAGACTGGGCCATGCCCCAGGCCCTGGCAATATGAGAAGAGGCTCAGCCTAATTTTTGAGATCATTCAGCCCTGGCAGTTTGGGGAAAACTCAGGACCCAGAAGCCAGAGATGAGAAGGAACGAAACAAGGGCAGAATGTAATTAAGAGGAGTCAGATGTTTGGCCCCGATTCAGGCTCGCAGAGTGGCCTCTCCAGGTTCACAGAGACCCATCCCGGTTGCCGGAATTGCTTGCTCCCCACAGAGCTCCTCCGAGCTGCATAATCCCCGGCATTTCACAAAGTTTTTGTTCTTTGCTAAACGTGTTTTAATCAAATTGAGACTTCAAAGGCAGACCTCACAGCTTGGGCTGAGCTAGGCTACTGTATGAGTCACAAACTTTCTAGCCAAGTTAGCAAGACCAGATGCCATTGACAAAGCCCCCTGATTTATTAACCCAGTTGTTCATTCATTCAACAAAGAATAACTGAGCAGCTTCTAAGCTCCAGGTGGCAGAATATAAACATGATGCGAGGCTCCCGCTCTACTGCCCTTAACGTTTACGTTCCTTATAAAGTGCTGTGGCTCATCCGTGTCCATCAGACTCGCTTGGAGAGCCTGGTCAAAATACAGATCCCTGATTTTCACCCCATGGGGCCTTTTTTTTTTCACCCTCTCTGGAATATCCTAGTGCCCAGGAAGATTTAAGAATAACACTATTTAGCACTTAGACACATTATTCTCTGACTGTCAAATACAGGACACAGGCCAGCGGCCAACAGGTCCCTCAGCTGGGGTCCATGAAATTGGGTCTTTACCGTGAGTTTTATGCACTCTCCTCTCTAAAGGCTCTTGACTGGGTTTCCATCTCCAGAGACCTCTGGAGATTGAGAGAACATGAGAAGTAAATCGTGTGGAACGTGTAAGCATCAGCAAGTGACCACACGGTGGTCCACAGCGACCACAGTAAGGAACGTGGGAGATGCTCTGTGTGCACGACTTTGGCAGACGTGCCAACTTCACTTATACACAGACTATAGCAGCTTTGATGCCAGATCCCCAAAGGGGCTGGTGATCAATGACCACTTTCACGCCCCAGCAGCCGAGTCACTTTGACCCTCCTATGACCTAAAACCTATGTCCACGGCACACTCCTCTCTCAGAAATGAAATGTTTCGAGAGGAAGAAATGAAATCTGTCCTAAGCATAGATTGGCAATAAAGGGTTTAACTGCTTCTTCGTTGGCCTGTGACCAGATGGTACCATAAAAATTAGACTTGTTTATCTCCCTCCTAATTTTAACTAGAGACATATTTGGAATAATAATGGAATAGCACTTACTTAAGAAACAGATAAAATCCATAAATATCCTGGAGGGCCATTGCCTTTGGCTCTGTGCTGGAGAGCACGGAGGGTTCTCATGGGCCTACGTTTGCAGTGAATTTCTCGACCAGTCCCCGGAGATTCAGAGCTGCAGCGTTGATGAGCAGTCTGACGCCAGGATTAGAACAAGGTCAGCCGTGCCAGATTCGGGCCCCACAAGCAGTGAATTGCTCCAACCAGGCAAAGTCAGATGTCAAGAGAACCGTCAAAGTTGAAATAAGAGATAATGAATGACTTGCTGGGAAGTCAAATGCTGTTGTCACAGAACCTGATGTGGGAATTACCGGATGGGTACACACTGGCCCCAGATCCCTTTCAGTCTATGAGTTCGTAAACACTTATTTGGAAAGGCAATGTAATATCCATAGAAAAATCACCCGGTCTACTACCTTAACATAATTGTTTTCGGTTGAGGTATTGCCTTCTGGGTCTTTTTCTTGCAGGCACATTGCTTTAAATATGTTTAATAAGTGGTTATTTACGCTTTTATATTCCATTATTCTAACTTACATTATATTTGGAATTTTTTTTCATGCCATTACATAATCACGTCCTCACAATTATTTTAGTTTGTGCATAGAATGTCATAGTCATTATTAAACCATAATTTATTACATCATTTTCCTAATATTAAAATGTTCTTTTTTTGCTGCTATATATAATGATGGAAGGAACATATTCATCCCCCTCCCTTTCTTTTTGAATTGTCTGTAACAAACTCTTAGATACAGAATTTGAAGAGTTAATGGCTATAAATATCATCAGGAGTCTTGGATCTATAGTGTCGTATTAATGCCCAAAAGGCTTGTTCCCATCTAAAAGTACTATTAATAATGAATCAATGTACCAATTTTAAAACTGTCGAGAAGCTCTGAGCGTTGGTGTTCTCTCTGCTGTTTTAGAAGGTGCATCTCAGCGTTGCCTTAGAATTCCCTGGATTAGTGAAAATGAAAAAAAAAGTGAGTTGTCTTTTCATGTTTTTTGGCCATTTACCTTTTTACATATAGATTTTAATGGACAGTTTATATATCTTAGTAATTTATTAAAACTTTGATTGTAATATTACACAAAAAAGTCCTAAATATAGCAGCATGGGGTATAGTTGAGACCAAAGGCTTAGAGCTCAAATATGACAACTGATCTCTCCTAGCGCTATGGTCTTGGGAAAGTTATTTACCCTTTGTAAGGGCCACCTTCCTCCCCTTTAAAGTAGGGATTGTAATGCCACTGACCTCACCAAGTGCAATGGTGTAATGTCTGAGAACTACTTAGTACCTATCCGTAGGTTCTCAGCAAGTATCACAGATCGTAACAATAAGAGTCTTCCTAAATTGGGATCTCATTCACATATATACTTTTTTAAGAAATCATTTTTTTTTTAATTGCTTAAATCAGGATTCTGCTAACTATGGCCCACATTGCCCTGTAGGCTGTTTTTGTCGATACAGTTTTATTGGAACACAGACACGTCCTTTCATTCACCGTGTGTGTCTAAGGGTGCGCTCATGCTGCAGGGGCAGAGGGGGGTAGTTGGGACAGACACTGTAGGGCGCACAGAGCTGAGAATATTTACTAATTAGACCTTTTCCGAAAGACTGGTAACCCTTGGCTTCAATATTAAAGTACAACATGTTCTTTTAAAGTAATTCCAACAATATGGAAGAATTTAGGATAGCTCATCCCGCTTTATCCTTTAAGAACTTTTTCTTTGTAAGAAAAAAAAATGACATGTTTCTTAAAAAACAAACAAAAAAAAGGTTTTTTTTTTTCTTTCTGGGTTGGCAAGTCCTTCCCCCCTTCCTTATTTTCTCTGTTGACCTCCAAAATGGAAGAACACCTTATACCTCTACTATACACCTCTGTTGCTCCTTCTGTAAGTTATACATTCATTATATTGCACAAATCTCAGTGTCCAATTAATTTTTATACAGCTGTGTGACCACCACTCAGATCAGAGTCGAGAACATGGCCAGTACCCCAGAAAGCTCCCTCTCCCCTGAAGGTGACCACCGTTCTGACCTTCATGAATATGGAGAGTTTTTGCCTCCTTTGAACCTCAAATATATGGTAGAATCAGACAACATCTATTCGTTTGTGTCTTTTAGGACATTAATCCATATCGGTGCATATAACTAAAACTCCTATTTATTACTGCATGGTAGTCCGTTGCTTGAATATACTGCAGTTTATGTTTACATTTGCTATTGATGAACATTTGTGTTATTTTTCACTTTGGTCTGCTTTGAACGTTCTTGTACCTTTTCGGTGCATGTAGGCACTTTGAAATTGCCAGGTCACAGAATGTGCATACACTCTGTTCTAGCAGATACTTCCAAACACTTTTCAGGGGAAGAATGACCAGTGTACATCCCCATCAGCAGAGCACGTGCTTCCTGTCGTTTCTGAGTGCCCCGTCTCTCCCCTCCAGGACGGAGGTAAAGTGGGCCTGCGTCACTGAATGGTAGGGGTATTCATCAATGCCTGTGGCTGCATTTTGTTGTACGACCATAGCCCATAGCTTAGAGACCCCAGCTCCTTCTCCATCCTCGTGTAGAATGGAGCCAGAGGACTGTGGTGTCTCCCCCACGCGCTTTCCTGAGTTGCCATCTGACCCTAACCATGCTGTGCCCCCTTGCTCTCCCCCCTCATCCCTAGCAGGGGTCTTACCTCTGAGTCCATTCATTGCTTCAGATTTGGGAGCAGGGAGAGGAGGTCTGAGGAGCACCGCCACCTGTAAGTGGGGGACAGAGCTATCGTCAATGAGGTCTGAGCATTCGCTTTTTTAATTAAAATATAATGTATTATTTGCCCCAGGGGTACAGATCTGTGACTCATCAGGCTTACCCAATTCACAGCACTCACCATAGCGCACACCTTTCCCAGTGCCCATCACCCAGCCACCCCCTCCCCTCCAGCAACCCTCAGTTGGTTTGTCTCCCTCTCTGGTTTCATTTTTCTCTTCCTTCCCCTAGGATCCTCTGTCTTGTTTCTCAAATTCCTCATATCAGTGAGATCATATGATAACTGTCTTTCTCTGATTGACTTATTTCGCTTAGCATAATACCCTCTAGTTCTGTCCATGTCGTTGCCAATGGCAAGATTTTGTTTTTTTTTTTTTTGATGGCTGCATAATATTCCATTGTATGTATATGTGTGTGTGTGTATATAAATATATATATGTATATATACATACCACATCTTCTTTATCCATTCACCTGTTAATGGACATCTAGGCTCTTTCCATAGTTTGGCTATTAGGGACACTGCTGCTCTAAACATTCGGGTGCACGTGCCCCTTCAGAGCCCTACATTTGTATCTTTAGGATAAATACCCAGTAGTGTGATTGCTGAGTCGTAGGGTAGCTCTGTTTTCAACTTTTTGAGGAACCTCCATACTGTTTTCCAGAGTGGCTGCACCAGCTTGCATTCCCACCAACAGTGTAGGAGAGTTCCCCTTTCTCCACATCCTGGCCAATATCTGTCGTTTCCTGACTTGTTAATTTTAGCCCTTCTGACTGGTGTGAGGGGGTATCTCACTGTGCTTTGGCTTTGTATTTCCCTGATGCCAAGGGATGTTGAGCACTTTTTCATGTGTCTGTTGGTCACCTGGATGTCTTCTTTGCAGAAATGCCTGTTCATGTCTTCTGCCCATTTCTTGATTGGATTATTTGTTCCTTGGGTGTTAAGTTTGATAAGTTATTTGTAGATTTTGGATACCAGCCCTTTATCTATCTTCTCCCATTCTGTCGGTTGTCTTTTGGTTTTGTTGACTGTTTCCTTTGCTGTGCAAAGGCTTTTGATCTGATGAAGTCCCAATAGTTCATTTTTGCCCTTGCTTCCCTTGCTTTTGGTGATGTTTCTAGGAAGAAGTTGCTGCAGCTGAGGTCGAAGAGGTTGCTGCCTGTGTTCTCCTCAAGGATTTTGATGGATTCCTGTCTCACATTGAGGTCTTTCATCCATTTTGAGTCTATTT
>CM052890.1:26606384-26654949 GCA_028534135.1 Potos flavus
GTCCTTCGAGAGAGGGGGAAGCTCCAGCGTCACGCAGGGACAAAGACAGCGTGGCCCGGCTGCAAACCCACAGCGGCCCAGGCTCCCTCGGCTCCCAGGAGAGCGCTTAGCTTCTGTCTCCCAGCAAGAATGAGTCTGCTCCGGGAAGCAGATTTAATTGTCCCACTTACCAGCTCCAGTTCACAGGACCACACTGACAGAGATCACGGCCTCTCTGTCCTGGAAGAAACGGACGGCGGGACGAGCGTCTTAGAGCTGCTGCTTCCAACACCGACCTCTGCCGCTTCACCCGAGCCGAGCACATGTGCACTGCTCAGCCTCCTGCTCCCAAGCCCGTGGCAAGTTCCCTTCTGATCCGTATTTCTCTCTATTTATATGGCGGAAAAACTCACCCAGCAGAACTGATCATGTTTGCACTGCTGCCTAATTTAAGCCCAAGGATGCAAGGAAGGAACTAGAAACAGAAAATACGGATTCAGTCCTTGCTGTGTGCGGCCGGCCATGAGAAATATCGGAATCATAAAACACGGTCCCTGATCGCCCCCGAGGAGATTACAATATACTTGAGTAAATTAAAAACGAAATAAAGTATTTGAACTACAGTTCAGTGCACCAGGAGAAGGCCACGAGGCAGGAACTGAATAACTGCAAAATGATTGCAGCAGAGGCTGTAATTGGCGTTGAGGGCCGGGCACGCGCCCTCCTCGTGCCGTGGGGGTCTGGTTTTCCCCGAATCGACTTCCTCAGAGAGAGGAGTTTGGTCAGAGGGCGGTGGAAAGAGCTTTAGGTTTACCCCATGAAGGAAATCCAGTGATGCTGCTTCTACCCAGACGCACCCTGGTCTAGGCTCACAAACCCGGCTGTGGTTGGGACGACCCCAACGGGAACAGAACGTGGTGCACAGACCACTTTGTGTCCTCGCAGACGGCAAAGGGAGAGGGACGTCAGTGTGCTGGAGTGCTGAAGGGAAGGCATCCGTGTTTCTGGGAAGAGGAAGCAGTGACGTCCATCAGGAGGCACGTGGCAGGCAGAAGCGGTGGGATGAGCCGGGGGGCCGCTGGCTGGACAGTGAGGACAAGTCCGACCGCGCGACAGCCCCCGCAGGCTGTTGGGAGGGGAGGAATGGAGACCGAGATGGCCCTTCCCATGCCTGTGCCTGCACCACGGATGAACCACACCCTTCCTGGGGGGGGCGATGAATTTACAAAAGGATGGGTTTCCTATTTTTCCCTCCTGTCAATGTGAATGTATATTTAGCCACGACAACAAAAGGTACACAGGTCGATGTGGTTGCGGTACGATGGGAGGCTAAATGGACCGGAGCCCCTCTCCTGCTGCAAACCCATCCCAGTGCAGGATTAGAAGCGAGTGCACATTCGCATGCATGCACGGTGAAGAGCAAAAGAACAGGGAAGCCTTCGGTGCTGGAAACAGAGGGGAATGGGCTAGTCTCACGGCACCTCTCCACAGAAGCACAGCAGCCTAAGGGGGTGTAGGGCCCAGGGGTGGAGACCGAGGCTTTAGTATCCCCGGGGTGGGGGTGAACTGGCAGAGAGCAGAAAATGATACCCCTACGTGAATCTGAGATCCCCAGTGCATCAGCGCATCTGTGAAAAGACTAGAAAAAAACTGTCCATCAACATGAACAAAGTACAAGAAGTCTTGCCATCTGTTTGAAGCTTCGAGGGAGAAATTAAAACTGGGATGAGTGTGGAGATCCAAGCGTGAACCTGTGGCAGGGACAGCCACATTTCTCATACCAAAACTGGTACATTGGAAGCCTCTGGAAGCATGGCCGAAGCAAACTCAGAACCCAGCTGTAGGAACATTTCTATAGCCCAGTGTCCTCGGGGGCCCCGTGGGGTTTAGAGGGAGAGCAACCCTGCTGAAGATGAGCTCATCCTCCAAAGTTACAAACATCACAAGGAAGAAATCCCCCGTGAGAGCCAGCACACGCAAGCAAGCAGATGGATGTGAATCCCAAGAACCAAGGTGGTGGGAAGGAGGAAGGGCAGAGACTAATCTGAAAGATGGTGGGTTTGAAATTATTAAATGTAGAGAAGTTTTTTAAGACTCATAACAGAAGAATGAGGCATTACGATAAAAAGAACGGGCAGAACTTTTAAGATGGACAGGTGGGTATCACAATTAAAACAGATTAAATGAAAGCAGAAGGCTAAATATTATTAACGAAGGAATAAATCAGCTGGAAAATCTGTAGGAAGCATCTAACTGTAGGACAGAAGCATAAAGGAGTGGAAAATATTAAAACAAAGTTAATAACGTGGAGGATAGAATGAGAAGGTTTAGAATATTTTAAACACAATTTTCAGAAGAAAAGACAGAACAATCATGTGTTCTTATGCGCTTGCAGATTAAAACAGCATGATACCACTATGTACCTTATTAGAATGGCTAAAATCCAAAACACTGACAATGCTAATAAATTCTGGCGAGGATGTGGAGCGACGGGAACTCTCATTCATTGCTGGTGGAGACACAAAATGGCACGGCCCCTTGGAACAAGGCTAAACATACTCTTACCACACAATCCCACAGTTGTGCTCCCAGGTATTTACCCAAAGGAGTTGAAAACGGATGTCCACACAAAAACCTGCACACAGACGTTAACAGCAGCATGATTCCTAATTGCCAAAACTCGGAAGCAGCCAGGATGTCCTTCAGCAGGTGAATGATAAACAGATTGTACATGTAATCTATGCGATGCAAATTATTCACAAATAAAAAGAAAGCTGTCAAGCCAGGGACAGAAGTGGAGGAACTTAAATGCATACTGTTCTCAGCACAAGTGCTAACATCGTGGCCACGGTTAACTGGGACCTTAAAGGTAGGATCCAGAAGATCCTTGGAGTTCCCACCATGTACTTTTCTCACTGTAAATACAACAGTGAATGATGCCAGATGACTCTGGAACCCCTCGG
The DNA here is from genome assembly GCA_028534135.1 of Potos flavus. Taxonomy (NCBI): domain Eukaryota; kingdom Metazoa; phylum Chordata; class Mammalia; order Carnivora; family Procyonidae; genus Potos; species Potos flavus. The sequence goes on from CM052890.1 coordinate 26,609,327, forward strand.
TTCCAGTTCTTCAAAGCTAGAGTGCCTCTGCCTGCCTTTATCAGCTTCTTCTGCGACCGGTTCATACAGTAAAACGCTACGGCATGAATTATGCCACTTACGTACTTACTCTGTTGCACTCACTCTGTTATGAGCGGAGTATGGTTAAATACACTCACTTTTTGATGTTGCTTTGAATTGATACTTTGGATCATTTTAAATTTTGTTTCATCTTTTTACAAATCAGGGGACTGCTTACCTTAAACGAAAAATACATCTTGTTGCTATGAAGTCAGTTGGAAAAGGCTACCGTGGGCACTGTGTTTCCAGCTATGTGATGTTCTGGGAAGGGCAAAACTATAGAGACCACTAAAAGATCAGTGATTGCTAGGGGTTGGGATGGGGCACGAAGAGAATCGAGCCGGGGGGCACACAGGGGACTTTCGAGGCAGCAAGACTATTCTGTATGATGCTGTAATGATGGACACATGGCATGAAGCATCGGGCAAAATCCACAGAACGGGACAACACGAAGCGTGAATCCTAATGTAAATTGTGGGCTTTAGGTAATGTATCACAATTGGTTCATGAATTGTAAAAAAAAAAAAAAAAAATTACCACCCTAATGTCAGATGTTAGTAGGAGAAACTGAGGGAATGGGGAGAAGTTATGGGAACTCTGTACTTTCTGCTTAGTGTTTCTGTAACCTTAAAAGTACTCTAAAAAATATAGCCTACTAATTTAAAAAAAAAAAGGGGGGGGGGGGTAGGGAGAGGATAGTCAAAGCAAGAATGGGTGAGATTTTTTTTTCCCAGAATTAAAGTCCTGAGTCACACATCGAAGAATGACCCTGAGTCCAGAGCTGAACAAATAATAAAGCAAATCTACACCTACATTCCACACCAAAGACAAAATGAAAGTCTGAAAAGCCATCAGAAAGAAAACAAAGATCGCATAGGGAGTTGCGACAGTTCGATTATTAGCCAGCTTCTCAACAACTGTAATCCAGATCATAAGAAAACTCGGTAACATCTTCAAAAGGCCCAGGGAAAATAAGGATCAACTTAGATTTCTCGGTTCAGCCAAATCATGCAAGAGTGCGAACAAACCAAGAGCATGACATGCTAATTTCACAAAACTTAAAAAAGACAGCAATATGAAAGCGGTAATTATGCTAACCTCTTCAAAAGAGAAATCAAAGGAACATTTGGAGTGTTTACTTTTCTCTGTATGTTTCATATTGTATCTTAGCTACACACACACACACACAACATAGTCATACTTTCATTTAATATTATATGCATCCTGTTTGATTTTCAGTGTCCTTGAAGGATAAAATCTGAATCATAATATAAGTGCCATAGTTTAGTGAATTGCTAGACAGTTAGCTTAATTGCTAGACATTTAGATCAGAGAATTTCCTCCTAAATGGCAATTGGATGAAATACACATAATAGAAAGACAAAGCAATGCCGAGCACGCCTACTTTCTCTCCCACTGAAAACTCCACCTGCTTCTTTAACTGCCTATTGAGGTGGGGAGGTGTTTCGTTTGCAAGGGGCCCTTCAGAGCTGATGGGGATGTCTCTTTTCAATGATTTCTGCCCTCAGTGCACCACTAGCAGGTGGCATGTTGGAACAATCACAGATATTCTAAAGGAAGACGCAAGAGGAAATAGTACAGAGAAAGTACTGCCGTGTGCCAGGCACGGTGATGGGCATTTCCTTTACAACAATCCCGCGAACACTATTAAAACTTACTGTGAGCCGGGCACTGCGTTTAGGACGTTTGCAGACGTGAGCTCATTCGGCCCTCACGAGAACGCTAGGAAGTGTGCACTGTTGCTCTCTGTATTTCACCGGCAGGAGACCTGTGGCCGTGCAGCCCCCCAGCTAGTAAGGGATGGAGTCAGTAGCAAGCTGCCAGTTTGTGCCCCGTCCCGTTCCAGGCGTGAGTGGGTGTCGGGGACAGAGGTAGAGAAAGGAGGATGGGCAGAACATGACAGTAAAAAAAAAAAAAAAAAAAAAAACCACAACAGGGACTGTGCCTGACTACCCATTACTTTATTCCCCCCTCCGGGCAGCAGCGTTCGGCGGGTCCCGTTACCGTTCGAGCGTCCCCGCGCTACTGCGCACGCGCAGCCCCGAGTCGGCCGGGTCCGCGCCAGCCCCACGGCGCACGCGCCGCGCCTCACCGCCTGCGGCTCTTGTCTCCCGTGCAGGCGAGATGGAGGAGCTGGAGACGCTGTGGCTCACGGGGATCTGCCACAACGAGAAGAACGAGGTGATGAGCAGTCAGCTGGACATCGACAACATGGCGGGCGTGTTCTACATGCTGGCGGCCGCCATGGCGCTCAGCCTCATCACCTTCATCTGGGAGCACCTCTTCTACTGGAAGCTGCGCTTCTGCTTCACGGGCGTCTGCTCCGACCGGCCGGGGCTGCTCTTCTCCATCAGCAGGGTCAGTACCCCCGCCGGCTACCCCCTTCTGCAGCCCGCAGGGGCTTCCCGACTCCTGGGTGGGGGGCGCGGGGCCCAGCCTCCCCCGGGCTCACCAACCCTGCTGGGGCTTGTCGGAAAGGAATGCAGGTTCTGTGCCCGCAACCCAGCCACAGCAAACCCAGATGACTGTGCACGCCGGAGAGGGAAGGAGGACGGGTGTAAAGCAGGCTGGGCATGAAAACAAGAGCTGAAGGGGAGATGAAACCCAGCCAGTGCCCCTGGGGGTCAAGATGAGGGAGAACTCGAGAATGCCTACCCGCCCCACACCCTCCCAAGGGGTCCATCCCCCTCAAGTCCTGCCGAGTATTATCTTATGGGACGCAAGGGCCATATTACCAGGTCTTCTAGTTTTTAAAAGAGAAAGTAGTCATCTGACTTTATGTGAAACCTTTTCGTTTTTAAATATTAGTAACTAATTTAAATTAAAAAAAAAAAATACCCTGTAAGCCAAACGCAGCCGTCTGTTGTGTCTACCATTAGCAGCCAGACGTGCTCCACGACACTGCTAAAATCCCTGGGCAGGACGTTACAATTCACACATGCGTCCCAACGGCACATGTATGCCAAAGCAAAATCTCCGTACAGTGCCGTGCTATATGCACGTGCATCTAACCACACGCGGGGAGCGTGTGCAATACAGCAGAGCCTCAGATGAAACCAAGACGTGACCAACTAGGAGACGATGCACATACATCAAATAGAAAACCAAAGTACACAGTCAGCCCAGCATAAACAGCACAGAACACACCTGCTGTAATGAGCTCACACCGAACACAAGGAAACCCCTCTCCTGGTGCACAGTACAGCATGTGTATGTCACCATAAAACAGTACCTAAAATTCATCGGTAATGACAACCATCACGGAAAATGCTTGTATTTGTGGAGCAGCTGTATGTGCCAGGCACCCTGTAAGGACTACGTACTCTTCATCTAAGTCACAAGCCCTCTCTGTGAGGTGGCTACCCGTTATTAGCCCCAGATTACAGATGGGGAAACTCAAAGTGACGAGGTTAGGGAATTACCGAGGCGGGAGTCTCTGGTGGAGCAGGGACTTCAGTCTAGGTGGTGTGGTACCAGCCAGAGCACAAGCTCTTACAGAAACAACAAACGTCCAATACAAGCAACATAAGAGATTTGATACAAATCATACTACACAACACATATGTGCACACAACTGATATGTTTACATATTCAATACCATCTTGTCACTTAGTTGCATCGTATATACATGTTCACTCATCTTCTAACAGAATGTAACATTATTTATCTTCCACTCAGTCATCTTTCCATCCATCTGTCTATTTCATCCATCTGTCCATCCACCCACCTACCCATCCATCCACCTATTTCTTTTTTTTCACCCACCTATTTCATCCATCCATCCCACCCACCCATCCATCCATCCTACCCACCCGTCCATCTGTCCATGTATTTATCTACCTATTTCTCCCATTTACTCACCTCAGAATGTTTTCACTCTAAAAGAATTTAATGAAAAACATTTGGTTAAAAACACCTGGTTTTATATGCTAATGGTTACTGGGAAAATGAAATAATCATTTTTAAAGGAATTTGTGTATTCTTAGCATTTGGTGATTTTAAGAACTTTGGAGATTCAGAAGGCACACATTAGCTTAGTGAGGAGGATTTATTTTTTCTGTTCAGTGGCACTCTTAACTTGCATTCTGTGCAAATACATATTTCCTAATTAACTTGATAGCATCTAAACACAGATTCCTTAAAAATATCAACGTGCGTGCATATAGCTAGGTATTATGCCAACTTTAAGCTAATTCTCTCCACCAATTACTAAAGGTCTTCCACATCCAAATGACTCTGGGATTATCATGAGCAAATGCACACTGCTGATTTTCCTTGTAAATCCTGCTAGTATCTGGAAGAGCGTTTTCTCTGTCTGAGATACCATTAAGGATGCTGAGTGGAGAGGACTTCCGTTATGAGAAATGAACTAAATCCCCCACTTCCCTTCCAAGCATCTTGAGGGACAGGATTGGAGGGGGGTGGGGCACATGGGAGCCAGGCATACTGGAATCTGAACTCCCCTCCCTCGGGGAGAGGGGACCCCATGTCTCATAGGAGCACTGCCAGGACTTCCGTGCCCCTCTGGGGACTCTCGGCCACCATCGTTCCTGTGTCCTCAAAGGCTGCAGAGAGCCCTGCTTCAGCACTGACCCTCCTTCTCCCCAGATAATATCTTTTAAAATAAGTGTAGCCTGATATACATGAATAGAAGGATTTCATATTTAATATACTTTCCTGCCTCTCTCGTTTGTTAGGGGAACTCAGAATGGGCTCAGCCCCTGATGCTATGCATTGCTAAAAAAAGAAAAAAAAAATGTTCTCCCTTTCTCATCACGGGCTAACACACATCTCTAAAGCTTGTCTTATGGGCGCATTCGTGCATCTGCCACCTTATGTGTCTATTCCTTACCCAGAGAGACAAAAATGTCTTCGTTGTGCACACATAATCTACCAAACCTGCAGTGGGGAATTTCCAAGCCAAGAACTCACCTTCCTACAAAGGCAAGACCACAACCCCACAGTTAATTACAGTCGCGTGTGACTAAGGGCTGGGCCAGTTAGGTTTCCTGCATCCTCTCTCACCACCCCTGTGAGTTTGATACGATCACACCCATCCTATGGATATGGAGAAACTGAGGCCCCGACAATGGTTGGAATGGGCCCCCTTTGGCTTCACCTTAAATGTCCTCGAAACCACAGGGCTCTTCCTACTTCACGGATCACGCCAGAAAAAGGCAGGAGAGGGGAGGCCTGTCCCGTGTGCAGGGCTGGGTCCTGTGCTGGGTCCCGAGGGTAGGTTCCCTTCCGGGGGATGGAGATGCCAGCTGCTCTGAAATGTGCTTGCCCCGAGGCACGTTCTTGTCGGCCCCCCAGCCAGGTCTCTCCACGGAGCAGCTCGTGCAGCAGCCTGAGCACCCAGGCCGTGAGCTAGCTGTCGCCGCAGCACACACGCTGCCCTCCCTGTGGGCACGACGTCCCTCGGGAAGCTGCTGGGTCATGCAGCAGAACACAGACCAGACACATGGGTGCTCCTGGCCCTGCCCCGGGGAGGGCCAGAGCTCCAAGAAGTCACTAGAAGCCACTTTCTCCCACAGCCGTGGCCTTTGCCTTTTTCGACTTAAAAAAAAAAATGTGTCCTCTAGTCTGTGGGAGGCTTAATTTTTCTCTCCAAAATGCTCCCCTCTCACATAGAACAGAGTACTCTCACCAGCGAAAAGAACTGCGTCGGTTTTCGGTCATGAGAACTGGGAGACAGAGCAAAGACAGAGACCAGGGGGATTAACTGTGCGGCCCGCCCGGTGGGCTCCTGTGAGGGGAACGTGGGGACAGGGAAGGGAGCTTCTGGCTCTCCCACCACTGGGACCAAGAGAGCAGAAGTCCGATACCGCCTCAGTCCGTTAGGGCCACGGTAACTAAGTACCACAGGCCAGGCGGCTTACGGACAGCAGACATCTGTTGCTCCGAGTTCCGGAGGCGGGGGGTCTGGAGGCAGGGCGCCGGCAAGGTCAGGTGAAGGTCCTCCTCTGGGACACAGACGTCCCCTTGTGTCCTCACGACATGGAGGGGGCGAGGGTCGCTGGGGGGTTTCTCTTCTAAGGGCACTAATCCCACTCACGAGCGCCCCGCCTGCAGGCCCTCATCCCTCCCAAACGCCCCACCCCCTCGCACCATCTACTTTTAGGATGAGGATCTCAACATGTGAATTTGGAGGAGGATGCAAACATTTAGGCCTCAGCAGATAGTTCAGGGGTCAGGTCCAGACTCCGGGGAACCATGGAGGGCTGGAGAGCCCACGACCTTTCTAGGACATTCTGAGAGAGGCCCTCGGGAGCAGAGCAGAGTGTCTGGGGCAGCACACCGTCCCCAGTGCGGCTCTCATCACGGCCACGGTGGGACCAAGAAAGCGTCTCGTTCCCACCCCCTGAAGGATGTAGCCTGAATCTCCAAGTAACAAGAAATGAGCAAGAGCTCTGCGGCCCGGGGCCCGCTCCCGAGGGAAAGTCTGGGCTGCTCCCCATAACCAGAACGAACCTTCCACAATAAAGGGCGGCCGGCGCTTCCTTGCAGCTTTGGGAACATGGGCCCCGGGTGCTGGTGCTAGCGTGTGAGGGCTGGAGGGGACGGCAAAGTAGGGCACACTGGGGATGGCCAACGGCACGGGCCACCCGGCTCACGCTCACGGAGCCTCTCCTGAACCTGGGCCTTTGTTTGCATCGTATTATCTTGCCCTCTACCCACCTGGAGAACGTGTGGTTCCCACTCTGCAGATGTGGAAACTGAGGCTCAAAAAGAGTGGCTCGTCCAAGGTCACAGAGCTAATGCCAGATGGAGCTGCGACTCACTTCCATTGGTTCCAGGCTCTCGCTCTCCCTGCGTCTCTCTGCTGTGCACTCCCCTCCTCGGCAGCCCATCTGGAAGACGGGTCAACTCAGTGGGAGAACACTGCCCCCCAACCCTGGGAGACAGGCGGGGTCTGTCACACGCACTCCTTCCCGAGGCTTCGCCAGGCACGTCCGCGCCTGGGAGTCCCCGGGGAAGCCAGGGATGAGAGAAAGCCGTCAGCGGCCCTCCCCTCATTCCTGAGACGTAACTCAGCTCCCTGACCACTTCTGTGGGCCTCCCCCGACTGGACAGCCAGCTCCTCTTGGCCGGTGGGAGCACATTGCTCCATCAGGGAAGGGGTGGAGGAAAGTTCTCAAAATCTCTAGCAGGGTGACCGGAGCTCATTAGAATGAAGTTACAGGTTTAGAAAAAAAAAAAAAAATGTAAACTTCTCTTTTTATAATACTAACTGAAGGAAGAAAAGACACAGACCTCGGCTGACCCAAACATACAGACAGGAGTCTCGTCCACACTGGCCGCGCCTCCCTAGGTCCAGGAGTAGGATTACTGTGTTACCGAGCTGGGCATGAAGGCATGAGTTCACGTGCATGGTCCAGAAGCCCTGTGCTCGTGAAGCCCACGGGGCTGGTGTGATCGCCACGCCCAGCAGCCGTGGCAGCAAGGCAGAGGGGACGGAAGACTAGGCTGCAGGAAGGCAGGAGAGGGCACGGTGCCAGGCTTTAGGGAGCCCGAGCCATGCCGCCCGGGGTGGAGAGGGTCAGAGAAAGAGATGCTCAGAGTCACTACTGTGGCTTCCCTGTGTACCGGTCCTGGAAGGCGGAGTGGACACTCTCTAGAAAGCTCCAAGGAAAATGCAGCCATGCAAACAGATTGAGCACGTTGCGGTTCCGTGAGCATCCCCGTGGGTTAGGGGTCCCCGCGGCAGGGAGCCAGCGGGACCATGGTCGTCAGAGTCCACAGCTACCCACGCACCCTTTCCACTAGTTCACGCCACAGTCGGCAGTAGCTGCCATGTTTGCCTCACAGACCCCTGCTTGGACTGGCTCCAAGTCAGTCCTGGGGGGGACCTTGTTCTGATTGTCCCCTTTAGGTATGGCTGCCAAAATCTGGAGCCAGCAGCAGGGGAAGAGGGGCATAAATCACAATATCCCCGAGGCCACCTACTGTTGGGCCATGAAGCAAGAGCTCTTCTCTTGACTTACTTTGAAGTAAACTGCTCTTTTTCAGAAAGGAACGAGGCGGCATGGAAAACCAGAGACCCGTAGTTGGGGTTGCTTATGTCTGAGCCACCCGGAAGTCCCACAGTCCCTCTGTCTTTGGGTGGATTTCAGTGCTGCACTACCATGGCCTCGGGATTCTCCACCGTTCCTAATGGCTAACACCCAACCCTGTCGAACACACATACCCACACACAAAAGGATAGATTCAGTGTCATCTGGGAAAAGTCCCAAGTAGTGGCCCAAAGGGTTCAAAGCGCGTCCTGTCTCTCCATCCCGTGCTCCACTCTTTTCTATGACGGTTTCACTCTCAGGCTAATGTCCCCACATGGTGGCAAGACCAGTCCCCTGCAACTGCTCCTTCTAGCCTGGCTTCTCCATCTTTCCTTCCCCAAAATGTCTGATCGCCCATGGATTTCTATGCCCAGCCTTCAAGTAACCAGAAAAGGGTTTTCTCATTGACCTGCTTGGGTCTCATGCCTTAACCGAGAGCTTCGGGTGTGGGTAGGGCCAGGTTCCCCTCAGGAATTAATAACTGGTGGTCCTTTCAGGCAAGTTTAATAGCTCACTCTGGTATCCAGACTCCAAAGATGATGCTAGGAAACTACAGTGAAGGATGAGCTAGCGACCCCAGTATCCTTCCACGCCCATTTGGAGGCACTGAGACCGTCCTAAGATACACGAGCATTAGCTGATACCATGACTCCACACATGACTGCAAAAGTGTTGGATACTCTTGAGCCAGAGAGACAAGAGAGGCCAGGTGCTTACTGGTCTCATAGATTTAAGAACCGTTCCCAGGATTCAGATTGGACTTCGAGATCCCCTCCAAGTCTCCTCCTGGGAGGACACACTCCGCCTCTGCAGGTAAAGGCCGGTTCGCGGTGGTCGCGTGCTCCTGCTGCTGCTGACCGTGTCTCGTGTCCCTTCCCACAGGGCATTTACAGCTGTATCCACGGAGTGCACATCGAGGAGAAAAAGAAGTCTCCAGACTTCAACCTGACCGGATCCCAGAGCAACATGTTAAAACTGCTCCGGTCAGCCAAAAACATCTCCGATGTGTCCAACGTGAACTCCTCGAGAATGGATTCCCCCAAGAGGGGTGGGGACTTCATCCAAAGAGGTTCCCTCATCATGGACATGGTTTCCGATAAGGGAAATCTGATCTATTCAGACAACAGATCCTTTCAGGGGAAAGACAACATTTTTGGGGACAACGTGAATGAGCTGCAGACGTTCGTGGCCAACAGGCACAAGGACAACCTCAATAACTATGTGTTCCAGGGACAGCACCCCCTTACTCTCAACGAGTCCAACCCCAACACGGTGGAGGTGGCCGTGAGCACAGAGTCCAAGGCGAACTCCAGGCCCCGGCAGCTCTGGAAGAAATCCATGGAATCGCTGCGCCAAGACTCGCTGAGCCAGAACCCAGTCTCGCAGAGGGACGAGGGAGCCGTGGAGAATCGGACCCACTCCCTGAAGAGCCCTCGGTACCTTCCGGAAGAGGTGGCCCACTCGGACATCTCGGAAACTTCGAATCGGGCCACGTGCCACAGGGAGCCCGACAACAGCAAGAACCACAAGACCAAGGACAACTTCAAAAGGTCCGTGGCCTCCAAATACCCCAAGGACTGCAGCGAAGTCGAGCGCTCCTATCTGAAAACCAAAGCGAGCTCCCCCAGGGACAAGATCTACACCATCGACGGCGAGAAGGAGCCCAGTTTCCACCTGGACGCGCCCCAGTGTGTTGAGAAGGTGGCCCTGCCCGAGAATGCGGGCTTCCCCGACGCCTATCAGGACCCCGACGGGAACTTCCGCCAGGGGGACCCCGCGCTGCCCACGCACAGGAACGCCCCGCACAACGAGGATGTGCTCCCCAACAACGACAAACACAAACTCTACTCCAAGCACTTCACCCTGAAAGACAAGAGCTCCCCTCACAGCGAAGGCAGTGACCGGTACCGGCAGAACTCCACGCACTGCCGGAGCTGCCTGTCCAACCTGCCCGCCTACTCGGGCCACTTCACCGTGCGGTCCCCCTTCAAGTGTGACGCCTGCCTGCGGATGGGCAACCTCTACGACATCGACGAAGACCAGATGCTCCAGGAGACGGGCAGCCCGGCCGCGCGGGGGGAGGTCTACCAGCAGGACTGGGCGCAGAACAGCACCCTCCAGTTCCAGAAAAACAAGCTCCGGATCAGCCGTCAGCACTCCTACGATAACATCGTCGACAAGCCCAGGGAGACAGACCTCAGCAGGCCGTCCAGGAGCATCAGCCTCAAGGACCGGGAGCGGCTCCTGGAGGGCAATGTGTACGGGAGTCTCTTTAGCGTGCCCTCCAGCAAACTCTCGGGGAACAAGAGCGCCCTCTTCCCCCAGGGTCTGGAGGACAGCAAGCGGAGCAAGTCCCTCTTGCCCGACCACACCTCCGATAACCCTTTCCTCCGTTGCTATGGGGACGACCGACGCTTAGTCATCGGAAGATGCCCCTCGGACCCTTACAAACACTCGCTGCCGCCCCAGGCCGTCAACGACAGCTACCTTCGATCGTCCTTGCGGTCAACGGCATCGTACTGCTCCAGGGACAGCAGAGGCCCCAGCGACGTGTACATTCCAGAGCATGTTATGCCTTATGCTGCAAATAAGAACAGTATGTCCTCTACCCCCAGGGTTTTCAATTCCTGCAGCAATAGACGTGTGTACAAGAAAATGCCTAGTATTGAATCCGATGTGTAAAACCTTCCATTGATGTTTTATCTATAGGGAAACGTACGTAGCGGCCGACGTGCTGGAGGGTAAATGTCGGATCTCCGATGGTGCCCTGCAAAGAGGAAGAGGATTTAGGAAGGTATTTTTTGTTGTTGTTGTTGGTTCTTTGCACATGGCTCCTTGCCATCGTCTTCCACTCAAGGAATCTTGGGAGGTGCGTGCTGAGCATGGCAGATACCAGATGGGTGAGTCCTTAACCAAAAACACACACACACACCCGGGCAGGTCTCCCGGACACGCCCACTAGGTACGTTGGCAGTAAGAATGCGTTGGATGCCGGTGGCGATGCTCTATGATTTCCTATATTCCTAATTCCATGAAGGCCAGTCCACCATGTGCTCTCATCAGAAATGCCTCGCGGTCGCTCTCGTTCCGAATAAGCAATACGGTATGCATGGACCCCCGACTCAGACAAACAGTGACGAACGCGTCTGCACTGTAGCGAGATTGACGTGCAAGAGATTAGCAAGTTTGGCCTTGTACCCGTCTTCAACTTTAATGTCATGCCTCCCATCACTGCCCAGGCCCAGCCCCAGCACTCCAGGCTCCCCTCCCCACCCCCCCAAAAATAGCAAACCCGTGTGTTCACAGTCCTATGCTACCTTCGTTAGAGTCCATTTCCAAGACCCGTCTGGAGTAGGCGGCCGGAAGGGCCCTCAGGCGGAGCGCTCCGCGGACCTCTCTGGATGTCAAGTCGTGCGTCTCACAGAACACTCCCTCACCCTCGGCTTCGATGGTCTTGTGCAGAGCTGCACAAACTCACACATGTCTGTCTCCGACGTCTGACTTGTGGATCTCCTGTCTCTGGCCCAGCGGCTGTTGTAGTCTGTCCCGCAGACTCCCGTGTACGTAAGTCCGCGTCCCCGCCCCCCCGCCCTTCTGGTGACGACTCAGGGTTGTATAGTATCTGTTACCCCACCCCCCGCCCAGACTGACCGTCGCTCGTTCCGTCCCCGAACGGCCATGGCGGCGCCTAGTTCCGTGTGTGTCGCTGTTCCCACAGCCGTGACCGTGGCAGCTCGTGCCAGCGGCCGTGCGTGTCCCGTGATCTGTAAGAAGTTCAGGGCCATCCGTCCGCTCCAGGCTAGCCCTAGCTTTTGCGTTTATCTTCCTTCATGTCAGGAAATGCAGCTGGACGTGTGTTTCCACCCCAACCTCAGATCGAAAGCCTTCAAAACCCGAGAGACACTCACGTGCCCACCCCAAGCATCCTCCCGATGGTGGATCCACTGTAGTGACAGAAGTGATTCCTCTCTTCCAGAACGTTCGCTCTCTGAAATCAAAACTGCTTCACCAGCACCAACGGGAATCTATGAACAATTCCCCAAAGCATTTGTCATTTCCGAGTCACCCCCTCCCACCCACGGTCCCATTCGTACTTGACTCAGACCTGTGCCTCTATGACCTGGGATGAGAGTCGTTTAAAAACACTGGGGTCAGAAGGGGAGTCTGCCGCAGGGGAAGCTCGCAGCACAGGGCGCGACCCTCGCAAGGTGCCAAAAAAAAAAAAAAAAAGAAAAAAAGAAAAAGGTAGTTGTTCTGCAATGACAGACCAGAATTTTGTAGCTTAAAAATTAAATATTATAAAACCCACAGACAACAGTAGTTAACCATTTTTTATAGAGTCTGAACTTAGTGTATTTTAACTTCATGAATGTCCCTGAACTGGCGAGGATCACCAGCCATCAAGTCTGGGAGAGTCGCTGAGTCGGTTTGGCGACAGTGAGCACCAGCCTGGGCTAGCTAGCCTGCCCGTCTCCTGGTTTCCTCCTGCATCTTGCTGTGGGTTCTTGGAGAAGGGCACCCGGGTGGCGGGTTGAAAAGCCACCCCATTTCTTTTGCTGACGCCGCATTCCGCTCCGTAGGTAGTGTTTTCCCATGAGCGGGCAGACGCCAGGAACAAGTCTCTTAGAGCTCGAGAACTCAGAGTGGCTCCGTCCTTGGGCAGGTGCGTCCAGTGATGATGAGAAGTGGTGGCAGTAAGTTTTAGGATCATCGGTAGGGAGGCAGAGGCGACCACAGGCGAGGACATCTTCCTGTCGCCGTGAGGCTGAGAGGCAGAAGGGGAGGGCTAACGCCCTGCTGACGAGCGTATCTGAACACTGCATTTTCTTTCTCGGATGTTGTGCTTCTGCCCCAAGACCCAAGAATGGAGAAGCCAGACCGAAGGACCTCACCCCCATTTCTGCTCTCTGGCACACTCCTGGCTGTCTTGTCTTTTAGAACTTTCTGCCTCTGCCCTCCCATTGCTTTCCAGACCTACATTCCCCTGCCAGGGTCACCTCAGTTCCCCCACACGATGGGCGTGTCGTGACATGAAACGAATTAAAAGGTCTCCCCAGCACACAAGAGCAGTGGCATGTCACCAACCCAGAAAGGCTTTCTATCTTCCTCCCGTGTCCTCAAAACCCAGTGGGGGGGGGGGGCCTGCCAAAAGTGCCAGAGACCTTCAGGGAGAATGCGAATTACACTCAGAACTGTTCATAGATCAAAAACCCTTCTTCTAACAACAGCATTATTTTTGCTGTTAACCCTATGCTTTTTTAGATTAAACAAAAAACTAAAAATGAGGCTTCTTGGAAGAACCAACAATGACGTGCTTCCTTTAATACCCAACGCGGTTTTAAAAATAAACACTGAGGATTGCAATGCTATCTATAATGAAAGCATCGTCTTCCTCCTCCACAAATTCAGCGACTCTTCATTGTGATGATGCCAAGCATAAAAAAAATTGACCGCTGATCAGACAGGCAATCTGCCAAATGAAAGATAATGACGTAGAGCTATTCAAAGGTGATTCAAGTCAGTTCTCTTTGGCAGAAGCATATCGAGACGTAAGTAGAAAGCCCTCCAACTCTGGGTCCCCTACAGAGGGATCCTCTGACATCCCAGCCCCAGAGCCCAAGAGCCAGCATCTCTGAGCCCAAAGTCGTGCCCGGGTTCACCGGACTCACGTCAGAGCTGGCACTTGTGATGACGCTGCAGGGACCCTAAGTGAGGGCCCAACGGGCAACGCCCCAGTGCAGACGCTCCCGTTTCTGCGGATGGGGGACGGTACCCACGGGCCCGGCTGAAAACAGGCTGGGCAAGAGGAGAGTCTTCTGGGGCTTGAATTCTTGGAGCCCTTGGAGTTCCAGGAGCGTAGTCTTCACGGTCGTTCCCCCTGCAAGTCTCGGGCCACTTCTGGTCTAGTGCTCCGAGCAGACCGCCCCCTCGTGGGTCTGTTTTTCTGCCAGCGAGGCTCCCACGGCAGGTTCAGGATTCCCATCTCTCTCCGCAACTGCGGGCAGTGCCTGGGCGGGGGTCTGGAGGATTACTCCTCATTTCTCTCCCCCGTCGCGGCGGGCCCGCGAGGTTTCCCTACTCGGCTGCGCTGAGCGCACCAGTAAAAGTCACCCACGGCAGCAAAATCTGTCCCATCGACTCACACTTCTTTTCAAGGGAGAAGTAAGAAAATGACACCTTGCTTACAAATGAAATAGTTTCACTTAAATGGGACTCTAGCCAAGGCAGTTAATTAGTCCAAAGATCCACAGCAGCCATATAGTTCCACAGTTTATTCTATTTGATATGTCTGCCGCTGATGTGTTTTTAATATTCTGCGTCCTTCTCAGGAAATGACAAATGCCCTGAATTCTTTGCAAATAGAATTGCTAATGAAAAAGGGGGTGAAAAAAGTTGGTGTTAATTAAATGGTGATTAAAAATTTATCTCCTTTAAACCTAAAAAGTGCAGATCTAATAATCAGTTGTCATATAAATAAATACCTTGCACTGAAATCCCATACAGTGGAAGACCTAAGTAAACACAAATTGGAGAAACCTAAGTATCTTCCAGAAGAGCTGAACAGATTTGTTAGTAACTTCAGGCACATCCCCGTCCTGTTTGTCTGTGCACAGATGTCCTTGCAAAGGGGACACGAGCTGTTTCTGAAGATAGAGCCAGGTGTATGAACCGCGGCTAGAGCGGACGGAATTGGGAATTCCAAGGGGGAGAAAAAAATACCGAGTCGATGGAAACAAAACTCATCGGTTGCTGTTTAGTAGGACTTAAGGATTCCACGCAACGGCGGTTTTCAACGCAAAAGCAGTATTTTCACGCGAGACAAAATCAGACCTTTCGGATGCCCCGTATTCTTTTGGTCGGCAGGGTTGCAAGTGCTGGACGAGAGGTTCGCCGGGGTCTACGCCGACACACGGGTGTGCTTTCCCATCCCACCCCTTCACTCCGTACTGTGTCCGCCTCGAGTCAGAGTAATGAGGGCAGCTGGCCACCGGCTAGACACGGGAGGGGAGACCACGCACTCCTCCCGTGAATGCCAGTGCTTGTGCACACGTGTACATACGCTACATGCTTGATTTCTACCATTCACACATCAAGTGTGTCATCCAAATACAGGTGTATATAATGTAAAGTTTATGTTAAAAATTAAATCGTGATGAGGGTTATTAACACGTGGAAAACCCATTCTGGTTATCGATGGGCTGATGTTTAGGAAGAGAGGGCGCTAGTGTTTTTATTTAAAAAAGAAATAATCTCCGTTCTAGGGAGGAGGGCCCCAGTGGGATTGGGGTGCTGGTGTTCTCGGCCTCCTTTCGGAGAAGCTGTCTGGGGTTCGGGGTGTGGTGCATGGTCCTCTCACGTTACCCTCTCAAGACGATGCTGACAGGGACACGCGGGCAATTTCTGTGAACCCACCGAATGGCAGATTCCCTGTTTAAATCCCTTGCCCTCTTCCCCATCCCCACTTGTTCTGTGCCCAAAAGTACTCTCGAAACAGCATCAGCTAAAGGTGCCTGCCCAGAAAGGTCTTAGAAAAATAGAACTTCTAGCACTATGCCGAGATCTGGAGGAAGGGAGATGAGAAAAGACTGAGCTCCCAAAGGGCCATAAGCTGCATGGGATCGTCGGATGGACAGTGTCAGAGTCAAATCCAGAAAACAAGACCTTCGTGCAGGGTCCAATTAATTCCTCGCCTGGTTCCCTTTCCCAGGCTGACCAGTTCTAGGTTTCTCTCAAAAGTGCTCTCCGGGTCCCTCTGGGATAAGAGCCAGAGAACCTCACAGAATGGCCCCCACTTTCTTTGCCTCTTGCCTTATATAGACCCATATGCCCCCCCTTTAGATTTGGTTTTCCCTTAAGCTCCCCAACACGCCCTGCCGCAGAATCCGGGAGAACAGAAAACTCTTCTCAGGGACCTATTCACTGGGAAGAGCCAACAAGGGATAGAGTTTAAAACCTCAAACCAAAGACGAAAGCTGGTGGTGATCACTGAGGTGACAGAGTTCTAGTTCCCGAGAGCTGAGGACGAACAAAGGACACGGACCCACTGATACTGCTGGACTGAGTGTCTACTTGCCTTTTAAGGCTGATTTGGGGTTGGATACAAAGGGGACGGGAAACAGTCTCTTCCCATCGGCCGCTTACGGTCTAGAAATTTAGCTCCCTAACACCAAAGACGACCGAGGGCCCACAAAACCCAAACACAGACGGAGTGTAAGAAGTAGAAATGATAAATCAAGTTCTTGCCAGGAAATAAAAATCACAGTGATTCCATGATCAAACCAACCAACGCATCCTTCCCTAGACCCGTAAGCAAGCCTGAAGACAGTTGGTGCTCCTGGAGAGAAACCCTAGATTCTCTGAACGTTCGAAGACAGTACCTGGGACACCCAGGAGCGTCTCACCAGGTGACCGGACTTGCCCTCCCGCACCTGCGCGCAGGAGGCTCGAGTCTGGTTCCACCGGGTTCTCCAGCCCTTGCCAGATCCTGCCTCCTTCCAGCCCTGCTTTATGACGTGGGCTTCCAGAAAAGGTGGGAAAGAATCCCCCAAAGGATAAGAAAACAGACTGCGATGTAAAAAAGGCTATTTCCTGAAAGCTTTTTCGTTTCATGTTATTTTTGTCTTAGGAAGAATACCTTGAATCGTTCAGGGTATACGTGTATCAGGGAAGGGAGTGGGGAGAATTCTTCATTGAGTCCCAAGTGCCTACTGTGTGCGGCTGACAAAAGCGAGCGCATCAGGTTTCCCTAGAGACAAAATGGGGCAGAGATGGCGGAAGAAGTCAAGGTGCGGGTCGGCAGGACGGCGGGGGCAGAGGGAGCGTCTTCTCTCTCCGTCCATCCTGCTCCGGGCACGGCCGAGAATGTGGGATCCTCGGCTGATCTCACGTGCGTGCCTGGGGTCGGCACCTGAGCTCGGAAGCATCGAAAGAGATCTGCACTGAGCGCGGACTGTGTTCTAGGCGCATCCTAGAATGAGATCCTCAAAATAACCATAGGATAGAAGTACGGTCGCTCCCATTTTATAGATAAGGAAACAGGCTCAGGTCGGTCTCAGCCTCATCAGCAGCAGGAGTTTGCTAATGAACCCCTCACGCTGGGCGTATTCTTGAAGTGCCTGATCTCTGGCAGGGAGGTCAGAACAAGGTTTAGAAAGAGAGATCTGGTGTTCCGAGGTCCCCTGGGGCGCTCTCCGGAGCTTCAGCCTCTGCGGGGAGGAGGTCGGTCAGTGTCCTACCCCTCGTCGTCTGGTTGGGGTGTACTAAGAACTCCTGGGGATCTCACCTCTGTTCACGTCCCTTCTGACACTTGAATGCTGTTCGCGTCTCTCCCCGTCCCCTTGCACTCTGCATTCACTTTTTTGGTTGCGGGAGAGTTACTCTGTCTACTTATTAGCATGTGCCTAATTTTAAATACCCACTTCCAATCTCCTTTTTCTCCATAGACATCAGGGTTCTTCCCATTCAACACGTCCAAGTCGCACACCCTCCCGTGGGCGTGCCCCCCCTCCCCCGCCCCGTCAGAGCCCTCCTAAATGCTGTGGCCCATTTTCAGAAAGGTCATGGTATTTGCAAGGGACCGTCCCTGCTAGGTCATCACTGGCAGCAAGATAACTATCGTTATCTTGTTCCGTTTGCCTCGCTAACGACTGCTGAATTGAAATGTTTCCATGAGGCTTACTATGAGGAATGTGGGGGGGGGGGCGCGACCCTGAGCCCACGCACCCCTTTCTTGCACCGCTCCTGTGTTCCGAGCCACCCTCCCCCCGCCAGGCATTTCTGTTTACTGTGATTCGGGGCCACGTTAGGCCCATTTTGGAGGTGAGGCAACGGAACTGGGATTTGAAGGAATGTTTTTCTGGGAGGTTCTGTGATTCAGTCCTTCTGGAGGGTCAGTGACTCTAACAAAGCACCCTTGTCACCGTCCCTGAGAAGTTCTCTAGCTGTTGACATCTTTCAGGCTCGCAGTAAAACGTCTCTTAAGCCAGAAAAGTTAGCATCATTTAAGACCTATTTTAAGATCCCGTCGTCGGGTCTCCAAGTGCGTGACAACATTCTCCCAGGGATGCTGAGCTGTGTGGAAACTGGGACAGTCAAAAGAACCGTTTGGCCTGTAGGCTTTCTTCTCTGGGGCTGTATTTCACATCACACAGCTGTCCAGGGAGCCAGAACCAAACTGTTTCCGGCGGAGTCGTTTCTCAGATTAACTTCTTCAAATAAGGTGTCCGCAGTATTGCAGAGACAGACAAGACAAAACGGAGATCATCACACATCAACCCCTCCTAGGTACTAGGTCTGTGAAACACTAAGTTTGTGTTTCTGCAAGTCTAGAGCATTCCTCATTAGCCATAGCCCTGGGTCAGAACCTCCCCCAGTTAATTCTCTCCCGCACCCCTTGGGAAAGATTGAAGATAAGCCTTCAAAAGAATATTAACGTCAGACGTAGCCAATACCACAGCTGCCTTTTAAATTAATAAGGTTAATTGTTCTCCAGCAAACGTAAGTTTGTCTTTGGCATTTTAAATGCTTCTCATTGATCTGACATTTTGCTGTTTCAAGCTTTTAAAGGGCTCACATCAAAGACTATTGATAGCTGAGCAAATAGTGAAGGTCCAGAAATATAAAAACATTGTCAGTTTTTCCATGAAAAATAATC
Source organism: Potos flavus (assembly GCA_028534135.1). Classification (NCBI taxonomy): domain Eukaryota; kingdom Metazoa; phylum Chordata; class Mammalia; order Carnivora; family Procyonidae; genus Potos; species Potos flavus. The sequence continues at coordinate 26,628,119 of CM052890.1, forward strand.
ATAGCCTTTCGAATTCAACTGAGGTTTTTACATTACATTACATCTAAGACCTATTGAATTATTTCTATTCTCAGTTAAGCCAACTCAAATAAATGAGCGGTATTGACTTTTTAAAACCCATTTCATTTAAAAAAAAAAACAAAAAACAAAAAAACTCTTTATTAGGTTTGTAGACACAGCTCTGAAGCCATGGCCGCTAAGGAAATGTTCCAGTTTAGAAATTTGAAGATTCAGACTATTCTGGGTCAAATTCAGGTGATCATCTTTGAAAATTCTGGTGGATTTGCAAAGATGAAGGGGGCATTGTAACATTCACGTTCCCTGTATTTTTCACTGGGAAAGGATGCCAATTGCCTTTTTTTTTTTTTTTTTTAATCAGAGATAAGGTCAAGAATAACATTTTCCTATCAAATTCAGGAAACTACTCAATACCACGAATTACGTGGCTAGATGTGGCTCAGATGCCTTCCAAGCCTGAGGTTCTCCAAAGATAAGTTGCCCTTGAGTTCCGAATCTTGATCTTGATCATTCCCCTGCTCCAACCAACTTAAAAGCATCTACTTGCCAAATTATTTAGTCGGTAGACTTTACTGTAGTTGATCGCAATGTTTGTGTGTATGTGTTGACATATAGTATATATATTTCAAGCTGAAGATCCAGAATTAGACGAGTCTCACCGGTGGTTTGAGTAAGAACGAGATCATCAGGCCACAGACAGTGGCCTTCTCAGACAGAAAAAGAGCACCAACTCTTCATCTTTCGGTCCCATTAGGAGACCCGCTGCCTACGTAACTCACGAGCTGTCATTACCCACGAAGTCACAGAATAAAGCAGCTCTGAGGACCTATGTCTGAGTCCACCTTTCACCCATCATGGGCAGGATCGACCTCCACATGCAGAGGGGTTCCCATTCCCAGCGACACACTCACACACAGTCCAAAACCCACGTCAGAACTGGCTCGATCTCTTGTACGGCAGAGCCCCAGGCAAGCTGGGTGTTCCGCTCAGTGGTCCTTGTCGGGGAACAGACGTTCACTTACCGATCACGGCAGTTTCTACCTGTCCTGTTTTAATCCACTGCATGAGGAAGTGCTGATAACTGTATTCAATATTTCCAAGCATAGCTACGAAACTACACGTTTGCTCAACACCCTTCTATGATAGAGGAAGTATATACTATGGTTGTCTTCTTGTAGTATGTCTTTTCTTTTTGTTCAACGTGTTATCAACTGTTTTAAGGAATGGGGTTTGAAATGTGTGCAAACTGACGTGTACATAACTCCCGAGGCAACAGAAGTGCCCAGTCCTATGGTGTAAAAATGTAAATACAGGAAAATTTCATTTTTCTAATAAAACTGATTTCTGCCAATTGATATGAAAACAAGACACGGAGTCGTGATCTCTGTTGCCCGTGCAGCTGCCGTGGCAGGCACGCACCCCTCATGTTTCCGGAGGCTTGGCGGCGTGCGAAGAGTAAATGACTGCATGTCCCCTCGGTGCCGGGCAGGGGTGTAGAGGGAATCATGCAATCTCGACGAATCGTTGGCTTGGCTTCCAGATTATCCTGGCAAGCTTTGCCACCGTCCCTGACGTGGTTCTGGTCTTCCGTGCACCTCCCACCTGCTTGCGGCCTGGACTCTGATAACGTTGAACTTCACCAAGCTTCTGTGAGTCGTGATGGTTATAGACCTCCCCTCCCTTCTGAATTCCAGGAAATTGCTCCCTGCAAAGAACTGCCCTTCTCCACATGACTTTGGTAGGACGCGTGGGCACCCCCCACCGCTTCCCTATGCCACGGTCAGACGCACACCCTCCAGGTTCCCATTCCTTGTTCAGAAACGATTAGCTGAACTTCCTGTCCCCACCAATCGATGGGAACGATGTGCTTGTGGACCAAACATTGGGCAGGCTTCTCCCCCACTCCCAGGTCCTGGAACACAGTCAGCTCGTACCAGCACACACCCTCGGACCCGTCCAACCACGCCAGCCCCCTTCACCTCACTTCCCGACCCTTCCCTATGGAAGAAAAACTCCTGCTGACTCTCCCCCTACCGTAATAGTCCCTGTCTCCTCCCCCGTGAAGTAAGTTCCGTCCATAAAATCTCCCCTTACTGAATCCAGACTGGGTTTTTATTGGAAAACCTTCCCCAGATCAAGCGACATTTCGGAAACCCAAATCCGGCTGCGTCCCCTTTAAAACCCTCAGGTTAAAACAGCGGCCCCCAGGAAAAGCCCGGATTCCGTAGCCTAGCACACAGACCCTCCAGTCCCTGGCACGCTCCTTCCTACCATGGAGCTCACACGACTTCTGCTCCGAAGGTCTTCACGCTCCTCCCCCAGAGCCGCCGTGAGCTCTCTTCCCGCACGCCCTCCTTTCTTCCCGGGACCCTGCTCACCGCCCCTAGAGGTGTGTCTTCAATGAGGCCTCTTCTTACCCCTTCTACACTCCCCCCAGCGGCAGAGCTAACAGGGGACTTCTCCAGGATCCCGCCCCGTGTACACACGTCTGTCAGATCACCTACCAGGCTTTGCTGTATTTCCTTTGTGTGCCGCTTCTCCTCCTCTGTGAGCTTTCCCAGGACGGGGGCTGTGTAACTGCTCGCCCTTGGACCCCAGCACCCGGCCTCTGACCAAAAGAGGGCGTTACCAGAACACGGTTGGAGGGGCAGCTAGCTGGAAGAGTGGATGGCTGATGCGTGGGGGGATGCTGGGTGGGCAGGGAGATGGAGGGCCTGGGGACCTCCTCTTGTTTCCCTCACTCTCTACCTCGTCTACCATATCCCGTCAGACCCTTCGACTCTAAATACCACCGATTACCCCCAAAGTTTTATATTTGGGTCCAACCTCCTCTATACACTCTGAACACATTTTTCCATATCTATAATTTCTATCTCCACCTAGAGATGTTACAGACATTCAGATTCTAGAATGTCTTGGAAAGTACTCCGGGCCACTCCCTGCAACCAAAATCTGACGCTTCCCAGTGTCCTCGAGTTCTCAGACCCAACACCCTACTACTGGTCCTCCTTCGTGCCTCTCTCCCCATCACATCCGGCCCGTCAGCAAGCTCGGTCTGCGCGATCTTTAAAGCCCACTCGGGGTGGGGCGCCTGGGTGGTCAGATAGTTAAGTGTCTGCCTTCGGCTCAGGTCATGAGCCCGGGGTCCTGGGACCGAGTCCCGCATCGGGCTCCCTGCTGTGCGAAGAGCCTGCTTCTCCTTCTCCCTCTGCCTCTCCCCCTGCTCATGCTCTGTCTCAAATGAATAAATAAAATCTTAAAAAATAATAATAATAAAAAAGTGCACTCAGGAACTACTGCTTTTCATCCCTGCTACCACGGTCACCCCGGTCCCTCACCTGCCACGTACAGGACTGTCACAGCTCTCCAACCCTCCATGTGCGTCTCCTCTTGCCTCTACCCGTAGCCATCCTCTAGAAAGAGGAGGGTAATCCTTTAAAAAGAGCAATTAGACCATATCTCTCACCTGCTCTCGAGCCTGCCTGACCTTCTCGTTACCACCAGAACGAAATCAGAATTCCTCCCCATTATCACTTGGTGTCCCACACTCGGCCATGACTGCACACTCCCGAGAGAAAGGGCAAACGTTTCCCTGTTCTCCGACGTCATCCCCCCTCTTCTGAGCTGCTCATCCCTGACCTTTTCTCTTTTTTTTGAGCAGCTGAAGATGGGCCATTTCCAAAACGTTCTCCCATGAACTCAAGTGGCACTAAATACCATCGCCACTATGAAACGAATCGGCAATTTGTGAGAAGACTTCGCATCCATGTAGCCCCATTTGGGGGCATAATTATTTCCTAATTAGCAGGCGATTTATACTTGGAACTTGGGACGTTGGCTTCTGCCAGTGATACGACTTTCCAGAACTGTTCAGTTCTTTCTCTCCCACCCCGAGATCGTGCTGGCTGAAGTCAGATGACCAGACAGCCGAGCAACCTTAATTCACAGGCAGCCCTGTGGGATGGCAAACTCTCATTTCCTGGTCAAATGTGCTCCCATTCTCTCGGAAGACCTGCTAGAAATGGCTTTGGGGGGTCACCTGCCTTTTTTTCCAAGAGTCCTGATGAAATGTGCCTAAGGTCATTAAGCCAACCCAACTTTGGAAAAAACCCTTTTAAAATCTTCAGAGCCCTCCTCTGTCGCAGGGATCGTAATCCCCATTATTACATATTGGAAAGCAAGGCTCAGAGAGTTGAGGGGACCCCGGGGGGCTGTGTCGCCAGGCTCAGGGGGAGCCCTTGGCAGGATGCCACACCCCAGGATCTTTCATCTCTACTCCTGTGCTCGCTGTCCCGTGGACGCTGAGAGACAGCGAATGGGCCTGCCTTTGTGCCTAGTGCCTTATCCACTGTAAGTGCTTAGTAAGTATTCTTCAGTCAACAAGGAGCAGAGGGAGGAGCCAGGACGCCCGGGTTCTTGGCCACGGCCCAGCCGCGCCACCTCGGGCCAGTCCCTCGGCCCCCTGTCTCTTCACACGGTCCTCTCACGCCTATCCGTGACGCGAGCTCCACCAGCTCCAGCGTGCCCTCCTCGTGGGCACGTGCAGAAACTTTGCTAACCATACGAAGCAAAAGACAACTTCCTTTTGTACTTTTTTTTCGATCCAGAACTTCAAAGTTGTGCTCAGGGCACGTCCAAGGAAAACCAGCTTCCGTAAGAAGAGGCTGGAAGCCCTTGCCCTCTGGCCCCAGCTTTCCTGGGGTCAGAGAGTGTCTCTGCATGGAGGGGAGGATGGCCCGTGGCCGCCTGCTGTGTTCCCGAGCAGTCGGGGTGCTGGAAATTCTGGGGCTCAGTGTGCAAAGCCCTCGCCGCTGTCCTAAAACAGCAGACAGAAAAGAACTCCCCGTTTCTCCCTCTGGAAGCCCCAAGGTACTAAAATTTCTGGGGCTGTTGATGCAAAGGCGACCTCGCTCTGGTTTGGCGAGAAGGTCCACCCCACGTGCGCAATGGCAAACGCCGTGAACAGACTGTGCTGTGACTTTGGCATTTGATATTCCTTATTTTCCCTTGAAGAAGAGTCCAAGTCTCTCCCGGGTCCCAGTCCCTGTGGACAGGCCAGCCTGCATCCCAAGTTCCCCTTTTTTTCCCCTGCTCCGTCTCATTCCATCTCTGCTCCAGCCTGGGGAAGAAGGAACTAGCCACCTTGTTCCTCTGAACTCAGCAGGGCTGCGCGGGGCCCTGCCCTCTAAGGACAGTCCCCGCCTCCCTCATTCCTTCCCCAGCAGATAAGAAATCCTGGTTACTGGGGCCGACGCGGAGGCCCCAGGGACGGACGGCATCAGATGTGCTCACCGCCGCTGCTTGGGGCCTTTCAGGCCCACGAGAGCCAAGGAATAGGGATGTGCAGTTAGAGAGAGAGAGAGAGAACAGGGCCAGCCCCTGTCAGTCCGCACCCAGATCCCCCCATCTCCCTTTCACGGAGCCCAGCGGGCTTCCCACTCGGGAAATTAGAACACAGGTGACTCCCGCGGCCTCCCTCGTGTGTTCAGAGCAATATACCGACGCCGGGATCCAGCCTGGCTCACGGAACCATAGCATGTTTCGTGGACTTGCTGATGTTCAGACGACATCAGAATAGGGGACAGGGCACCGCGAGCCCCTTTCAGTGTAACCAACACGCACAACAGGCTTTACAATCCAGGGCGCCCCGAATCCCACCCCCCACCTGCAGACCCCATTCCACACCCCCGCCCAGCCCCCGGCCATCAGAAGCTGCAGGGGAGGGGAATCTAGAGGAAGAAGCATGAACCTTGGTATTGTCCGCAGTGCAGGAAAGGGTTTAACTAGTTTTGGGGGCATTTTTGATGTCTGACCCTAAGGGACAGAGCTCGGCATCAGAAAGCTCACATTCGTTCATCAACGATAAGGTAATTAAGAACAATACCACGGAGATATACTTTTGGCTGCCTCTTGGATATCTTGAAGGCTCTCCCAACTCAGCACATTCAAGATGAAATGCATCCCCCGCCCTGCCCCCCGCAGCCGACACCTGCTTCTCCTTCAGGGTCTCCCCGCGTCACAGCCGAGCAGCGTCAGCCCCCCCAGCCCGCCAGGCCGAAGTCCGGGCCCTCCCCCTTCTCCTGTCTCCCATCCCTCCCCCACCTGGGTTAAGTTCCCCGTCCGTGCACAGCCCACCTTCCCTCCGTCCCCGCCGCCTGCCTTCCATCTCTGACCTTGGCCCTCAGGACTGATGGCGACAGACAGGCGGGTGACAGGTTTCCCGGCCTCCAATACAGATCCACCTTGAATTCTTTCTCTACGCACCTGCCACAGTAATTGGTCTAAAATAAAATTCTGACCGTGTCGTTCCCCGACTGAACCGCTTCTGAGGCTTCCCCATCACCTAGGACGTGAAAACCGAAACCTGCGGCCCGTCCGGCCAGGAGGCTCCCAGTCTGCTCTTGGGGACACTGAGCCCCCGACCTCGTCGCCCGCTACTTCCTTGTGCACCCCCCAGATCCAGCCAAAACACGCCCCTGGAACCTCTCAAATGGGTCCTCAAAACTACCGTGGCCTCTTCCTAAAGCACCCAGAACCATGGGCAGGTGACCTTTAAATCCCAGCTCACACATCAGCTCTGGGAACCCTCTCTTGGTTCCCCCAGACGGAGTGGCCCCAATCTCGGAGCGCCCCTGACTTTGGGGGGCACGCACTTCTCCAACGTGGTGGGTCCCGTGTCTCTGCACGTGTTAACTCTCCCCCTTTGTGAGGCGCCCCTTAAAGATAATGGCCTGAGGGTCTCGGCAGGGAGATGGAAAGATGCTCCACATCACGACCCTTCAGGGAAATGCACATCGAAACCACGGTAAGCTATTGCCTCACCCCTGTCAGGACGGCAATTATTAAAAGACCCAGGATAAGCCTTGGTGGGCTCGCAGAGCGAAGGGGTCTCTGCTGGCGGGGATGCAAACGGGTGCAGCCGCTCTGGAAAACAGTTCGAAGGTTCCCGAAAAAGTTACAGATAGAGAGCTACCACCTACCTGATCCAGCAATCCGCTTCTGGCTGTAGATCCAAAGGCAGTGACATCACGGTCCTGAAGCGACGGCTGCTGGCCCATCTCCGGGGCAACACTGTTTCCATCAGCCGAGACCTGGGGACGAGATCGATGTCTGTCGGTGGGCGGATGGGGAAAGACAAGGCGCGGGACAGACACACCCCCCCCATTATCACTCAGCCTTCGACAAGAGGGAAATCGTACCAGTTGTGACTACACGGATGGGTCTGGATGACATTTGCTGAGTCAAATAAGCCAGAGACAGACACATACCGTGTGATCTCACTTTTATGTGCAATCTGAAATAGTCAACCTGGGGCGCCCGGGGGGCTCAGCCGGTTAAGCCTCTGCCTTCGGCTCAGGTCATGATCCCAGGGTCCTGGGATCGAGCCCGCATCAGGCCCCCTGCTCAGCGAGGAGCCTGCTTCTCCCTCTCCCTCTTCCCCTGTTTGTGTTCCGTCTCTGTCTATCAAATAAATAAAACTAAAAAAAAAATAAAAATAAATGAATAAAATTAATATAAAATAGTCAAACTCCTAGAAACCCAGAGTAGTGCAGTGGCTGCCAGGGGCATGGGGGGCTTGGCGGGCGGCGGGGATGAAACGGAGAGAGCTTATCAAAAGGACATGAAGTTTAATTTATGCAAGGTAAGTTCTAGAAAGCTACTCTACTACATCGAGCCTATAGCTACAAACACTATTATATACTTAAAATTTCCTATGAGGGTAGTTTTTTGTTTTTGTTTTTTTTAAAGAGAAAGAGTGTGCGTGAGCAGGGGGAGGGGCAGAGGGAGAGAAAGAATCTCGGGCAGACTCCCCGCTGAGTGCAGAGCCCGACTCGGGGCTCGATCCCATGACCCTGAGATCAGGACCTGAGTCGAAATCAAGAGCCGGCCACAACCGACTGAGCCACCCAAGCGCCCCTAGGAGTGTAGATCTTACGGTAAGTGTTCTTACAATGAGGAGGAGGAAAAGGAGGAGAAGGAGAAGAGGAAACTTTGGGAGGCTGCAGATCCGTCTATGGCCTTGATGGTGGTGGTGGTTTCCCACGGACATACGTCTCCCCAGACTCACGAGCTCTACCCCTAAAATGTGAAGCTCTTCACGTGTCGATCAGACCTTAGCGAAGTTTCACCAGAAAGACAGTGACCTCGATGAGGCCCAGGGAAAGGACGCAGCTCATTCGGAGGTCACCAAGCTACGGATCGTGCCCACCCGGGGCGGCCCCCTTTCCTCACCCCACGACCCTCTCCGGACCTGAAACCCGCTTGTCTGGGGAGCGCTAGCAATGTGCGCGAGAGGGGAGGCTGCGCTGCCCTCTATGACGCCGTCTCAGGAGGGCCCCCAGCTCTCGCTCCCTGTCTACACAACACAAGCGAGTCCCCAAGTCCAACCCACATTCAAGAGGAGGGAATCGAGCTTCCCTTTTGCAGAGGAGGCGTATCAGAGAATTTGTGGCTGGCTGTTGGCACAGTCTCAAGACAGAGAGAGCCGAGTACGGGGAAGGCCCAGCATGTCTGCCCTCACTTTATCCACTCTACCCACGGGGGTTCAACTCTTGCTGTTTCCCGTCTTGGCTGCGTGGGACCACATCTCGCATCCGTCCCAGCCCTGCCCGTGAAAATGTAAGTGTCAGCTGTACCCCTTAACGTCTTGGAACTCTTCCTCGCCTAGACAGATGGCCTGAACCTGCAGCCACCCGCTAACACTGGCGTTAAATTGCACCCCTCCACTGTCGGCACCGAGCAGAATTCTAAGACAGTAGATCCGTGTTTGTAAGATGAATAGTTTCCCTCGTTCCGTATTTGCTCATTGCCTCAGGCACGCACACGTATGTATTCGCTGAGCACGTACTATGTGCCAGACCCCAGACGGAACTGTGAGGCGTGCAATGATGACTAAAACACAGTCCCTGTCTTTGAAGTCCCTCCCCGTGCTTAGTATCCATTAACCCTCCCTGTGAAACCTCAACAAGCCCTAAAGAGCAGAAGCCAGGCCTCCTTTTGGAGTGATGGCAGCTGGACATTCTGAGTCAGGCCCTCAGAGACGGCAGGCCAGGGGTCCCCGGGGCAGATGCCTTGGTCCGAGTTGGGGGGGGGGGCATCCTTTCGGGGCCACCGCTAAGCTGGGTCTCCCAGGGCCAGACGGAGTGAGTGGCGCAGGCCCAAGGTGAGTCACTGCGGGGAGTCGAAGGCTGGGGCAGAAGGGCTGTCTCATCAGTTCCCGGGTCCCGTCTGCCCTTGTGACATATGGGAGGAGGGAGTCAAAGGAAGGGGACGTGCACATGCCCAGCCCCTCCTCCCGCCTTCCTCTGAGGCTATTTTTGGAACTGGTGCCCTAGATTTACTCCACGTCACGAGAAAATTGTCACTTTAGAGCAGGTGGGGGAGGCTGGATGAGATTTTCAGTTTCAAGGGCCACTGGGGTTGTAGAACTCAATTTGATGAGATCTGTCATCTGTCATTGCCATGAGCAGCTATTTAGCCGAGGTTTGGGCAGCTCCCAGGACGGGGAGCTCACCCCTTCCTGAGGCTGTTCCTTGCACTGGGGGTCGGTCCTACCTGTTTGAAAGCCCTGCCTTGTCCCCCTGAGACAAACCAACTTCTCCATAGCTTCTACCCATCTGCCTTCATCTTAACCTGTGGACTCACGGAGAGTGAGTTCAATTCTCTTTCAACAACGACAACACCACCACCAATAATAATAATAACGGTAATGGTAATAATAATAATGGTACTAAAAATTCACATTTCTGCAGGACTGTGTGTCAGACACAGGGCTGGGCACTTGGCGGGCATTATGTCAGTCATTCCTAAAATAGCCCCACGCACTTGGTACTCTTCTCGTCCCCATTTTACAGAGGAGGAAATAAATACCAAGTCTGTATTTTTAAGGCTAAACATCCTTCCATCGTGGACAGTATAGGAGAAAAAGCATGCCAGTCAGGCTGTCCCAGATTAAAATTTCTCCTTTGTCTCTTACAAGATGCTCCACCTTCGATCAGTCTCTTAACTATCTGAGCTGCCATTGTCCCTTTGCCAACGGGGATAACTTGTTACCAGATCCGGAGAAGAACTAGGGACCACGTGTGTGTAGAGCCTCACGAATGCTTGATACGGAATAAATGCCCGGACGATGGGATGCGTTTCCCCGTCAGGATCCCGGACGCTGTCCCAACACGTGGGGTGGTGGGGGTTCCCTGAATTCACGTCATGTGGGGTCGTGTGTCACACTGTCTTCTGATCATCTCAGAGGAGACGGGTATGTGTCCCCTCTCACAGGGGGGACAGCCTGGGGCGACAGGGGCTCTTTGGGTGGTCGTGTCACACAGAGGATTCACCCGTCTCCAGCTGCCTCGGGGCCCCGATTCTTTCCCGCTACGTGCTCTCATGAGAAACGGCAGCCCCGTCGTGTTCTCGAACAGTGCCCATGTAGGGCCTGATTCTCCGGATTTATCCTTATTCCAGCTGAATTAGAACCTCAGTCATTTTAGATCACTGACTGTTGACAATCGTCTCCCTCTTCCTTTCCCTGAGGACCAGCGTTGGCTCTGCTCACCAGCTCGCCCTGCCCTTGATCCAACAAGCAAGGGTTCGCTCTTCCTTCGCTCCCACCCACCGCACCGGTTGCCCACAGACCCTGTCCGTGTCACCCCTCGGTGGGTTTTCCTGGGTCGGCTTTCCTCCAGCTCCACAGTCACCCTGCTGTCCGGGCCTCTGTCGTCACAGTCCCCTGCTGTCGCCCTGAGATCCCTCCCTCCAGCTGCCCTCAGCCCTGGGCACTCTCTGCACCCCCTGCCACACGGGGGGTCTGTGCGCACCAACCCCCAGCCCCTCCCGTTGCCTGCTCCATGCCTCCACGTCCTCCAGACCTCAGCACGACTAAGGACACCGACACTGGGGCCATCTGCCTGGTCCAGCTCCTCTATAGGCAAGCCGTGGGACTGCAGGCAAATAATTCACTCAACCTTTCTGGGTCTCAGTCCCCTCATCTCTTACAATGGGCATCACGGCAGCAATCTACGACAGGGCTGCCGCGAACATCGGGGTAAAGCTGAACAAGGAAACCCAGAGTCTGGCACGCAGTAATGCTACAAATGCATTAATAATTATTATTACTGAATAATTATTCTAATTATTCAAGGGAGTCTTCCCTGAGCCCTCGGACTAGGCCAGGAGTCAAGGACACAGTGTGTCTATGTGTGCGTGTGTACACGTGTATTAAAAGGAGAGACTGTACACGTTCCCAATGTAGAAATGATCTGCTTCGTAATTCTGCGCGGATCTGGCGCTTCCTTGCCTGATAACGAGCCCCTTCCGCCAATCGTAAGCTCCAGGAGGGCAGGGGTTCGTGTCACCGTCTACCCCCCGCGTTGACACCCCCGGCGTCTGGCCCGGCCAGGGGTGCTTCGGGTGGCTCCGCTGGGATCTGCTGAGTGTGGGAATGCGTGTGGCAAGCACGGCAGGCCTGTGCTCAGGCAGATCGTGCACGCCCGAGATCACCATCCTCTGTCTGTCCTGCGTCACCACCGTGGCGTGGTCCCTGGTTTCCGGGCACATGCTTGGGTTACGGGTGTAGAGGAAAAGCCGCTGGCTGTGGTTAGGGGAGACCCCGATTCAAATCCCGGGTCTGACACCGTCCCTTGGGATCGTCTCCGAATCTCCCGATCAGTCCTTACTGTCTTGGAACTTTGTGGCAGGTGAGTTGGGCAAAGAGAGGATGGGACTGGGGGGTGGGGGGGGCAGGATATTGGCCCCCACCCTAAATAGTAAAATGATAAAAAAGGACATTCATGGAGCAGTCACCATATTCCAACTCAAGTCCTTAGTTTTTACCATGGTCGCCCCCTCTGATCCTCACAACAAAGCTGCGAGGCAGGGGGCCTCCTGTCTCCCAGGTTACACACGAGGACGTACACACCTTGGGTGATTCCTACCCTGCCCAAGGTCACGGGAACTGGAAAAGTCCACATTCAAGCCCACCCTGTGTGGACCCCAGCCTCAGCCCTTCACCGTCTTCCCTAGGCCTCGTGCCCCATACTTAAGCCGTGCCTGGGGGGGCTCCGTGGGTTACACGTCTGCTCTCAGCCCAGGTCATGATCTGGGGTTCCTGGGACCAAGTATCAGGCTCTGTGGTCAGAAGGGGGTCTGCTTCTCCCTCTCCCTTTGCCGCACCCCCTGCTTGCACTCTCAAATAAATAAAATCTTCAAACAGACAGACAGACATAAGACACGCCTGGGGCGAGTGCCTGGCCTGCTGGGGGAAGGTGGCCCGAGGAAGGCCGCACCCTGGTCTGCACGCTCCCGTCCGCCCTCATCCGTCTCCGGATCGTCCACTGACACCACCCACTACCCAATGAGCAGCAGGGTCTCATCAACAGAGATTTGCTAAGAATAGCTTTTATTTTCTTCACCCCACTGGCTCATATCGTCCCCCATCCACACCGTCTCATCAGAATTCTTGCTGATTTGAAAGCAAATATAATAATGATGATAACACGACTTATTAGCATGCAGCTTAGCAAGTGGCTCAAACCCCAAGTCTATTCTTTTTCCACATGAGGAGTCTGGAGATTGCTCAGATGAGCCACATATTACACGGAGGCAGGAAAATTGGAGACAGATCTGAAATCACAGGAACCCCACGGAGAGTTATCAATGGTCTGCCTTTTGCTGCTGGGGGTTCGGAATGAGATTAGGAGGGAGTGTGGTAGGAACCGAGGAGCTGCAGGGCTGGGGACGTAGGCTGGGAGGTCGGGGAGGGGGTCTGGGAGGTCTGGGAGGAGCCCCGTGCCCCCTCTCAGTTGTGGTGCCCTGATGATGTGCCCAGGGGCACTGGCACATGATTTCTAACCCCCGTGAAGACCTTGGGATGTAACCTTCTCCTCTTTTATGGATGAGGGAAGTGGGGTTCGAGAGATGGGGTAACTCGTCCAAAGTTACGATGGATGTAAATTAGGGTAGAGGCAGAATTTGAATAGCCATGCCCCCAAGTTCATCGTTCATGGCGTGTGTGTGTGTTTCATTACAGAGCATGAAGGGCAATCTCCTCTTCTGCATGTATTCTATGTGCCCCCTCCCTCTCGTGGCATTCACTACGAGCCGCAGGCTGACAACTCTCAAACTCATATTTCTAGGCCTCCCTAGAGAGCTTCAGACTTGCAATTTTCATCTGCCTACCTGACATTTCCACTTGGAGTTCGAACGGTAATCTTAGACTCGACACTCCCCGAACTAAAATCCTGAGCTCATCCCCAAAGCCCACTTACTGAGCCCGCAGCCTTCCCCCTCATCCCTCCACACTCCCAGCGGAGAGCACGTCATTCCCTCCCAGCCTCCCACACACCCACCACGCGGTGCGGTCCTGCCCTCCTCCCCCCGGCCACCTCCACCAGCTCGTCTGCTACAACGGAGGGGTTCTCTCCACTCTCGCCCTCCTCTGGAATCTAGTCCCTCCTCGGCTCTTGGAATGCAACCCAGCCTCTGAGAATGACCTTGAAGATACCAAGTCAGATAGCCCTTTTCCTCACCGGGCTCCAGGTGCCCCAGCCGTAGGTCCGATTTCTGAACACGCCGCCCTTCGGTACCCGTTGGACCGTCACCCAACGTGCATTTACTCTCCTAAGACCACACCCCTGCTTTCTCCACTGGCTCTGGTTCACCCTCCAGACCTCAAGCTAATTGTCCTCTTTTCCAGGAGACCCCCCCACCCCCCAGGTAACGTACGGGGTGAAGGCGCTCTCCGTGTGCTGTCTGGTTTAATCACCGGTTCTTTTTGCTCATTCACTATTTATCACCTACTCTTCTTCACAATGACGCAGTGAAATAGGCTTATTTCCCCTTCTTTGATGAGAAAACGAAGCCGCTTAGTAACTTCTCCAAGGGTCACAGAGCTAAGGAGTCATACAACCAGGACGTGAACCCAAGTCGTCCTGACCCCAGAACCCCCCTCTGTTCAGTGCACCAGCCCGATGCCTGGGTGCATGGCCGGTGCTCAAGGTCAGGTACGTCTCTCTCGTTTCCTTCTCCCTCACTCAGCGACTTGAAGCTTAATCCCACGTGTGCCTTCCAGCCCTCTCTGCTCTGTTCATTTCTCCCGTGCTAGAAAAAAGAACTGCGATTTTTTCAGATAAACTCTCAGCTTGTTCAAAAAGGCAGCTCCCAGGGAGTGCCGTATCTTCATTTACTCAACAACTCGGCACTCTCTCTCTGGGGCTCTTTCCCTGAGATGGTTGCTTTTTTTTTTTTTTTTTTTTTTGAGTGGCTACCCTATAGGATGATGGACAGGGCCACCTGGTTCCCATGCGTTTACCACACAGAGATGTTCAGTGTGGAGCCCGGCACCCTCGTGACGAAGGGCTTTGTGCTCCAAGAGTCCAGGTGGGGAGGCTGACGAGCAAACAATTACTAGACAGAATGGAAAGTCCTGTAATGATGGGCTGACCGCACAGCAAGCACAGGGTCAGGGCAAACTGCCTGATCCCAGACACAATTGCCCAAAGATGTCTGATAAAACCATTTCTCCGTTCATCTGCCCGGTTCCTGAATGCTGCTCTGGCCGGCCGCGTCATTCCAGCTCAGAGATCTTGGGACACAAACCACTGAAGGACGATTCCTGACCCAAGAGCTAGAAGCAACACCGAGGGGGAGGCAACATGGCGGAGAAGTAGGGGACCTCACTTCCACCGGTCCCCTAAATTTAGCTGCCTATCCACCAAACCATCCTGAACACCCACGAAACGAGCCTGAGATGTAAGAATATAGATCCGCAGCTCTACAAGCAGAAAAATGCCACCTGTCGTGAGGCAGGAAGGGCAGAGTCATGAATCTGTGGGGAGAGATTGGAAGATAAACAGAAGGGGGAGGGAGCCTCCATAAGCTGGCTCCTGGAAAATGGTAGAACACCAGGGCGCTAAAGTGGAACCCTTAGAAATCTGCTCTAGGGAGTGACAGCCCTCTGTGAAAAGGGCTCTGGAAAGGAAAAGGCAGAATTCTAGAGAGCACTGTGGTCTCAGGATGAGAAGCCTCAGCCAAGGGGGCTTCCCGGACCAGCAGAGTACCCGAGCGGGGGTGCGGCAAGCGGGTTATGGTCAGCGAGCCCAGGAAGCGTCTCTCAGCTCGGATGGCTACAAACTGCAAGCCAGGCCAGCCGGGAATCGCTCTTCTCTTGGGCAGCCTGAACAAATCCGGAGCCTGTGCTGGGGACCGGGCAAGAACTCGCAGAGGGGTAGTGGCCCGGCAGGGGCTCCAGAGCCGCGGGCACACAGGATCCCAGAGCGGGGCCCGTTCCCGGGTTTAAGAGGCACAAAGAGAAGGGCCACACTTGAGTCCCTGCAATGACCTCTGAGAGAGCCACTATGGGCATGCAACTCGGGAGGCTGTGGTTTCCCGGGGCACATGGAGAAACGAGGACGGCGTGTCCTGGAGGATTTAGTGAAGAGACCGTCTTGGGGGCAGCCAGTTATGCTCTGACCCCGTGAAGAGGCACGGAAAGCCGTCAGAGAACAAAAGCTCCAAAGACCAGTTTCCTTGGAGCCCAGACCACAGCCCCCCCACCCACAGAAACTACCAGAACTCATACACCAATTCAGCAATGTGGCAGGATACAAAATCAATGCATAGACATCAGTTGCTTTTCTACACACTAGCCATGTAATTGTAGAAAGAGAAATTAGGGAATCGATTGCATTTACAATAGCACCAAAAACCCTAAGATACCTAGGAATAAACCTAATCAAAGAGGTAAAGGATCTATATTCTAGAAACTACAAGACACTTATGAAAGAAATTGAGAAAGATGCAAAAAGATGGAAAACCATTCCATGCTCATGGATCGGAAGAATAAACATTGTTAACTTATCTGCGCTGCCCAGAGAAATCTTCACTTTCAACACCATCTCTATTAAAATAACCATTTGCGTTTTTCACAGAGCTAGAACAAACAATCCTAGTATCTGTATGGGACCAGGAAAGACCCCAAATCGCCAAGAGAATGCCGAAAAAGAATAAAAGCTGCGGGCATCACATTGCCTGATTTCATGCTATATTACAAAGCTGTGATCACCAAGACAGCATGGTATTGGCACAAAAACAGACACATAGACCAATGGAACAGAGTCTCCAGAAATGGACCCTCAACTCTATGGTCAACTAATCTTTGACAAATGAGGAAAAGTATCCAATGGAAAAAAGAAAGTCTCTTTAATAAGTGGTGCTGGGAAAATTGGACAGCTACATGTAGAAGAATGAAACTGGATCATTCCCTCACATCATACACAAAGATAAACTCAAAATGAATGAAAGACTTCAATGTGAGACAGGAATCCATCAAAATCCTAGAGGAGAACACGGGCAGTAGCCTCTTTGACATCGGCCGCAGCAACTTCTTTCAAGACACATCCCCAAAGACAAGGAAAACAAAAGCAAAAATGAACTTTTGGGACTTCATCAAGATAAAGAGCTTCTGCACAGCAAAGGAAACAGTCAACAAAACTAAGAGGCAACCCCTGGAATGGGAGAAGGTATTTGCAAATGACATTACAGATAAAGGGCTGGTATCCAAGATCTATAATGAACTTCTCAACCTCAAGACCCCAAAGACAAATAAGTCAAAAAATGGACAAAAGACATGAGCAGAAAACATGAACAGCCTCCCTAAAGAAGACATACAAATGGCTAACAGACACACAAGAAACGGTTCAACATCATCAGCCATCAGGGAAATTCAAATCAAAACCACACTGAGATACCACCTTACACCAGTTAGAACAGCAAACGTTAACAAGGCAGGCAACGACAAATGTTGGTGAGGATGTGGAGAAACCGGAACCTTCTTACACTGTTGGTGGGAATGCAAGCTGATGCAGCCACTTTGGAAAACAGTATGGAGGTTCTCCCAAAAAGTTAAAAACAGAGCTACCCTATGACCCAGCAATTGCACTATGGGGTATTTACGCAAAGATACAGATGTAGTGAAAAGAAGGGCCATATGTACCCCAATGTTCATAGCAGCAATGTTCACAATAGCCAAACTGTGGAAAGAGCTGAGATGCCCTTCAGACGAATGGATAAAGAAGATACGGTCCATATATACAATGGAAAATCACTCAGCCATCACAAAATATGAATACCCACCAGTTGCACTGACATGGATGGAACTGGAGATTATGCTAAAATGAAATAACTCAAGCGGAGGACAATTATCCCATGGTTTCACTCATACAGGTAACGTAAGGAATCGCATGGAAGACATTGGAGAGGGAAGAGAAAACTGAAAGGGGGGGAATCAGAAGAGGAGATAAACCACAAGAAACTATGGACTCTGGGAAACAAACTGAGGGTTTCAGAGGGGAGGGGTTGGGGGATGGGGTAGCCTGGTGACTGGTACTAAGGAGGGCACGTGTTGTGATGAGCCCTAGTGTTTTACACAACTAATGAATCACTGAACACTACATCAAAAATCAGTGATGTTCTGTATGGTGATTAACGTAACAACAACAAAAGATCAGTTTCCACGGAGCCCAGGCTCCCACCCGACAGCAAGGTGGGGCGACTCTGCTCAAGCAAGGTGGCCTGAGAATCCGTGGGGCAGCCCCCTCCCCCAGACGCCAGGCTGGAAGAGCAAGAGGACAACCACCCCAGGGTCTCCATCAGACTGTAAAATCCCAACTCCGGGGGAGAACAGGATATGGAGCTCCAGGCGTTGCTTCACAGCCTGTGTATTTTTCCGACACCACTCTCTTTTTCTTTTTATTCTTTCTCTTACACTTCTTCTGTTTTTTCGTTTTACCTTTTCCTCATTTCAACTAGATGTTTATTATATAAATTTGTATTTCATAGTAGCTTTTTCACTTGTACTTTTTTCCTCCGCTATTTTTTTATAGAGATATGCTTTACTGTAGTCTTTTTATCCCTATTCAATTTTGCCTTTATACATATACACAATTTTACTTTCCTTGTCATTTTGGGAAGTAGTGTCCTCCAACAAACAGACCAAAATACACCCAGGAACAACTGAAACACCCTGCTTTGACCACACTAAGAGATTATAGCCCCCCTTCCCCTCACCCCTTTTTTAATTTTTTAAAGTTTTTAAATTATAAATTAAACTCTTGTGTTTAATTTTAGTTTTGTTTCTTTGGTGGTGGCTTCCAAGCACTCTGGATTTTCCTAGGGAGGATCTTGGTTGGGTCCTGGTTGATATTTTGGACTCTGCTCATTCACTCGACCATCCCTTGACAGAAAGACTAGGAGGAAGAACTCTCAAAAGAGAAAAGAAACAGAGACAATGTCATCTGCCACAGAACTAACATATGGATATAAGCAGAATGTCAGACACAGAATTCAGGATAGCATTCATGAAGTCAATAGCTAAGCTTGAAAGAAGCATTAGAGACAATATAGTATCTCTAAAGGCAGAAATGACATCAATCAGACCGAACTTAAAAATGCTATGAATGAGATGCAGTCTAAATTGGACACTCTAACAGCCAGGGTAAATGAGGCAAAGGAACAAATTAGTGATCTAGAAGACAAGATGATGGAAAAGTAGGAAGTGGAGGAAAACAGATAGACTTCTACTGACACATGAGTAAAGGATTGCAGAGAACAAGGATGCCATGAAATGTTTCGATGTCAGAATTACTGAGGTGGTGGAGACAGAGAGAGGACTAGAAGGTTTATTTGAGCAATCATAGCTGAGGATTTCCCTAATATGGGGAAGGAAACAAGCATTGGAGGCCAAGAGGCAGAGAAGACCCCTCCCAAAATCAATAAAAGTACATCAGCACCCTGACATATAATAGTGAAGCTTGAAAATTATATAGTCAAGGAAACAATCCTGAGAATAATGAGGGAGAGGAGGTTCCTTACATACGGAGGGAGGAACATCAGAATGACATCAGATCTGTCCACAGAAACCTGGCAAGCCAGAAAGGGCTGGTAAGACATATTCAGGGTACTAAATGAAAAAAACATGCAGCCAAGAATACTTTATCCAGCAAGGCTGTCATTCAGAATGGATGGGGAGATAAAGAGCTTTCAAAACTGGCAGAAACTGAAAGAATAGGCACCAATCAAACCAGCCGTGCAAGAAATATTAAGGGGGATTCTGTTAATGAAGAGAGACCCCAAAAGTCACAAAAACCAGAAAGAAACAGAAAATCTATACAAACAAGGACTTACTGGCAATACAATGGCACTAAATTCTTATCTTTCAATAAGCAATCTAAATGTAAAAGGGCTAAATGCTCCTATCAAAAGAAAAAGGGTTGCAGATTGTATAAAAAAGCAGGACCTATCCATATGCTATCCACAAGAGACTCATTTTCAACCTAAAGACACCTCCAGATTGACAGTGAGGGGATAGAGAACAATTTACCATGCTAATGGACTTACAAGAAAGCTGGGGTAGCAATCCTCCTATCAGACAAATTAGATTTTAAACCAAAGACCATAATAAAAAGATGTAGAGGAACACTTTATTATACTTAAAGGGTCTATCCAACAAAATTGTAAGGATCTACGGCCCCAACATGGGAGCAGCAAATTATATAAACCAACTAACCAAAATAAAGAAACATATTAATGGTAATATATCAATAGTAGGAGACCTTAACACTCCACTCTCAGCAATGGACAGATCATATAAGCAGAAGAGCAACAAAGAAACAAGAGCTTTGAATGACACATTGGACCAGATGGACTTTGTCGATCTATACAGAACATTCCATCCTAAAACAACAGAATACTCACTCTTTTCAAGTGCACATGGAACTTTCCCCAGAATGGGCCACATACTTGGTCACAAATCAGGTCTCAACCAATACCAAAAGATTGAGATTATTCCCTGCATATTATCAGACCACAGTGCTTTGAAACTGGAACTCAATCACAAGAAAAGATTTGGAAGGGATTTAAAACCTTGAAAGTTAAAGAGCATCCTGCTAAAAAATGATTGGGCCAACCAGGAAATTAAAGAAGAACTTAAACAATTCATAAAATTACTGATAACGAAAACATTCATGCAAAACCTATGGGATACTGCAAAAGCAGTCCAAAGGGGGAAATACATACCTATCCAATCCTAAGTCAAAAAAGTAGAAAAATCCGATTAGGGGAGGAGCAAAGATGGCAGAGGAATAGAAGACCTAAATTTCATCTGGTCCCAGGAATTCAGCTATAGTTATCAAGCCATTCTGAACACCTACAAACTCAAAGGAGATTAAAGAAAAGAATAGAAGCAATTCTATGAACAGAAAAGCGACCACTTTCTGGAAGGCAGGACATGTGGAGAAGTGAATCCGAGGCGAGATATGGGAAGAAAGGCTGGGGGGAGGGAGCCTCTGTCAGCCGGCTCCTGGCAAGTGATAGAGTAGCCGAGCGCAAAATCAGAACTTTAAGAAGTCTGCTCTACGGAGGGACGTCACTCCAGTGGCTAAGCAGGGGGTGGAATCCTTGCTGGGACAGTGTGGTTTCAGGACCCTCAGGGTCACAAAGACCGGGGGTGCCTGAGTGTGGCTAAGTTCCCAGGTATTGGAGCAGGGAAGGTGGATAAAGATGGAACCAAGAAGTGGGCTCTCAGCTCAGGGTTCCAATAAATCATGATTCTCAGCACAGGTGGGCCAGTATTCTTCGCGCAGGGATCCCACAAGTGGCAGATCCTGGGAGACCCCCCTTCCTCCACTGGGAAGAGAGGTGCGGGAGCACCCTGCAGCAATCTACTGGGTTTGGAGACTCCAAACGGGGCCGTGTGCCAGAGATAGAAACGCTCAGACACACACCGGATGAGCTCGAAGTGCAGCCGGAAACCAGGGAGACAGGATTGATTGACAGCTTTTCTCTGACGGCTCACTGAAGAGAGGGGGGCTCCAAGCTCTCAGCTCCTCCAGGCCGGAGATTTGGAGCCCACCATTTTCATTCTCATCTTCCAACACTGTACAGAAAGCTTTCAGGAAACAAAAGCTTCTAACAGCAAGCAGATTACTAGCCTGGCCCCTGGCAAGGGTGGTGGAATTCCGCCTTGGGCAAAGTCATTTGGAATCACTGCAACAGGTCCCTCCCCAGAAGATCAGCAAGAACATCCAGCCAAGACCAAGTTCACCGATCAATGAGAACTGCGGAACTTCAGAGCTAGGGGAATACGGCACATAATATTCACAGCTTTTTCCCCATCATTTTTTAGTCTTGCAAAAGTTAAATTTTTTTAAATATTCTTTATTTTTTCTTTTCCCATTTTAAAAAATTTTTCCTCTTTCCTATTTCAATCTTATCAATACCTTTTTATTTTTATTTATTTATTTTTAAAAGACTTTATTTCTTCATTTGACAGAGAGAGAGATCACGAGTAGGCAGAGAGGCAGGCAGAGAGAGAGGGGGAAGCAGGCTCCCTGCTGAGCAGAGAGCCCGATGCGGGGCTCGATCCCAGGACCCTGAGATCATGACCTGAGCCGAAGGCAGGGGCTTTAACCCACTGAGCCACCCAGGCGCCCCATCAATACCTTTTTAAAAATCATTTTTAATTTTCATTTTTACAATCATATTCTATCCTTCCATTGTATTTAACCTTAGTTTTTGTATATATGTAAGTTTTTCATTAAAATTTTGGGTTACAGTTTAACAGACAAAAATATACCCTAAATCTAGCATATGGCTTTGCTCTAGTGTCCCACCTAATAACATTTTTTTTTTAATTTTCTTTCTTTTTTCAACCAACTTATCAATTTCTTTTTAAAATCATTAATTTTCATCTTTAAAGTCATATTCCATCCCTTCATCATATTTACCATTATTTTATATGTTTTTCTTTCTTTAAAATTTTGGGAGGTGGTTTCTTCAAACAGACCAAATGCACCCAAAATCTAGTGTGTGGCTCTGTTCTATTCACCAGCCTGACTGAATTTTTTTTTCCTTTCTTTTCCCCCACGGTTTTGGGTCTCTTTTGATTTGTTTAGTGTATATTTTTCTGGGGTCATTATTACCCTTTTAGCATTTTGTTCTCTCATTCATCTATTCTTCTCTGGACAAAATGACAGGTGGAAAAACTCATCTCAAAAAAAAAAGAACAAGAGCCAGTACCCACTGCCAGGGACCCAATCAATACAGAAATTAGATGTTGGAACTGGAGTCAGAATGACGATTATAAAGATACTAGTTGGGCTTCAAAAAAGCATAGAAGATACTAGAGAATCCCTTTCTGGAGATAAAAAACTAAAATCTAACCAAGTGGAATCAAAAAAGCTATTTATGAGGTGCAATAAAAAATGGAGGCTCTTGCTGCCAGGATAAATGAGGCAGAAGAGAGAACTGGTGATATAGAAGACCAAATGATGGAGAATAAAGAAGCTGAGAAAAAGTTTATAAACAACTACTGAATCACAAGGGGAGAATTCAAGAGATAAGTGATACCTTTAGATGAAACAGTATTAGAATAATTGGGATCCCAGAAGAAGAAAGAGGGGGGGCAGAAGCAATTATAGCACAGAACTTTCCTAATTTGGGGAAGGAAACAGGCATCAAAATTCAGGAGGCATAGAGAACTCCCTCAAAGTCAATAAAAATAGGTCTACACCCCGTCATCTAATAGTAAAACTTGCAAGTCTCAGAGACAAACAGAAAATCCTGAAAGCAGCTTGGGACAAGAGGTCTGTAACCTTCAGGAGAAATATTGGACTGGCAGCAGACCCATCCACAGAGACCTGGCAGGCCAGAAGGGCTGGCATGATATATTCAGAACACTAAAGGAGAAAAATATGTTGGGGCCCTGGGTGGCTCAGTTGTTAAGCGTCTGCCTTTGGCTCAGGTCATGATTCCGGGGTCCTGGGATCAAGCCCCGCATTGGGCTCCCTGCTCAGCAGGAAGCCTGCTTCTCCCTCTCCCACTCCCCCTGCTGTGTTCCCTCTATCACTGTGTCTCTCTCTGTCAAATAAATAAATAAAATCTTTAAATAAAAAAAAAAAAAGAGGAGAAAAATATGTAGCCAAGAATACTACATCCAGCTAGGCTGTCATTGAAAATAGAAGGAGACATAAAAAGCTTCCAGGACAAACAAAAACTAAAACAATTTCCAAACACTAAACCAGCCCTACAGGAAATATTGAAAGGGGTTTTCTAAGCAAAGAGAGAACCTAAAAGTAACATAGACCAGAAACAGACAATATACAGTAACAGTCATCTTATAGGAAATACAATGGCACTAAATTCATACCTTTCAATAGTTTCCCTGAATGTAAATGAGCTAAATGCCCCAATCAAAAGACACAGGGTATCAGAATGGATAAAAAACCAAGACCCATCGATATGCTCTCTGCATCAGACTCATTTTAGACCCAAGGACACCTCCAAATTTAAAGTGAGGGGTGAAAAACCATTTACCATGCTAATGGACATCAAAAGAAAATGGGGGTGGTAATCCTCTTATCAGACAAGTAAGATTTTAAGCAAAAACAATAAGAGATGAGAAAGGACACTCTATCAGACTTAAAGGGTCTGTACAATAAGAAAATCTAACAATTTTCAATATCTGTGCCTCGGACATGGGAGCAGCCCATTCTACAAACCAAAAATAACAAAATCAAAGAAACACATTGACAATAATACAGTAATAGTAGCTGACTTTAACACCCCCCTCACTGAAATGGACAGATCATCTAAGCAAAAGATCAACAAGGAAATAAAGGTGTTAAATGACACACTGGACCAGATGGACATGACAGATATATTCAGAACATTTCATCCCAAAGCAACAGGATACATATTCTTCTCTAGTGCACATGAAACATTCTCCAGAACAGATCACATCCTGGGTCACAAATTAGGTCTCAATCGGTATCATTCAGGTCTCAATCATTCCCAGTGATTCCCAGTCATTCCCAATTGGGATATTTTCAGACCACGATGTTTTGAAACCAGAACTGAACCACAAGAGGAAAGTTGGAAAGAACTCAAATACATGGAGGCTTAAGATCATCCTACTAAATAATGAATGTGTCAACCAGGAAATTAAAGAATTTAAAAAATTCATGGAAAAAAATGAAAATGAAAACACAACTATTCAAAATCTTTGGAATGCAGCAAAGGTGGTCCTTAGAGGAAAATAGATAGCAATACAAGCCTTTCTCAAGAAACAAGAAAGGTCTCAAAGACACAATCTAACCCTACACCTAAAGGAGCTGGAGAAACAAGAACAAATAAAGCCTACACCCAGCAGGGAAAGACAAATAATAACAATCAGTGCAGACATCAATGAAATAGAAACCAAAAGAACAGTAGAACAGATCAATGAAACTAGGATCTGGTTCTTTGAAAGAATTAATAATATTGAGAAATCCCTGGCCAGATTTATCAAAAAGAAAAGAGAAAGGACCCAAATAAATAAAATCATGAAAGAGAAGAGATCACAACCAACAGCAAAGAAATAGAAACAACTAGAAGAACATATTATGAGCAACTATATGCCAGCAAATTAGACAACCTGGAAGAAATGGAGGCATTCCTAGAGATGTATACACTACCAAAACTGAACCAGGAAGAAATAGAAAACCTGAACAGAGCCATAACCAGTAAGAAGATTGACACAGTCATCAAAAATCTCCCAACAAGAGCCCAGGGCCAGATGGCTTCCCAGGAGAATTCTACCAAACATTTCAAGAAGAATTAATACCTATTCTGAAACTGATCCAAAAAACAGAAATAGTAGGAAACTTCCAAACTCTTTTTATGAGGCCAGCATTATCTTGATCACAACAGCAAAGACTCCCTCAAACTGGAGAATTATAGACCAATATCCCTGATGATCATGGATGCAAAAATTCTCACCAAAATACTAGCCAATGGGATCCAACAGTACATTAAAAGGATTATTGACCAGGACCAAGTGGGATTTATTCCTGGGCTGCAAGATTGGTTCAACATCCACAAATCAATCAATGTGATACAATACATTAATAAAAGAAAGAACAAGAACCATATGATACTCTCGATAGATGCAGAAAAAGCATTTGACAATGTACAGCATCCTTTCTTGATCAAAACTCTTCACAGTGTAGGGATAGAGGGTACATTCCTCAATATCACAAAAGCCATCTATGAAAAGCCCACAGCGAATATCATTCTCACTGGGGAAAAGCTGAGAGCGTTTCACTTAAGGTCAGGAACATGACAGCGATGCCCTCTCACCATTAATGTGCAGAATAGTACTAGAAGTTCTAGCCTCAGCAATCAGACAACAAAAAGAAAAGGCATTCAAACTGGCAAAGAAGTCAAACGCTCTCCACAGATAACATGATACTTTATGTGGAAAACCCAAAAGACTCCACCCCCAGATTACTAGAAATCATACAGCAATTCAGCAATGTGGCAGGATACAAAATCAATGCATAGACATCAGCTGCTTTTCTGTACACTAACAATGTAACCGTAGAAAAAGAAATTAGAGAATCGACTCCATTTACAATAGCACCAAAAACCCTAAGATACCTAGAAATAAACCTAACCAAAGAAGTTAAAGATCTATACTCTAAAAATTACAGAACACTTATAAAAGAAATTGAGAAAGGCACAAAAATATGGAAAAACATTCCATGCTCATGGACTGGAAGGATGAACATTGTTAAAATGTCTAGAGAAATCTTCACTTTCAACACTGGCCCTATTAAAATACCATTAGCATTTTTCACAGAGCTGGAACAGAAAACCCTAAAATTTGTGTGGAACCAGAAAAGACCCCAAATCACCAAGGGAATCTTGACAAAAAAAAAAAAACAAAACAAAGCTGCGGGCATCACATTGCCTGACTTCAAACTGTATTACAAAGCTGTGATCACCAAGACAGCATGGTACTGGCACAAAAACAGACATATAGATCAATGGAACAGAACACAGTCTCCAGAAATGGGCCCTCAACTCTACGGTCAACTAATATTTGACAAATTAGGAAAAAATATCAGAGGGGCAAGATGGTGGATAAGTAGGAGACCCTGTTTCAACCAGTCCCCTAAAGTCAGCTAAATATCTACCAGAACACTCCGAACACCCATGAAATCAGCCTGAGATGTAAGATTATACACATCTGGATCTCTACAGGGGCAGAAGATAGCGGTGGAGAGGTAAAGTGGAGTGGAAACGCTCAAACTGATATTGGGGGATAAACAGAAGGGGGAAGGAGCCACCAGAAGCAACCCAAGGAAAGTAATACCCCAATGAGAAAGTGCCCTGTGATCGGGGACCAGCATTAACTTGGGAGTCTGGTTAAAAACACTCAAAAAGAACAAAAGATCTTGAGGGGCAACTAGTGGAATCGGGTGGGCATGGGCACAGGCCTAAGCCCATGTTCCTGGAAGGACATCACCACAGGCAACCACCCATGTCAGAGAGAGACCAGCGGGGGTCCAGTCCGTGGTCCATCAGCCTGTGGCTTTCCGCTGCTTGCACCACCACTCAGGCTGGGAGCACCCCCGCAAGTGAACGGCCTAAATGCTCCCATAAAATGGCACAGGGTTGCAGACTGGATAAAATGACAGGACCCATCCACATGCTGTCTACAAGAGATACATCGGGAACCTAAAGATACATCCAGACTGAAAGTGAAGGGATGGAGAACCATCTTTCACGGCAGTGGTCCTCAAAAGAATGCTGGAGTAGCCATTCTCATATCAGATAAATTAGATTTTAAGCTGAAGACTGTAGTCAGAGATACAGAAGGACACTACATCATTCTTAAAGGGCCTATCCACCAAGAAGATCTAACAATTTTAAGTGTTTATGCCAATATAGGAGCAGCCAACTACATAAGCCAACTCTTAATCAAAATAAAGAGTCATATT
>CM052890.1:26655449-26706059 GCA_028534135.1 Potos flavus
ATGAATGATCAGAGGAGCCAGTCTGAGTCAAGTTCTAATCACTCAGCCCTACCGTCTTTTGCATGGTTATTGTTAGGGCCTTATCACTTTGGGCTTTGGTGCTCGTTTTGTTGCCTTCTCGAGCCCAAATTTGGGGGGAGAATTGGGGAAAGAGAGCCTGACTTCCCAGGGTGGGATCGGTTTCCTTGGCCCCTCGGCCAGACCCAGAATCACAAGCGTTCGCGGGGACGGACGCATGTTATCCATAGCTTCCATTCCTCTTGCTCCAGAACACATGGCGGGGAGTTGGAGGTGGGGGGTTAGTCACAAACTCCCAGGCAGAAAACCATGGCGACCATCTTCTGGTTCTAATAAAAGTGTGATGAGTCAGTATCTCGAATGACTATAGCCAAATCGAGCCTGATCACATTCGTTTTGAAAAGACCACGTTTCAATCACAACATTTTGTTGGAATAATTGTCCTGAAGCCCTTCCCGGCATCGTACCACAGGTAAATGTTTCTGTTGGTGATCAGGAATGCTGGGCATGTCTTCTTAGACATGCTTGCTGCCTGGGGGTGAAGCATGAAGGTCGTCTGACCCCCCAGCAGCACATTCCTGTGCCTGGACACTCACCATTACGTTGGAGAGCCCTGCAAGAAACCACTAATGATATATCAGCCTCTTGAGATGTGTTCCTCTCCACGGGCTCAGGTCCTTGAATCTCCAGCTTCAGGCTCTCCAGGCAGAGATGTACAACCGTGAAAAGGCCACTGTCTTCAGAGTCAGACGTGTGAGTCTGAGTCTGGGCTCTGTCTCTTTCTAGCTGTGTGACCTTGGAGAAATTGCTTAACCTCTCTGAGCTCTGAGTATCAATGTTTAACAGGACAAAGTGTCCTTGAAGTCATTCTAGAAGGTGAGACTAGAATCAAGTGTCTCAGATGTCCCTCCCAGAGCCCAGTTACTGTCAGCAAAGTCCACATTCTGTGAGTCTAAGAATAACCAGTTAATTTATTTTCTGTTCCAGAACACTTACACAACAATGTAATACATCACCTACTGCAAGTTAGAAATTGAGCTTTTTAAAGAAGAAAATCAAACCCACCTATAATCTAACCAACCACTGCTAATATGTTGCAGTGTTTCCTATCTTGTATTTCTCCGTGAAGATATAAAGGGAAAATATTATCTTCAGATCTGTGATTCATCTGCGATGAATTTCTTTTAGTGTCTGAAATCATACATTGGAGAGCTATTTGGTGTAGAACGATGAGCTCAGGGATATTTGGCGTGGTTCTGGGGGGAAGGCGCTCCTCATGTGGAAGAAGGAGGGAGAGGGAGCAAGAAAGGGAAGGAAAGGAGAGGAGTCTCCAGGACTGTGAGGCTCTGGGCTAGTGGGAATTTTCTGAGGAGAGGATAGACACTTGGAAGAACAGAGCTCTGTGTTCATGTAAAGTTGGGTGTGCAGTTTTCTCCGTATTTGTTCAACTGAGACATTCACAAGGGCTGTGTGTGTGTGTGTGTGTGTGTGTGTGTGTGTGTGTACACACATGTGTATTTTGGGAAGGCGTGCATCTCACAGTGTTCAATGTAGTCTGGAACAGAGGAGGTTTGAGAGAATCAGGATCCTGGAGTCAGAGGTGTCCTCAAGACCCCACCATCCCTTCCTTCCCATATGCCCCAGTTCATCTTATCTTGATTCCCAGAGGAAAGAGGCTGTGTGTGAGTGTGTATGTGGGTGCGTGTGTGAGAAGCATGGGCTTTGGGTGGCTCAGACACAGCCGATTGCAGGCCCTATCTTCCTTAGGTTACACTCCTCCTCGTCACCCCAGACTCTGCAGTCATTGATTTGCAAAGCCATTTTATTAGGAAAAGAAGGAGTTTTGGTTAATAGTGATTATGAAAAGATTGACAGAATTATGGCTAAATTTTCATGTTCTGTAGGGTTGCTGGTTTCAGTGGATGGAAACGCAACTTATATTTGCAGAAGCTGAGAGAAAAAAACTAATAGAGGGGGAGACATAGAGAACTGTATTGGCTCATATAACTGACAAAATCAGTAATATGCAGCTTCAGGCATAGATGGATCCAGGTGCTCAAGCACCATCATTTCCCTCCATCTCTTGTCCTTGCTTTCCTCTGTGTCAGCTCCATTTGCAGATGTGCTCCCCATATGACGTATTAAGATGCCACCAAGAGTTCCAGCCTCTCAATGTAGCCACTGAGCAACAACCTGAAAGAGAGCTTCTCCTTCCTGAGATGTCCAAAGCCCCATGGCTGACTCTCAGTGGCACTGACGGGCTTCATTAAATCCGTCAGTGTGGACAAGATATGAAATGTGTGCTAGGGGTGCTTCCCAAAGGAAAGTCGGGGTCCCAGAAGTCGTTGCAGGATTTAAGGCTGGACAAGCAGAAACCACAGTGTCTATTTCTGCCCCATGGCCCATTGGATAATGATGTCACATTCCAGGCTTGAGCTCCAGGCTCAGGCTGCCTGGATTGGAATTCCACGACCTTGGGCCTCTCTGATCCCCACCTTCCTTATCAATAACTTGTGTATATGCTAGATGGATTCCAAAATTGTCCCCAAGTCTTGACCAATCCCTACGCCCATAACTTTGCCATGTGACCTTGCAGTTTCTCTCATCAAGGGGTCGAGTCCCATTCCGCACCCCTTGACTGCAGGCTGGCCTGAGGATTTGCTTTAGTAAACAGCACGCGGTGGGGTTCACGGTGAGTGCCAGTCCTGAGCTGAGGTCTCAGGAGGCCTCGGGGGCTTGCGCATCTGTTCTTGGAAACTCACCCAGCTGCCTGGTGAGCGAGCCAACTACCTTGCCGAATGACGAGTAACATGTGACCCAGTCTCTGACCCCCCCAACCCCCCACCAGCCACTAGCCAGCCAACCTCGAGGCGTGTGAGTGAGGTCGTTCTAGACTGGCCAGCCCCTGCCACGGGCTCAGCTGACCAGAGATGTGTGTGTGAGACCCATTCGCTCGTTCTAAGGTGGGACGTGATGGGGTCTGACAAATCAGGGGAACACATCCCCAAGAGAAGGTGGGATGGCTCAGAGAACACCGTGGAACCGTTCCCCCCTTATCCCCCGTGTCTTATTTTGGGCTTCACATCTGAAAGCTGAGGCCAATAGCCCAACCATCAGTGTTCCGATTGGCATCTACCAGCCCGGAAATGTCCTCTTTCCTGACGACGCCCCGAGTCCCATCAGTCCCGAGAATGCAAGTCTTTCTCTTTCCCGTCCCGATGAGCCAACATCTTAAAAAATAGGTATATATTTAGGGTTTCTGCAAGACATAATGAGCAATTGGTAATAATGATTTGAAGCCATGAGAGCTGGACCCAGCACAATTAATGGTGCCATTGAATTTTGATGATACCAGAAAGATAATTTAAGCTCCATGCAAGGATGGCTGCCAAGGCGGGCTCAACAATAGAGCTGAATTTTCAAACACACAGATGTCATCCTTCCAAGCACGTGAATTCAAGGGATGATGGTCTCTTGAACGTTCCTAGAACGTTCAGAATGGAGAGGCAGATGTTTCCGGGGAGGCGACGAGCTGGTAGGAGTCTGGCCTGGTTCTTCAGGAGCTGGACAGGGTGAGCTCGGTGCAGAACAGTGGCGGGCTCTGCGAGCCAGCTTTGAGTCTTGACTCCTGTGTGAATTTCCTGTGTCTTCTGTAATAAGTTACCCCCGTCTAGTGACCTAACACAACAGGAACTTTCTCACAGATCTGGAGACCAGAAGTCCAAAGTCACGGTGTCGGCAGTGTTGGTTCCTTCTGGAGACTCTGAGGGACAGTCTCTTCCGTGCTCTCTCCTGGCTTCTGGGGGCTGCTGCCAATCCCTTGGCTTCTACATGCATCCCTTCAATCTCTTCCCCAGTCTTCACATCACCCTCTCATCTGTGTACCTTCTCCTCTTCTATAAGGATGCTTGTCATTGGGTGTAAGGCCCACCTTAAGCCAGGGTAATATCATCTCGAGATTAATTATGTCAGAAAATATCCTTTTTTCGAGTAAGGTCCCAGGCACAGGTTCTGAGTGGGCATATATTATGGGCGGGCCATCACTCAACCCACTCTAACTTCCCAGGCAGTAGGCTGCCATGTTCCCATTGCTCATTCTTTCCAGGCACTGCCTCATGACTAGTCCTCAAACACACCAGGCTCATGCTTGGTCAGGAATGCTGGTCCCTCTTCCAAGAATGGTATACTGCCCTCTGTCCATTCAGCTGCCCATCCCAGGGTCCCTGTCTCCAAGGGACCTTCCCTAACTGCTCTCTATAAATCGGCACCCCGTCCCCAGTCTCCCTCCATGACCTGCTTCTGTTTTATTTGGTTCATGGCATTGACCACCACTTGAAATTATGGCAGGCATCTCTTCACCGTCGTCTCCATTAAAGTATAAAGTTCAATGAGCTCATGGACCTCGCGGTCTTATTGAGGAAAACAGTGTCTGCAGTCCTCTGAGCATTTCTGCCCCATTCCGGATCTCAGTGGAGAGTTACTGAGGGATGCATGGCTATACCCAGCCATCCTGGGTATCACAAAGTCAGGTCCGTAATGTGAGGACTTGTCTGGCCCTTCACAATGAGGGGGAGTTTTCCCAAATCAAGACCACGCGAAATGGGACAGGAAGAGAAAACTCTGTCCACAGGGAGAACCCACTTGCAGATGTGTTTTTCAAGCATCACTGTGTGGTGCTAGAGGACAGCCGGGTCCGAGAACCACTGATCGGAGACCGTCATGGAAATTCCATACTTTTTGTCTAGTGATTGATTCCATAATCCGGGCATGTGCATTAAACCTGGCCACTAAGCCACAAGGCTAAGTCAGTTGGGGGATATTCTGGGGAAATGGAACACACACAGATATTGTTTTCTACCCCTGGGTGGCACTGTCCTGGCTATGGAGAGATTATAACGCATATGTCACTCCTTCTGTAATTTTTCTGTCCTTTATCCTACTGGTAGTCATGCAGATATGTGGTCCATGTTCCATCATCCGAGGATATGGGGTCTTCTAGATGTTTCCAGGGTTAAAGGATTAAGATGTGTGATGACAGCGGTTCACGTTCTCTCCCTTTCTGATACACCATCACCAGGCAGGATTTACTCTTACCTCGTGGCCTCAAGATGGCTGCAACGGTCCCGGGCATCACACAAAGGCAGTGCCACCCGGGGTCAAAAAAGAGATGGTAAATGTCTCCTGTGCCTCTTCTGTGTGAAAGGAAAGCTTTCCCAGAGTCCACCCGCAGCAGACTTAGCCTCCACAGGTCACTGGCCAGGTAACCGTGCACCAAGATAAACACTGTTGGACCGTGATTTCCTGCGAGTGGGACAGTCAATAAAGACTCCTAAGTATGAGAGAAAATAGCCCTGGATCCAGAGACCCTAGTGTCCTGGCTTCAGATCCCGGCTTTGGCTGCTTTACCTGCCCGGTGGCCTGGGGGCCTCTCAGGCTGCAGCTTCCTCCCTGCAAACCTCAAAAATGGCTGTTTCTCACCGCACACCCTCTCGTGCCTGAGATGTCAGAACCCCGCGAACAGCAGCATTCTGTGGGCACATCTGATTTTTCTCTCGGACGAGCCACTCTGAGGTGCCCAAGGAAACCAGTCATTAAGGAGAGTTACGTCCCGGGCAGCCTAAGCATGTGCTGATTTACTAGTTAGAAGCTAGGAAACAATTTCAACTAGACGGAGGTGTCTTGCCCCCGACACTGGCCACCAAATTGTTCCTTTTGTTTTTCTCAAGGAGGCTCTGCTGTGAGATCTGAGAAAGGAAATAAGGGTTCTTTTCTACCCTTCACTCCAAACTCTCTGCTCTGGCTTGAAAGCCTTAACTATTTCTAAGTGCTTTAAAAAAAAAAAAAAAAAAAAAAACTCCTGGATAGACAGTCTTAATATATGCATGAAAATGCACCACCGAGGAGATGTGGGCTCACACGTTTGAGGTTAGAACGTGTCGTGTCAAGTGAAACGTGTGCATCTGAGTTCCACCCCTCCCAAACACTGACATTCTCACTTGTTTGTGGGTTTTACAGGAAAAGCATCCTTGGCTTCCTCCCTTAAAGCAACAGAAGCCCATCAGCTCCTGTGTGGCTGAACCATCCCCATTCCGAAACCCAGCCACCCGGAGACCCCTTGCCCTGCTCTTTCTCGCTGCTTCCGGGTCCCCTCCAAACGGACTTCAGCAAAAGCAGATTGATCACGGCTCACTGAGTCCGTATTTGCTGTACGCCAGGCACTGTCCCAAAGTGTGTGAATAGTCGTCCCTGAAATACATATAGAAGTTGCTAGGGGTCACACCTCGCTTCATTGCTTTCTGTGCAAATTGCTGTGAGGTGAATAGCCATCTCCGTTGTACATTCGAGGAAACAGGCTCAGAGAGGCTGCGTAAGTTTCCTGAGGTCCTTCAGCTAGTAAGCCGGGGAATCAGATTCCGAGCCCCATGTCGAAGTTACAAGTACATGCAATTTTATAAATGTGTATGTCTCGCATGAATGTACATGGGTGACACAGAGTCACGTTTTATAAAGAGTTGAATGTACTTGAGGTTTCTGTGTGTGAGAAAGTGGCTAATGCACTTCCTGTGGGAATCAGGAAACTGCTTTTATGTTTTAGGTGGAACTGAACTAAAATACTATTGTATTTTCGGGGGGGGAGGGGGAATAGGCTTCGCATTCTGGTCAATATGACAGAAGTTTAAGTCTATTAAATAGAAGGTCTTTCCTGTCCAGTCATACCTGGTGGTGAGGGAGGGGACTCACATTTCCTGAATGTTTGATAGATGTTGAACGCTGTCTGGGGGAATGGCTGTATATTTTTATGTGAATCTTGGAGAAACCACACAAATAAAGTGAAGATCTCACGATCTGCTCATGAGAATCCTGAGCCTTGTAGATTAAGTGAGGTTCCCAGCCGGAGGTAGAGCTGGGATTTGAACCCAGGTCTTGGGGATGCCAGAGGCCCACTAAACAGAGTTGCTTTCTAAAGGGACTATTCTAATATTTAGAAACCATTTGAAGGTATTTCCTGTAACTGATTGTGTATCGGACAAGGGAGGAGCAGAATCACCTTGCAGAATGGGTCTGAATATTCAGCTGTTTATTGGGCATTGACGCGATGTCAAGCACGAAGGTAAACACTAGGGATACAGAGCTGAGCAAAACATACTCTCTGCCCCGTAGAGTCTAGTACGCAGAACTATTGTTAAACATAGGATGGGTTTTATCATTTCAGTCTGTGAACGGCGCTATGAAGAAAAAGGGAGAGTCTAATTCAGCGGGGGTGGAGGGTGGGAAAGTGGGGGGCTTAACTGAGAAAGTTTGCTTTAAAGATATATATTGAGCCCTCAAGGATGAAGCAACATTTGCACAAGCAGAGTGGAGTGGAAGTTCATTCTAGGCAGGCATGGGTAATGTGGACAGCATGTGCAAATGTCCTGAGGCAGACATGAGCTTGGCACTTGGAGGAACCAAAAGGTTAGTGTATTTATTTGTATTAGTGTCGAGAGGGCCTACGCCACAGGATGATGTTAGAGAGGTGCACTTCTTAGAGTGCAGCCAGAGAAACGATGCAGGAGGTCCTGGTATGGGCTAATCAGGAAGAGGTCAGTGCCTGTAGCAGAACCCCCAAGAACCTGGGAATTCTGGAGGTCACAAGGGAGGGCTAGAAAGAAATATAAGTTGCAGAGCCATGAAGGTTGACAGGTTGATGGGGGGTCTCTGAGCCAGCCAGCATAGTCCTGTACCCATGCTGGCCCTTTCTGCGTCCCAAATTGTCTCTGTGACCTTAGATCAGACTCTGGACTTTGATGGTCTTCCTGTCTCCTAAGTGGCTTTATTTTACTCAAGTCCACCGTCATGACCTTCCAAAACAAAAATCGGAGAACATCACTGCTGAGCCTTCAGGATAAAGGTGAGCACACCAGCCCCTTGGTGACTTGGGGCCTCCCCGCCTGTCACCCTGTGACTCTCCCCAGCCCCTCTCATCCACAGAGTTGAAGCTGCACCACGTTCCATGGCATTCCTTAATTCCTTGCCTTGCACTCGCCGATAGTTGGTGAGATGGTGTCCAAAATCTTTTCTAGCTCTAAGAACCTAAGAGAGAAATGCAAATTCTTTTTTTGGGTAAAAGACAAAAAGTTTGCATTTGGGGAGCGGGCACGGGTCAGTGACCCAGTCTCACCATTGCCAAGTGAGTGACAACGGAGTGTGACCTCCGGGTCCAGCCCCACCTTCGTTAGATCTGTTTGCCTTTGTTTCCGGAGACACATCCTTGAAACTGTGGCTTTAGACTGAAAGCTGCCTGGAGGATTTCTTCGTGTGGAGAGGCAGTTCTCAGGTATGTGGAGCTTCTCCTCCCTCCCAGGGCACAGGGAGCCGGAAGTCACCAAGGGGCGCTGGACACCCTCGGCCTGCTCCCTGGTCTCCCCTCATTCCTGACGAGTAGCCGGCAGTCTCCCCATTGCTTCGCGGACTTTCCCTGGGGAAGGAAGCAGCATTCATTAAACAGCTAGCCCACCAGGCAGGGAGGGGCAGGAGGCTCTGGAAAGGTCTCTGAGGGTAGATACAGGGTCCTGGGGAAACTATAGGATTAACTACAGGAGGGGTGGGCTGGTTGCATTATCAGTGATGGATGGCTAATCCCTCTTCTCAGGTGACCTTGGGTGGTCCACACGGCCCAGTTCAAGGACACAGCAGTTCTTCTATGAACAAGAAAAGCCAAGCCCTTTGAGGAAGGTCTCTGTCCCAGCAGTCAGACCTTCTGGCCTCTGAGCACCCACTGGCTCCACAGGTTTCGTGGAAGCTTTACAAGCACGGGGATACTTGTGATTTGCCCTCCTGTTGTCACTTGGGCTCTCCTCCCCGTCTGACTTGTGCACAGCCCACACCCGAACTCTGTGCCTTGGTGTCTGCCTCCTCGCCGGGTTCCCCAGGGCCACGGGCTTTGTTCAGCCCTCGGAGCCCCTCAGTCAGATGACAGCACTGCCCCCTGCATGGTG
Organism: Potos flavus; assembly: GCA_028534135.1. Lineage (NCBI taxonomy): Eukaryota > Metazoa > Chordata > Mammalia > Carnivora > Procyonidae > Potos > Potos flavus. The sequence goes on from CM052890.1 coordinate 26,664,446, forward strand.
GCCGAGCTTTGTTCTATGACTTTCTAGTATTCATTCTGTTTCCTCCAAGCTAGTTCGGAATGAGAGCTCTGCGTTGCACCACTGCGTCCCCACCCCTCGTCTTCTGCAGGCAGCTTCCTCCACCGGAAGGCCTGTCATGCACACTTGTCTTTTTATTGATGTACGATAAACTATTGATGTACGATAAACCTCTGTTTCAAGGGTGCCACCTGAAAAGTTTTGACAAGCCTGTACACCTGTAAAACCACGGCTGCAATCTACATGAGCATAGGAGCCCCGCCCCCCAGATGTCCACTCCGTCCCTTTGCAGCCATCCCCACCTCCCCTCCCTCCCACGCCCAGAAAGACAGTGGGTCCGGCTTTCTGGCTTTAGAGGCTTGTTTGCATTTTCTAGGATTTTAGATCAGTAGAGTCCTACAGCATGGGCTCTTCAAGGTCTGGCTTCTATCGCATGGCAGGATTCTTTCTGAGATTCATCCAGGTTGCTGCAAGTATGAGCACTTTACCCCCGTGTACTGGTACACCACCTCCCATCCTGTAGCAAATAGATACAGTGCCACGTGGTCATCCCCTCACCTGTCGGGAGACGTTCCTGTTGTTGGCTGGGGCTCTTCCCTATCAGGCTCCCATGGCCATTCATGCACAGGTCTTTGGACGTATGCTTTGATTTCTTCTGGGTAAATATCTGGATGGGGAGCAGCTGGGACGTACAGTGCAGTACAGTATTATCTTTGAGCAGATCCTGCGTAATCCGAGCTTGTCTCGTGGACAAAGATGATGCAGGTGAACCCCTGTGTATAGTTAGCCGTGGGACGTCTGCCCGTGTTTATCGTGGACCCAAAGCACGTACACATTCCTCTTCTCTCTTCATCCTCCCCTCGACTGTCCTCTCTAGGACCCATGGGTGTTTGCCTTGCTGGTTTCCTGCCTTCAGAACCGTTGAGGAAGGAAGAACCACATTTTCTTTGCCACTCGAGATGGTGGGCATCCTTGGAGCCATCCTCCGAGTCATGGCAGCCCCCTCGTGGTTCCAGGGTCACCAGGGGAAGAGACACTGCTGGCCTCCAAAGGAGGAGGGACAGGCTCACTTCGTACCTTTCCTGCCACAGGTGTCAGGAAGGAGGATGGGCCTTCACAGTGGGACATCTCCATGCTCCCCCCCCCCCCCTTCTCCGGGTAGCAGAGAGCAATGGCGGCGGCGACAGCCCTTGAGCCAGACCGCTTGGCTTTGGGTCCTGCATTGTGTCATCCTCTAGGTGCCAGACTTTGTGCGAGTTACCTAACATCATGGGCCTTGGTTTCCTCGTCTGTCAAAAGTAGACCATAGGGTCTTTCTGAGGGTGAAAGGTGAAGGAACCAGTGCCTGGTGCATAGTAAGTTCTGTCCGAATGGCATGGATGATTGACGTTGCCTGGTCTCCCAGCCTAAGCTGTCATCACCATGGCAACGCTCGCAACACAAGGGGCAGAGCTGAGCTCTCCTCTGATGCCCCCGAAGTTGACTGCTTTCAGTGCTGTGCTCAGAAGACGCCTTACAGGGGCGCCTGGGTGGCTCAGTAGGTTAAAGCCTCTGCCTTCGGCTCAGGTCATGGTCTCAGGGTCCTGGGATCGAGCCCCACATCGGGCTCTCTGCTCAGCGGGGAGCCTGCTTCCCCCTCTCTCTCTCTGCCTGCCTTTCTGCCTACTTGTGATCTCTCTCTCTCTCTCTCTCTGTCAAATAAATAAATAAAGTCTTTAAAAAAAAAAAAAAAAGATGCCTTACAAATCTATACTTTTCACATGGACGGGCCTAAGCAGCTATCTGAAGGATGAATGGAAATAATACAATATTTTATTTTTAAATATTTCATTCATTTATTTATTTAGAGAGCACAAGCAGGGGGAGGGGCGTAGGGAGAGGGAGAGAGAAAATTCCAAGCAGACTTCACGCTAAGTGCAGAGCCCCATGCGGGGCTCGATCTCATGACCCTGAGATCATGACCTGACCCAAAATCAAGAGTCAGACACTTAACCAACTGAGTCACCCAGGCGCCCCAAATAATACAGGTATTTTAAAGTAGTTAGTTGGGGCAACAGAAATGCCCAAAGGGATGAAAGTAAAAATTATGTTAACGAATGGCCATGCACCAGCATCTTCCTAGAGATAAGGTCGGATATCTACCAGATTATCGGTGAATGGGGGAGGGGGCGTTACAGGAAAAAAAAAATCAAGATTTTTCCCCATACCAATCCTGTTTAACATTGAACCCCAGTATAAGTAATGCTATGCCCACGTAACCCTGACTTACTAATATTCAGCACACGGCATCTCTGGCAACTTCCCCAAGTTCGATGATGCTCTGAGGCTTTGGAAATATCCAGGGCTGGGTGGGCTGGCTTTTAGGAATTATGAGCTCCGTGTGCTCTCTAGGGTTTTCTGAATCTCCTCCATGGGGCTATCAGCTGCCCCTCTCCACCTGCTTCCCCCTGCTCCTTGTCACCCCCTTCTTCCACTGCGTGCAAAGTATGAGATGCTGCCTTCCTGGCAGACCTCGGAGTCTGGAGTTTGCTTTGAGCCATATTGGCCTCGTGACATTGGGATCCTCTGTTGTATTTTGGTGTCCAGGTTGTCGGCTTAATCTCTGCTCAGTGAGGTTTCGAATAGACACGATTGCCGTGAAAATGACCACCGGCATTTGATCAACACATTGTGTGTGTGTGACAAGGTTTGGGTTTTTTTTTGGCTCGAGATTTACCCGAGAGAAGGTTACAAGTAGCTCAAGAGATGCATTGTGAAGGCACGTGCTAGGTCATGACCCGGACCTCAGATTGTCTGGTCAAGGGCAGTGAGATGCTGTGAAGTGAATCAGACTTTCCAGCCAAACCAAACTGGAGTCTGATTCCAGCCTTGGTTACCCGCCAACACCGTGCGGAGGCTGGTCGCTGAGCCCCAGGATTTGGGGTGCAGAGGCTCAGGGATGCCAAGTGCATGGCCTTGGGCAAGCTGGACTCCTCCATCTGTATCCAAGGGGGCAAAGTGCGTCTCCATTCTCTCTTTCTGAGATTGCTTCCTTCTCTGCCCAGCTGCCTGGGGGAAGGACAGAGCCCAGACACTCTAGAAGGGGACCTCCAGGAGGGCAGAGCTCGCTCTGTGTCCCCAGAGTCAGGTCCTGCTGCACAGTAGGCATTTTGTAAACAAGTGATTGAAAAGCACTGGGGTCTAGAGTCAGGCCAGGATTGTGAAGTACACAGCTGGCACTTCTGGGAGTACATGAAGATTTTTACTTTTCTAGCAGTTTCAGTTCTAATTAAACCTGTACTGGTTGAAATCCACCGCCTCGCAGACAGATCTCACTATCCACCCCCCTCCCCTGCCCCTTGCCGACGCCCGTCTGGCTCTTGCTGTGGGCAAGACACTCTGTGTCCGGCCGAATCGGGCCCAGCTCAGCCTCTGCCTCTAACCTGGACAATTACTTCGGGCCAGGCCGCAGCTCATTACCTCCCTGCAGGTGCTCACTGAAGCAGAGCTGGCCCTTCAGGAGTTCATTAGTCAGATGCCCGACGTGGAACGTGGACTCTGATTGCGGGAGGGGGAGGGGGGCCCTCTGTGATGGCTCAGCGGACCAGAAGTTTCTCTGTTGGAGTAGTTTTCACATCAGTGTGCTTAAAGAATAAAATAGCAATGACCCATCACGTCTCGGATATGTCCCCGTAGGGGCGCCTTCTTGCCAAACTTGACCTTGGCGTGACCCCACCCACTTGCCTTGAAGGACCCGGTGAGAAAACGTCTTTAAACTTGTTTCTGTGTCTGCTCTCAGGCTGTTGTTGGCAGCTGGGCTCATCCCCTGACACAGGGCCATCCCTCTGAGAAGCCCTCGGAGAAGGTCTCTTCGGTTTTCGGTAGGAGGGAGAGCTGTCTCCTCCGGAGCAGTCGCTGGTGGGGACGTGTAGGGACTTGGCGACAGGAAGGGGCAGATCTTGGAGAGATCATACCTGGATAGGAATTTCCTACTTACCGCTTTTTAGCGCTATGAACTGGAGCCTCTGTCTTGGGCTTCTTCTTCTTCTTCTTTTTTTTTTTACTGTAATTTTATTTTTTTCAGTGTTCCAAGATTCATTGTTTATGCACCACACCCAGCGCTCCATGCAATACATGCCCCCCTTATTACCCACCACCAGGCTCACCCATCCCCCGGCCCCACTCCCTTCCAAAACCCTCAGTTTGTTTCTCAGAGTCTCTTGGGCTGCTTCTCTCATGGACGGTCACCGTCAGCTGGCAGGTTCGTTGGTAAGGACTAGACCAGGTAATGTGTGGAAAGCCCTGGGATTTAGTCTGGGCTCAGTAAATGCTCATTCCACTGTTGGCGCCTCTGCTTAGACCCCTAACTCAGGATTGTCGTTGCCTCTCGCCGCTTGATGCTGGGAGGGTGGCCAGGATCCAGCACACACCCAGGACTCCTTGGTGTGGATTTTGTATAACACATCTTCAGGTCTTGCCCCTGGCTGTCCCTCGCTTTATTAATTCTTTGGTTGGGGTTCTATGTATACACACACACACACACACACACACACACACACACACATTTGCATCTTCTTAGTTATAATGTATCACATCTGAAATATTGTGTATTTTCTTTTATACCTGCCTCAAATCCCATTCGAAACAAGCTAGAATAGAAGCATCCTAATACAAAGTTAAAGGGAAAAAAAATAAAGATCCTGATAGCTTCTGGCAATTTCCAATGATCAATTAAAAAGATTTGGAAGAATATTTTGTATAGAGGCTACAGGGTACCACCAAGAAAATGATGAATATCCACTCTAAGAATAGAAAATATCTTTTGAAAGTTAACCCGTTATCAGATACGTGGTTTGCAAATATTTTCTCCCATTCCGCATGTTGCCTTTTTACTTTATTGCTTATTTCCTTGGCCGTGCAAAAGTGTTTAAGCTTGATGTAGTCCCACGTATCTGTTTTTTATTTTTGCTTTTGTTGCCTGCGGCTTTTTAATAACCTGATTAAAAATGGGTAAAGAACTTCAACAGACATTCCTCCAAAGAAGACGTATAAATAGCCAACAGTACATGAAATGGTGTGTAACGTCACTAGTCAATGGGGAAATGCCAATCAAAACCCAATGAGGTGTCCTCCCACACCTGTTAGGATGGCTACTATTAAAAAAAAAAAATGCATTGGTGAGGATGGGGAGAATTGAGGACCCTTGTGCCCTGGTGATAAGAATGTAAGATATTATGGACACGGTGAAAAAACGGTATGGAGATTCCTCAAAAAATGACAAACTAGAGTTACCATATGCTCCAGCAACCCCGCTTCTGGGTGTTCACCCAAAAGAATCAAAACCAGGTTCTTCCAGAGTGATCAGCACTCCCATGGGTGTAAATGGGTATAAACCTTGTTAGGCACGAGGACGAAGACCCAGAGCTCGTCTGTGCCCCACCGTGTCTGTATGGAGAGTCATCCGTAACCATACTGTATTGTACACTTGAGCCTTTCACAGAGTAGATCTCCTATTAAGCGTTCTTACTACAGTAAAACTAAAAACAAGGAAGGTATCTGCTCTTTATTTCCCCTCTTCCTCTTGACGGTTCAGGAATGGATAGATCATCTCCTTGCTGTCTCCCTTAAGGTTCTTTTCTTAGAAACGTATTTGGTGTAAGTTGAGCCAAATGCCAAGGTTTTCCAATCAAGGTGGTTTGGCTTCTGTTCTATTCCCATTCCCATTTCCCCCTTTGTGAGCTAGATGCCTTTCCCGTGTGCACGTTATCATCCTATCTCGGGGGGCTCCAAGGACTCTCCCCGTGGTCAAAGTCATCAGGAAGTGTTCATGAGACCCATGCGACCCTCTGCATGTCGTTGAACTTCCCCGGGTTAACCTTCTACTTTGCCTTTTCAGCCATAGAGTGGAGACAATAATTTCTTCCCTACAGACTGTTCGTATTAAGGGCAGTAATGCGTTTGGGGGCCATCTGGCAGGTGCTCAGTGAATATTATTTGTGGTTTCTTCATCTGCAAAGCCTGGATGAACCCAATTTTAGAATTTTTAGGCTGAGCTTGTTGGAGGCACCTGCACCTCCTTACCCGATGTCATCTCATTACTGTTCAAGTTCAGGTCATGCCTCTCCAACACTAATGTTCTGGACCAGTTCCTACTCTCCTAAACCAGTTTCTGCTGAAATTGGATGATAATAAATTGTATTGCAAATAATGGTTCTTCGGCTTGGCCATCACTCACTTGGCCACAGAGATGTCTGAAGAGATGGCATTCAGCGTCCCGAAGGAGGGCCCCAGAGTGGGCTCCCTCCAGCCCAGAAGGCTGTCTCGGGAGGACGCAGGGAGCTTTATAGCCTTGTAGTGTCTGAAACCTACAATGCCAGCTCTTTCCTTATAATCTTAAGAATAGCTGATACTGAATGCTTAGCCATGTACCCTCTAAGTTTATGCATTTTCCATGCATTATCTCATTTATCCCTTATATTAGTTTTCTGTTGTTACATAATGAATTACCACAGATTTAGTGGCTTAAAACAACAAATGTGTATTGTTTCCCATTTTCCATGGATTAGGATTCCAGGCATGGCTTCGCTGACTCCCCTCCTCAGGGTTTAGTAAGGCTGCAGTCAAGGTATTGGTCACACTGCCTTCCTATTTGGCGTCTTGACTGGGGAAGAACCCACTTGCGACCTTCCCCGGGCTCTTCTGGCAGAACCCGCGTACGTGTAGTGATAGGACTTGGGTCCCTGTGTTCTTGCTGGCTGTCAGCCTGAGACCTCTTTAGGGTCCCAGAGACTGTCCTCTAGTCCCCATCCTGGTCCCCTCCCCTCCTAACAGAGCAGCTTCTTTGCACAAGAAGAGCAGGAGAACCCCTATCTCCAGTTAGCTAGACCTGTTGGACCACCTAAGTTTGAGATTTCTTTCAAATGGTGACATTTTTTATTTATTGCTTTTTTACGTATTAGATGGGGTCTTAGGTAACGTAACAGAAGCACGAGAGTGACTGTCCCATCACCTTTGCCGTGCTCTGTTGGATAGAAGCAAGTCATGGGGGGGAGCCTGGGTGGCTCAGTCGGTTAAGCGTCTGCTTTCGGCTCAGGTCATGATCCCGGGGTCCTGGGATCGAGCCCCGCTTCGGGCTCCCTGCTCAGCGAGGGCCTGCTTCTCCCTCTCCCACTGCTCCTTCCTCTGTTCATGCTTTCTCTCTCTCTCAAGTAAATAAAATATTAAAAAAGAAAAAGAAGCAGGTCACAGGTTCCTCCTCATTCAGGGGAGGGGATGAGGCAGTGGACACAGGTGTCAGGGTATGGGAACCACGGGGCCATCTTCAGATTCTGCCTGCCGTGCCCTTCATCCCCACTCGCTGAGAAGGGTATTATTATGATGCCTGCTGGACATGTCAGGGACTGGGGCTGAAGTACTTCCCATAGTTGCTCAGTCATCAGGGATGGAAGCCTAAGCATTCAGCTCCAGAGGCCGTGTTCTCCAAACAATAAATTCTGCAAGGAAGGTGGTTCCTGTGTTTTTTTTTGTTTTTCCCCAAACCGTCTCCTTTTAAGGTCCAGGCATGGCACTCCTTCAAGCTCCCGTGCTGTCTGTGATGTGGGATTTGAGGAGCATCTGAGTGTGTATCAGGCACAGAATACTTAGAACTGGAAAGGCTCGTAAGCATTTGTCCACATCCCTCATTTCTGTGCATGAAGAAAGGGAAGCTCAGTAAGGAAACAGATCTGCTTAAGGTCACAGAGAAATAGTACGTGGCAGCACCAGTCCTGGACAGCAGAGGTAGCAGACAGGGATTTTCTGTCTTCCTTTTTCCCTTGCCCTTCCCTCCCCTCCCCTCCCCTCTTATTCTCCTACCTAGCACCCATTGCCCTCTCCATTCATTTGGCAACAGGACCTCAATTTTTCTTGGATGCCCCCCCTTCTCCCTTCTTTGTGCTTGTGATTCATGTTGAGCTACTCCCTCCTAGGGAGCAATAGAAATGACCAGATAGGGGCGCCTGGGTGGCTCAGTGGGCTAAGCCTCTGCCTTCGGCTTAGGTCATGATTTCAGGGTCCTGGGATTGAGCCCTGCATCGGGCTCTCTACTCGGCAGGGAGCTGCTTCCCCCTCTCTCTCTGCCTGCCTCTCTGCCTACTTGTGATCTCTCTCTGTCAAATAAATAAAATCTTAAAAAAAAAAAAAAAAAAGAAAAGAAATGATCAGATAATCCAGGCAGAGCCAATCAGAGAAATCTATCTTCATGACCACAGTGATGGGCTGAAGGTAGGCATATAACCCAGGCTGGGTCAAGAACAGTTAATGAGAATCTGCCTTAAAGCCTTTCCTGAAATTAGTGAGATGGACATGCTGTCTTTCTGGTAGTGTTGCTGAAGAACTAGGCCGGAAGTCAGGAGCTGCAGGTGACCATCCTTGCCATTGTATGTGGACAGTTATCTTGAGAATAAAGCCAGCACAAAGGAAAGTATGTAGAGAGAATCTAGATGTTGTTGAGTGCCTTGATCAAGCCATGCCTGAACCTAGTCCCATTCCTAGAATGTGCAGAGACTTTTTTTTTTTTCAGTCAATACCTTCTGTTCCTCTCTGTAGGCTAATTGGATTTCTGACACAAACTGAAAGAATCCTAACTGATGCAGTCTCCTGACTTCTCTTTTAGGGCTCTGCTCCTGGTATTTGTGAATTTAAAACTTACTGGCAGAGACTTCAGGGCCCAGTTCTCTTCTGTAAGAACATTAGAGCTTTCCATCATTTCTCCTTAGTATCATCCTCTGTACTCTGAATATAGTAGGACTTTCCTGACATCAGATGAATAGGTATCAATTCCCTGAGAATTTCCAGTGGGTCAGGAGGATGCTTAGGTGAATTAACACCTTTTCTCCTAAAACTGACCAATATTTGTCGGACCCTTCCACTCTAAAGGGAGCAGAACTACTGGGCAGATGTTGCCCAAAGTGCGTAGTCACTCCTGCATTGCTGTCTGGGTCTCAGCTGCTGGCGACATGCCCCTCATTTTCACAAGTACCGGAGGAATTGTTTTTCCTTAAGTGTGTTCCCTGCATTCAACATGAGGAGCCTTGGCTCTCTCTCTTTTCCAAAACGGTTATCTGCAAAATTGGAGTGAAGGGTCAGGATTCTGGGGCAGCTGTGTTTTCAGAGGATAAGGCATAAAGCCAGAGAATGTGGCCGTTCCCCCCTCACAAATCTCTGGGAGAGAACAGAGGCTCAGAAAGCAATGAATTGTCTTAGGTTTTTATTGTTTTATTGAGCAAAATTGTGTTGGGAGTTGATAATCCAATTGCAGCATTTAAAGGCTGCCATCGATCACCATTATCTGAGAAAGGAAAGCGGAAGCTTAGGGCTTGCAGGTGAAAAGTAGATTCTGTGAGAGCCGCGCGAAATACCGGACCCACCGGAAGAACGGTGGGGTCTTTGGGCTGGTGCGAACCGGGTTCCAATTCTGCTCATGTTGATTACCAGCTGTGTGCTCCCAGGGAATTTGTTTCATTTAGGTAAGCCCTCACAGAAAGGTGCAGTTCTTCTGAAAAATATTTTTTAAGCTTTTAATTCCAGTGTTGCTAACCTTCACTGTCATGCTGGTGTCAGGTGCACACTGTAGTGATTCAGCCCTTCCATCCATCACCCAGGGCTCATCACAACAAGCGCGCTCCGTCCTCCCCAGCACCCGTTTCACCCATGCCCCCGCCCACCTCCCCTCTGGTGACCAGCAGTGTGTTCTTTATAATGAACTTCACAAGTTATTTGGGCAAACCTGTAAGGCTAAGAGCCAGGTTTCAAAGTTGAATTACATTGACTTCAATGAACAAGCCTTTAACTATGTCTAGTCTCTAAGGATATCGCCATGCTTCGAAAACAGCCAGAAGTTTCTGATTCTGGGCAGGATGGGGGTGGGGGGAGCAGGGCTGGAATACACAACCCCCTGCCTCTCTGACTGGACAGAGCTATAAAAACGGGGCCTACGCTGTGGATCAGCTCTTGAGGACTCTGGAAAGTACGAAGTAGCAGGCAGAATGGAGCGAAGACTTGACTTGGATGGTACCACAGGATCCTCGGGAAGCTTGGCCTTGTTTCTGCAGATATCCCTTAGCCTGGTCTCGAAGTAGCCCCCGAACCAGGAGGCGAGCATCAGCGAAGACAGAGAGCTCTGGGACAAGTCCTGTAGGTTAGGCTCCAGGAACGGGCACGGGGGCTCCTGCAGCAGCAGCCGGGAGCCTCTGTTTGGGGGAGCTGCGGTCCTAGACCAGCGAGGCAAAGACTTTCCCTCTAGTCCTTTCCCTGTAGTCCCGTCCTGCCATGGGAGTGTTCAGCCGAATGAGGAAAACAAAGCCTAGCTCCCCGGATGGCGGACCCAGAGATAGAGAAGCAAGGAGTCAGAAAGTGCTGGAAGATCTCAGAAGGGTAGGAGCATGGGGGGCGGGAGGGATGGCTTCATAGCGTTGTTGGCGCTCCTGGGCTCATCGCTGAGCTGCATGCGCACCGATCTGGGTCTTCCCGGTGACACGGACCACTGGCTAGATCCCGCACTGACTATGGGTGGCTCACGCAAGGGCCAACCCCACATAGCACTGCAGACCCTTTGAAAGTGGAGGTGACATTGAACCTGTAAGCTCTCCAGGGGCAGTAGGAACCTGTGGTCTCAATCGAACAGAGTCAGTAGTCCACTGAAACAGAAACAACATTCTTCATGAGATTTAAATAACATTCAGTCTCGTAATGTAACGTGAGGATACAATCCAAAATTACCCAGTGTCTGAAGAACTGGGAAAACCTCAGCTTGCATGGGAGAAGACCCTCAGATGCCAACTCCGCCATGGCACAAATGTTGGAATTATCTGAAAAAGACATTCAGGCGCCTGTGACAAAACTGCTCTGATAGGCACACTCTCTTGAAATGAATGAAAATATTAAAAAGTGCCTCCAAAGAAATAGAAGTTATAAAGAAGAGCTGAATGGAAGTTGTAGACCTGAAAATTCAACAAAAATTAAAAATCTTCCTGAAGGATGTAAGAGCCGAATGGAAATAATGAAGGAAAGAGTCCGTGAACCCCCAGACACATCAGTGGAAATTACCCAATCTGAGCCACAGACACAAGATATTTAAAATCCGAACACGTTTGCACAGGTAATACTAAAATGTGTACCATTCACATTGTGAACAGAAGAATGTGGGAAGTGGAAAAAATATTTCAAATAATCACTGAAACCCCCCCCCCACCAAAACCACATAAACCTACAAAACCTTGGTGAACCCCAAACAGGATAGCCCCCCAAACATCTTGCCCAGATACATCATAAACTTGAGAAAATTCGAGACGAAGGTGGACAAAAATGGGTGTAGGGGAGCTGGGGGTAGAGATGTCCAGTTACAGGAAGATTAAGTCATGGGAATAAGGACACAGCACAGGGAACATACAGAGTCGGTGATGCTGTAAGTGTCGTCCGGTGACACAGGGTAGCTACATTTGTGAGTGCAGCAGAGACCGTTGCAATCACTATGTTGTACACCTGAAACTAGGATAACATTGTGTGTCAGGTACACTCTGATTTTAAAAAATTTATTTGAGAGAGAACAAGTGAGCAGTGGGGAGGGGCAGAGGGAGACGGAGACGCAGACTCCCTGCAGAGCAGGGAGCCCGACGTGGGGCTCGATCCCAGGACCTTGAGATCATGACCTGAGCCGAAGGCAGAGGCTTCACTGACTGAGCCACCCAGGTGCCACTAAAAAAATTTATTTTAATAAAACAAAAATCCTGAACAGAGCCAGAGAGGGGGAAAGTATATTATTTATAAGGCAACAAATTGAGAGACTGAATTTCTCATCAGAAACTATGGAGGTCAAAAGGAAGAACAGTATTTTTAACATGGACAAAGAGGACTGTCAACTCAGAATTTGATAGAGAAAATATCCCTCAAGAACAAAGGTGATATATAGACTTTCTTACGTGAGGGAAACATAGGAGAATCTTCTCCACCAGCAGATCTTCTTAAAAAAAAAAAAAATTGCTGAAGGTAATTCTTTAGGCTAAGGGAACTATACTGGAAAATAATTGGGAACATCTGTAATGAAAGGAGAATCGCAGAAGTAGTAAATATCTGGGTGAAATAAAATAAGCTGTTCTCTTGAATTCTTTAAAGTAGACTATGGAAAGCCAACAAAATAGCATTGTCTGGTGGGATTTATAGTGAATGCAGATGTAATACGTAAGCCACACCAGCATAAAGAGGGAGGACAGGGGGACCCGTATGGCGGTAATGTTTCTATATTCCACCAGACATGGTAAAAATTGATTCTAAATATGCTGTGAAGTTATGCATCTTTAAAGCAACCACTACAAAAGCCAAAATTTTACAGTAGATAGACTCAGAACCACAATTTACAAATGAAAGTGGGATGTTCAAAAGGTTCAAATCAAGAAAAAATCAGAAAATACCTGGAACTGAATGAAAATGAAATGCAGCACATCACAATTGGTGGGATGGAAACAGTGTAGTGCAGGAGGCAACTTCATAGCATTAAAAAAGAAGAAAGGTCTCAAATCAATAGCCTAAGCCTCCACTTTAAGAAATTTGAAAATAATGAGCATAACATCCCAAAGCAAATAGAATAACGTTATTATATTTGCTTACTACAAGGAAATGATTAAGAGAAGAGTAGCAATCTCAGTAGACTTGAGAGCAGAAAAGGAACGTGGGGGAAAAGAATCAATGAAACCAAAAGACACTGGTTCTTTGAAAAAGATCAGTGCATCTTGATAAACCTCTAAGACAGGAAAAGAAAAAATGTGAGAAGACACGAATTACCAACATTAGGGATGAGAGAGGGCATAACACTACAGACCCTGCACCTATTAAAAGGCTAATACGAGAACCTCACAAACAACTCTATACGCATAAATTCGAGCACTTAGAGGAAGTGGACTGATTTCCTTAAGAAGTGCAAGCTACCAAATTCACCAAGCTGAGACAGATAGTGGATGTAGGTGTATAAAAGAATTTGAATCCATAGTAAAAAAAAGTTTTAAAGAAATAAAGCCTTCCAAAAAATAATCTCTCAACCCAAATCTAAAATTTAATTGGAAAGTCAAAAGACTTAGAAGAGCCAAAGTAATTTGAAAACAAAAATTTAGAGGAATCATACCACCCTATTTTAAGATTTACTGGGAGAAAATACAATAATCAACACACTATGGGATTGGCAAAAGAACTGGCATACATAGATTAATGAACAAGGATAGAGAGTTCAGAAATAGACTCAGATAAATGTGTCTGGTCAATTTTTCGAAAAGGTGTCAAGGACATTCCATGGAGAAGGGTCTTCTCTTTAACCAGAATGCTGTTGGAACAGTTGGACATGCATGGAAAAAAGTACTCAACCTACACCTCACAACTTTATCCAAAAATTAGCCTATAATAGGTGATAGATCTAGGTGTAAAAAGCAAAACTGTGAGACTTCTAGAGGGAAATATATGAGGAAGTAGACATGAGGCTAAAAGTACTCTCCATAAAAGATAAATTGATGGATCACCCTTCATCAGAACTTAAATCCTTTGTTTATGGAAGTTGCTGTGAAGAGAATGAAGACAAACTTGCAGACCGTGGGTTTGCAGATGGTGCAGTTGATGAAGGACCCGTGTCCACAAGTAGAAAGAGCTCTCAAATCCCACTGCCGGAAGACAATCACGTTAACAAAATGGGCGAAAGATTTGAACAGACACTTTGCTGAGGAGGGTAGGTGGAAGGCAACTAAGCACAGGAAACTGATGTTCGACATCATTAGCCAGTAGGGAAATTTGACTTAAAAGCACCATGAGATCCAACTAAACAGTATAGAGATGGCTGAGGTAGACAGAACTGCCAATATCAAATCCCGGATTCAGACAGATGGATTGGGGCGCCTGGTTGGTTCGGTCGGTAGAGCATGTGACTCTAGGTCTCTGGATCTTGAGTTTGAGCCCCACGTTGGGCATGGAGCCTAGTAAAAATAAAATTTAAAAAAGTGTCTTGAACATTGGAAAAAAGGACTCTCATAGTTTGCTAGGGCCAGTGAAGATATTGTTTGGAAAACAAAGTGGTAGTTTTTAATGAACTGGAACATATACTTAGTATCTGACCCAGAGGTCCCACTCCTGGGTACTTATCCTAGAGAAATGAAAACATATGTACAAAAACCTGTCCATTGGGGCGCCTGGGTGGCTCAGTCGGTTGAGTGTTGGCCTTCAGCTCAGGTCGTGATCCTTGGGTCCCAGGATCGAGCCCCACATTGGGCTCCCTGCTTGCTGGGGGTCTGCTTCTCCCTCTGTCCTTGCCCTTGCTTGTGTTCTCTCTCAAGTAAGTAAAATCTTAAAAACAAAAACCTGTCCATCAACATTTATAGTAGCTCCATTCATCCCAGACCAAACTTAACCAAATGTTTTTCCGCGAATGGACAGATCAATGGTGTGGTATAGCCACACACACTGGGAACGCTACTCAGCAGTCAGAAGAATGGAACTATGTGCACCCAGCCGGTTTCAGAATGTGGTGTACTGTAGGACTCCATCCCTGTGGCATTCTCCGGAAGACAGAGCTATGGGGATGGAGCCATCCCAGTGGTTGCCAGGGGTCAGGGGTAGGCAGAGGGTGGGCGGTCCCTGTAGAAGAAGAGCAGGAGAGAATCAGCGGCAGGTGTCATGTATGTCCTGTGTACTGATCTTCATGGACGGCATGTTGTGTGTGCCCCCAGATTCGCATATCTGAATCCTCACCCGTGGAACAATGTATTAGGAGGTGGAGCCCCTGGGTTGAAATTAGTGCCCTTATGAGAAGAGGCAGAGACCCCAGAGCTCCCTCTCTCTGGCAGATGAGGACACAGAAGAAAGGTCTGCAAGCAGAGAGGGAGAGAGAGACCAGAGACCAGAAACCAGACCCAGCCCACACCTTGACCTTGGACCTCCAGCCTCCAGAACAGTGAAAAGTGAATGTCCGTTGTTCGAGCCCCGAGCAGACTCACACAGCGATTGGGGTGGTGGTTTATACAGATGTAACCCTTGTATTCGAATTCATAGAACATCACGCCAAAAACATCCACGTCGATGCATGTCTGTTTAAGAAATTATTATGCCGCGTGAAATAAGTCAAGCAGAGAGAGTCAATTATCATGTGGTTTCACTTACGTGTGGAGCATAAGGAAAAACATGGAGGACATTGGGAGAAGGAAAGGAAGGGTGAATTGGGGGAAATCAGAGGGGGAGATGAAACAGGAGAGACTCTGGATTCTGAGAAACAAACTGAAGGTTTTGGAGAGGAAGGGGGTGGGGGGATGGGTGAGCCTGGTGGTGGATATTGAGGAGGGCACGGATTGCGTGGAGCACTGGGTGTGGTGCATGAACGATGAATCTTGGAACACTGAAAAAATAAAGAAAAAAAATTCAATTGAAAAAGCAACTACCGTGGCACCTGTCCTGGAGGAGGACAGAAAAGGGGAAGCTCTGCTTCTAGAAACATCTTAACAAGAGAGAAATGTGACACGATCAGTGGCAAACATTGAGCACTGTTGAGCAGGAAGCGCTGTGTTATTCCATTTTCTTGAATGGGATCTTTGTTTCCAACGCTAAGATATTGGCTCTATTATCATGCCCATTTTGCAGATAAGAGAAACTGAGGCCCAGGTTAGGTGGTTTGCCCAAACCCATGGCTAGGAAGTGGAGCCGTCAGTATTTGAACCGAGATCTCAGTGACTCCTGAGTCTGGGCTCTGTGCCATCCCCATTCTGCGGCTTCAGGGCTCCGGCATTTTCCTGCTGTTGTTTACAATCCTGCATGTAAGCTCAGTACCATCGTGCCGGTGACAAACAGCGTCTCTACTTCACGCTAAGTGCTCATCTCCACGCTGACCTCCAGTCCGCGAGAAATGCTGACTCTGGGGTGGAAGAAATTCTCCTTTATTGATTCCCCTTGTTTTCCTTCTCTAATTCAGCTGTTAAGTTCATTTAAACAATGTAATTCATCAGAAGATGGCCAGACCTGGGTTTTATTGATACAGGGATGAATCAGTCGGCTGCATAATCCCACAAAGTCCTGGATGAATGGCCGGCCAGTCTGGGGGGGTGGTGTGGGGGGAGCCCTGAGACAAATCTAGCAGACTCATTGCACATTGCTGACTTAATCACACGGGAGATGTTATCAGGGAGGGTCCCCTCTGGCCTCTGGGCCGGCTGGTGACTGAGTCCATTAGGAAAAAACTGGGGGCTTGTCATTCCTGACCTTTCCCAAGTAGGGTTCCTGGGCCCCATGAGAAAAAGCTTCTGTAACCCAGTCAGTTTAGAATTTAGCTGCATGCTGGAGTAAGGCTGTGCCGTGTGGTAGACAAGAGACGGGGTCACACGAGGTGACCCTCACTGGCTTATCATATAATTTGCATATTGTACAATGCATCCAC
This sequence comes from Potos flavus, assembly GCA_028534135.1. NCBI lineage: Eukaryota > Metazoa > Chordata > Mammalia > Carnivora > Procyonidae > Potos > Potos flavus. Next base: position 26,680,875 of record CM052890.1, read on the forward strand.
TCTAAGCATACACTTCATTGATGTTCAGCGTATTTGCAGAATTGTGCAACCATCACCATAAGCTAATTTTAGAATATTACTGTCTCCCCCAAAAGAAATCTGATGTCCATTAGCTGTCACCCCTCATTTCCCCCTTCCATCTCTTAAGCAGCTACTCCTCATCTACTTTGTGACTCAATGAATTTGCCTCTTCTGAAAAATTCATGCAAATGAAATTAAACAACATATGTCTTTTGTGCCCCAATTCTTCCACATAGCAAAATCTTCATCTGTGTTGTGGCACATATCAGTACGTCCTTCCTTTTCGTGGCTGAGTCATATTCCATAGTATGGACGGCCCCTGCAGTGTTGATCCATTCATCAGTTGATGGACATTTGGGTTGTTCCCATGTTTGGGTTTAATGAAGAATGCTGCTAGGAATATTCATGGACAGGCTTTCTTACTAATGTGTTTTCAGTTCATCTGAGGAGTAAAATTGCTAGGTTGTATGGTAATGCTATATTTCATATTTTGAGAAATTGTCCCACTATTTTTCAAAGTGACTAAATCCTTTTACATTCCCACTAGTAATAGGTGAGGGTTCTAATTTCTCCACATCCTCTCTGACACTGGTTATTGTCCTTTTTTTTTTAAGCAATCTTCATAGGTGTGAAGTGGTATCTCATCATGGTTTTGATTTGCCTTTGCCCGATGGCTAATGATGTTGAGCCTTTTCATGAGCTTACTGGCCATCTCCGTGTCATCTTTGCAGAAATGTCTATTCACATCTCTTGGCAATTTAAAAAGTAGGTTGTCTTCTTATTGATTTGTAAGAGTTCTTTATATATGATGGGTACAGGTTTCTATAGACCATTTAACTCCTCAGCCCTGTTTTTCCTCTAGACTGCACATCAGTATTTCATTCCAGGAAATACAGACTTCTATTCTCATCTTGTCTGTCCCTTTTTGTTCTATAATCCTTTCCTGTCAGAGAAGGGATTTGATGTAATGAACTTGCTGCCTCAAGAGAGTAAAGCCTCAGATCCAACAGAACTAGAGCAGAATCCGCTTTTCACAAACTCATAGCTATCTGTGCTCACTTTTAAAAGACAGATATTTCCTCTTTTACTTCCCACTCATTTGAAATATTTCCTTGGCCTCTTCTTCCTCCAAAAACCTCTACATTTGCAATCAAAGTTCCAGATTCTCAAGCCCTTGTAGGAGGGCCTGAGAGGCATACCAAAAAGAGGCAGATGTGGAGTTTGCTTTGTATTCACATCCCAGCTATGCCACCTTCTGGCTGTGTGTCTTCAGACAAGTTGTATAACCTCTCTGAGCCTAACTTTCTTCAATTATCAAAGAAAATAAAACTTAGTGTTGAAATGAGTAAGAGCATTAAGAAAAACGTGATTGGGGAATTAAATAATCACCTCCTGTGTGCACTAAAAGTTCAATAAAAGAATTTCCTCTTCTCTCGACTTACAGCAACTCAGTGAAGTGGGGGGTTATCATCTCTATTTTAGCGGTAACAGAACAGAGACTCAGAGAGGTGAACTCGCTAACCCTGTGTCACACAGCCTGGAAGGGACTGAGCCCAGGATTCAAACTGAAACCTGGCTCTCACCAGAGCCTGTGTTGTTCTTAATGATTTGCCAAAGAGAGAAATCCAGCATTATCTATCATTCCATTAGAGTTACATATTCAGAGAAAAAGGAATGAAATCAGAATTGAGAACCTCCCTGTAGGGGTCGTTTGTCTATGATATGTTTGCTTTATGTGACTGATTGAGTCTGTGTCGAGCAAAGGCACTGTGCTAAGATTAGGATGCAAAATCAGGAGGAGTTCGGCTCTGAAGCCTTTAAATAAACAAATGGCCAGCTTGGTGACTGATGACAGCGCGTGCTGAGTGAAGTGGCCAGGTTGGCCTGCCGGCGGTATGTATGCTTAGGGCTTAGGTTCTTGAAGCATCAGTTGACGAATCTGTACAATGGGAGGGTTAATCACTGCCGCTCCAGACTGTGGCGAAGACGAGGGGTCTTAGCACAAGAAGATCCTGCCTGAAGCTGGCATCTCATCAAAGGCTGCAAGAGTGATCCTTGTCCCGAACTCCTGCTTCTAGACATCCGCTTGCAAAAACCCCGAGCTTGCCCCTGCTGCCGTGAGGCTGGAGGCAGCCTCCTCTTCTCCAAGCTGCAGTGGCCCACGCTGCTCAGGGAGAGCCTGCCCGTGTGACTTCACTAGGAGGAAAAACAGACCCGACAGGCATGCGTTGGAATCCCGCGTCTCCGTGAGGACGTGCAGAGAAATGGCCATGCACATGATTGCCGTTTGAAGGACGTGTCCTAACCACAGAACATACTAGGACTCGGTTTTCCTGCCACCCAGGAGGGAAAACCTGAAGGCACAGGGGGAGCCTTCCGTTCATTGTATTATCAGGCACTTTCTGAATAAACTAGGGCCATTGCCCTCGCCGTTGTATTTAGTAACGGGCCAGAGCTCGTCCGGCCCGGCAGGGGGAGGCGGTTGATTTCATGAACGCCTTGAAAAATCCTCTGCTCCATCTCTCTGCTTACAGATGGGAAATTCATTTGCCTCCGACACTCACTCCTTAAGGGGAATGTACGCTAGTGAGTGAGAAGGTGATGAATCAGTAGATGAAAAATATTTAGGGGTTACGGAACAGGGGTGTGCCCAAACCCTGCATCCAAAGACCTTGAAGGCAGGACCACGGATTTCTGGGTCACGGTCATTATTATCGGGGAGCTGGACCTTGACTGCCTCCCTGCGTGCAAATCCACGCTCTGCCTCTTACCCTATAACTTGAGGCAAGTGACCGAAGTGCTCAGAGCCTTGTTGTCCTCGTCTGAGAAATGGGGATAAATCCACGACTCATGGGGCTATGACAAGGATGAAAGGATTCGAAGCCTGAGCTGGGAGCCCCTCAAGGTTACTCGGTCCATGCACTCCTGGCTTTGGGAGTTGGCGGTCTTGTGCACTGAAGGAGGCTTAGAGGTATCCCTGACCCCCTCCCTCCTGCTTTCAAAAACTCTCTAGCCATTGTCCCCAGGGGCACAGTACATCCTTGATAAGGGCCATCCTTATCAGCTTCCAACACCTGCCTGCCTCTCGAACCCTTGAAGGGGGACAGAAAGTGCCACCCCAGAGTGTGCCTGTTGGCATAAGAATTATTTTAGGCTGATTATTTTGAAGAAACAGCAGACACAGGAGACGCTCTGAAAAGCCAAGTAGAAGTTACCCTTTTGTAAGAGACGTTTACATTTATAGGGAAAAAACCTCTTCGTATGGGTGTCTTCCTCTCGGTACCTGGAAGAGAAAGTAATGAAATCTCTAGAAATTCTCTGCCAAGAAGACAAGGACCTAGAACTGCAGAACCACCTCACCCCCCCCCTTTTTTTTTTAAGGTTTTATTTATTTGTCCAAGAGAGAGAGCAGCACAAGCAGGGGAAGCAGCAGGCAGAGGGAGAAGCAGGCTCCCCCGTGAGCAGGGAGCACAATGTGGGGCTTGATCCCAGGACCCCAGGATCATGAGCTGAAGGCAGTGGCTTAACTGACTGAGCCACCCAGGCACCCCAACCTCACCCTTGTTTACCGTGCTTTTCCTGACAACCTCCCCATTGCTGGCTCCCTCCAGCCCCCCAGCATCATCTTTTGTCTTGAGCTGGAGATGGTGTTTAAGCTGGTGGCTCGGGCCATTCCAGGGACTTACTCGGTATTTCCTGGGTGGGTCCCATGTCTATAGAAGGTGTACATGTTATTGAACTCCTATTTCCTTGTCTCCTGTTAATCTTTCATCACAGGGGTGGGTTTCAGCCAAGAACTTACAAGAGTAGAGGGAAAATTACATTTCCTCCCCCACCACCTTCTGCCCAAATGGGAGTGACATGAGATTTCTGGACTGGGATGTGCTTTTTAACAGCCCTTCACGAATTCATTCACATCTCTTCTGCCTCAAACTCCCCGTACGTGTGTCGTCTTTTCCTTAGCTCTCCTACATCACCTCCTCCAGGAAGCCTTCTCTTTTCCCTCCTCCCTCCCAAGATGAGCGTGCTCTATCTCCGGACCCCTAGAGCTCCTGTGTTTCACTCATTCATTCATTCATTCCTCTGTTCATTCATTCAAAAAATAACCTCTCCTGGAATGCCGCGGGCACTCCAAGAAACACTTACTAGCACAGCATTATCACTGTATGTCTGTGTGGCTTTCCCACACCCTGGGATCCTCCAGGGTCAGGGTTCCTGGGACACAGGAGGAGGGGCTGGTCGACAACCCAGTGTGGAGAGCCAGGGACGGGACAAGCGTGTGGCCGGGGTCCTTCCCACGAGGACAGAGGGAATGACACCTGAGGCCCAAACTTCTCCCTGCTGCTTCCATCGGGTTCCCCAGGACACAGCCCGTGAAGCCACAGGCGCTACGTCAGCCCCACTAAATAAGATCCGTTCTTTAAAAACATCGTTAGAAACTCATTTACCGCAAGCCACCAAAGCCGCGTGAGGCAGAGAAAATCGGCCCTTTCCCGGCCATCTTTCTCTTGTTCCATTTTCTCTCTGCGTTTGTCTATTTTTTGCCTCATGTTTTGCTGATTCTCTTCATTTCCAAAGAATTATTGCTACTGCTCCTTGCCGCCAAGTCCCACACAATCGGGCGTGCATCATCTGCGTGCCGCTCGAGGCGAATGGAATGCGCTTTCTGCAGTTTGCTGGGGTTTTTGTTCCAACACCCCAAGTGCTTGGAGCCCAGCCCTGTTCACGCAACGGCACCCAACTGTTGGAATTACTTCTCTACATAGAAAATGCACATAGGGGTCTTTAATAGAGTTTAATAGCTTACATTTTCCAAAACTTTGTCTCTCATGTTCCCAGTCTGAATCAGTGCTATTGGTTGGCGCTAAAAATAATTTTTTAACTTCTTTGAAAGTTGTCTTAAAAATCAAGTTATTAAAAGATTGTATTTATTTGAGAGAGAGCGAGCGAGAGAGAGATTGTGCACACAAAGAAAAGGGGGGGGGGCAGAGAGACAGTGACAAGAAGACTCCCCCACCCCCGAGCAGGGAGCCTGACACAGGGCTCAATCCTGGGACCCTGAGATCATGACCCGAGGCAAAGGCAGACGCCTACCCGACCGAGCCACCTGGGCGCCCCTTAGAAATGCATTTTTAAAAAATGATTCATTCAAAATCTTCTTAGTTTTTCGCAGGGAGTCTTTCCAGTGTCTTTGTGCTCCAGTTGCTCTTCCTGCTCTGAGGAGACAGGGCCAAGCCCCCGGGGAGAACTCAGGGGCCCACAGTTCACGATAGAAGACTCTGGGAGCCAGAGAACTTTATGCTGGTAGTGAGTGACGGGCAGGCTTTGTAGCAGAACCAGCTTCTGGGAGCTTTACTGCGGTCGCTTTCTCCGTCCTCCTGCCCCACATTCTTTGAGCCCTGAGAATGTTCTCGTACCTCCTGCAAGGACCCATCCTGTGCAGGAGCAGTGGCAATCCTCTCGGATCTGCCTATTCTAGAAGCAAATTCTAGCCTCCGTCATCCTGAGGGTTGCTAGGAGGGTTAAGTCTCACAAATCTACGTTTTCCCAGAAAGCACTTTATAATTATTAGCTGGTGCTATTCTTTCCTCCTTCACAACCTATTAGTCTCCTGTCCCCTTGTCCCAACCCTGGCTGCTACGTGAACATCGAGGACTGGGTCCACGTGAGGAACTGTCACGGCGTGGAGTGCGCTGCCTGGCCCTGAGATCAGCAAGCGCTGGGAGGACGGCGAGGCAGCCCTGGTAACAGGCTCAATGAATGAATGGTGTATTAGCAAATATCTTACCCTGCCTGGACAGTCCAGTGCCTTGGGTTGTACAAAATGCACCTCTAAAGCCCCTAATGGATCAAGCTAATGGCAGGAATATGAGCCGTGGTAGCACATGAAGAAAAAAATATTTAAGGGTAGATGGAAACTTTTGTCTCTTCAAGTTATAAAGAGGGTGATGGCTTCTTTTCTGTGCGTCGGAACTGTTCTATTTTTAAGTTAGGCTTTCTGATGTTTTGTTCTTCCATCCAGCCTGTGTGCTAGGCACTGTGGTCAGCATCTCTGTGGATAAAGAAAGGGTGGTGAGAACATACTCTCCCTTGTGGCGAAATGAGCTTTAAGTTAACAGAAATAACAGCAGCAGCACCTACATATGGGTCTCTTTCCTTTCAGGTACATGGGGGTGGGGGGATTTTATCTCCTGGCCCCCTGGTGGGCTCGTGTGCCTCATTCGGGCTGATGAGTGTCCCACTTCTCTTCTGAGCTGGGCCATTCATTTGCTTCGTGAGACTGCCCCCCCCCCCCCGCCCTGCCCCGCTGGTCTCTTTCTTCTTCAGCTCTGCAACCGGTGACATTCAGTGTGATGGGAGCCCCAGAACTCCCCTGCTGACTTTCAGGGGGATACACAGCAGGTAGAAGGAAGAAAGACTTGTTTTCAGCTGCTGAGTTTTTCTGGGTTTGGGGCTGTTTGTTACTGCAATATAAGCTGGCCCATCCTGACTCATACAAAATAACCTCATCTTGGATCCTTCCTGTGAACCAGACGCTATTAACTACATTACAAAAATGAGCACATTTGATCATTGTTATCACCCAGGAAGTGATTCTTTGGCAGGTTTCTAATCGAGGGCTGGAAGTGGAGACCCCGGGGGTCATACTGAGTAAGCTGAGCCAGGATGGACCCAGGGCTCCCTGAGTCCTGAGACCTGTTCTTTCCTTCTATCTCCTGCCACGTAGCTGCCTCTTACGTAAATCAGTGGGTGCTGTCAGAGGGGAAGAAAGAAGCCACCAGGAATTAGGAAGAGGGAGAGATGATCCAGCTGGATCGGGGGGCCAGTGGCTTTGGTGGGGAGGTAGAGAGGGACGCTCCCCTCGGAAGCACAAGTGAGTCTGTGGTAGGCACCGGACCACCGTGGTGGTCCCAAGATTCCAAGCTCCTGGTTGTCACATCCTGCACGACCCTCTCCCTTTGAGCGTGGGCAGGACATACGGTATATCCTAGGTAATAGGGGGGCCTCTGTGAACTACAGGTGGTCTCCTGCCAGCAGCCAGCAAAACACCGGGCCCTCCGTCCTCTGGTGCAAGCCAGTGAATTCTGCCCATGCCCGAATAAGTCTGGCGGCAGACTCTTCCCCGGTAAGACCTCCTGCTGAGAACATGGCCTGGCTGACCCCTTGTTGTGGTTTTGGGAGGCTCTGAGCAGAGGGCCTCGCTATGCTGTCCCCGAACTTCAGGGCCCGGAGACCGTGACATAGCAAATGCATGTCATTTTGAGCCCTGACATTGGCGGTTCGTTTGCAACAACAGAAAACCGATACAGAGTCGAGGGTAGAAACTCGGCTGGAAAGACGTCCCAAGAGGCAGGAAGAGGAGATAGTAGGACTTTGCACCTCCAGTTGAGGGGACGGAAAGGGAGGCAGACTAACATGGTGATTTTAAGTCAAAAATGAAAAGGCTTTGTGGACCTTTTGGCAGAGAAGTGGTGTGATGCCAGGAACACGGATGGGTTTAGGGAAGACTGGCCTTGAAATGGGCTGTGGGGTTTGGGATGTGTAGTAGGTGGAAAGTTGACCCCCCGCAAGAAAAAGCAATGTCCCCAGGCTAACCCCAAGAACCATGTGACCATGACCTACTTTGGAAAAAGGGTCTTTGCAGATATAATTAATTTGAGAATCTTGATCTGAGATCACCCTGGATTACCTGGTTGGGCCCCAAATCCAATGACAGGTGTCCTTATAAGGGCAAAGCCTAGAAGATTAGACAGACAGGGGAAGACTCCAAAAGAGAGGAGAAGGCCATGTGGCATCGGGAGGCAGAGGTTGGAGGGAAGCATCTGCAAACCAAGGAATGCCAGGGATCGCTGGTAACTCCAGAAGCTGGGAGAGAAGCAAGGGATGGAATCTCCCTCAGAGCCTCCGGAAGGAATCCACCCTGTCAACACCTTGACCTCACACTTCTAGCCTCCAGAGCCAGGAGACAATAAAGCGATGTCCTTTTAAGCTGCCAATTGGGTGACAATTTGTCAGTGCAATCCTAGGAAACTAACAAGAATCTGGAGGAAGAGGATAGAGGAGGAATTGCAGTCAGGAGGACACTGTAGTGGTCCACACAGGAACCATGAACACATCAAGCCAAAGAGTGGTGATGGGGACGGAGGGAGCACAGAGGACTCTCTCCACCCACATTTTCACCTGTAACCTCCCTCTTCCCCCCTCGTGTTTTACTATTTACTCACGGCAACTCATTTGCTGAATGACCCATGTCATGTGCCAAGTACTGCACACATCGGACGCATCATTTGGTTCACGTAATAAAAACAGGTTAGAGTCGACATGATCATTATTCCCATTTCATGGATGAGAAAAGCGAGACCCAGGGAGTCGAAATAACTTGCCTACGTATTTGGCATCGGTCAGCGGCAGAGCCGAGATGGAGAAGCCTTCCACCAAATGCTGTACAGTCTCTGAGCTCTTTCTTTCATAAAGAGGCTCCATGAAGTGTTCTTCGACGTGGGAATTCAAGGAATCCTGGAAACGCAAACACCAGGCTTGGGTCTCTGCCTGTAGCAGCCTCTGGGTACAGCCGGAGTGCTAATTAGCTTTTGTTTATCGCTTCTAATTACCCGCGACTCTCTGACAGTTTGAGTTCATGAATGCTAATGCGAGGGCAAAGTCAGAAGTTAGAAGCCGAGGCCTGGGGCTGACAGAAACAAAACTCTGTGTTTTAGCTGACCCAGTGGCTTTTGGTGGCGGAGTGACAAGGAGATGGGGTTAAAAACGGGACTTGATGTGAAGACGACCACCCACCACAGGACCTCCTATCCCACCTGCTCTGGCCTTGGAGAAAGTCTTGTCTAAGTCCCCTGGCCTAGGGACTCCTGAGTTTGGAAGACTGATGTCATTTTAACATTCATATTGCAGAAGTTTGTAGAGCACAAGTATTGTCTTTTGCCAGCCTGGAAACCATTCTCTTTCTTCTCCTAATAAGACCTTGGTTTTGCTTGGGAAGCCCCTGACCCTGACTTTCTATTTGTGTGATCCTGATGTGGTAGCTCTCCCTACCCACCCTCACCCCCTCCCAGGGTCCCCACACTCCCCAACACCCCATCCCTAGCCCCAAGGCTCCCATACCTCAAGGCCCCCAGCCCTTTACCCAATTTATACTCCAGCATGGGGCGCCCGAGGGATCATGTGACTCCGACCTGGCCAATCAACATATTCCACCCCCCTAGGCCCCCAATGATTGACTCAGGAATAAGCCAATGAGATTCGGCTCTAATTCGTAGGCGGTGTTGGAGGAGAGATGTTAAGTTGCAGATCGGATTGACTTCAGGTTCAGCAGTGTCAACAGGCTCAGTTATGTAATCAATATTCTGTCATTCTCCGTCTCTGGTCCTGTTTCCCTTGATGTCGCTTCATTTTTAGGTTCATTCCCTACGCGGGTTTGGGATGCTGGTGATGCATTCCAGCAGTGTCCTGCCCCGACCCAGCATCCATATGTCAGATGTCACCAAAAAACTCTTAATTGATCTTCCTTGCCTGCAGAGTCTGGCCCTGGGCCAATCCCAATTGGGGAAATGAAGCTCTTTGACCAGTCTCGGTCACCCCCACAATGGAGGGGAGGTGGAGCGGGCAGGTGCCGCCCTGAAGCTCACTCCCAGTGGAGGATGAGTACTTGCCCCAAGGCAGGCAAAATCCAAATGCCCTCCAGAGCTCCTTGAGGCTCGGGATGGCGCTCTATCCTTTGCGGATGTGCAGAAAATTGACTTGATCATTAGACTTTTTGGACTTGGAAGGGCACCCAGCTTCTCTGTCAGTGGTATCATTGGCCAAGTCTGATTCCTTGGAAGACTTACAGTCTAATTTATAAGCATGTATAGATCACTTACAGGCATGCTGCTGCCAAGACACAGGCCTTCACGCCGATGGACTCGCTTGGGCTGTGGGGATGCTCAGGGGCCCCCCATATCCCTCCAAACCTAGGAGACAGAAGGAGTCGGTGACTCCTTCCGTCCAGCCACCATCCGAGAACAGTCTCTCCCACTTTTCCTGTCTCCCAGTCTCCCTCTTAGATCCATTCTTGATGCTACTTACTACCTGGCAGATTGTTCCTGACTCCAGGCTACCCACATCACACCCCTTCTTAAATGCCATTGGGTCCCCATCTTCCTAGGTCACAGTCCAAGATTCTCACCTGGCATTCGGGGCTCTTTCCAGCCCATCTAGAACCTGCCTTCCCAATGACATGTCTTCCACCTTTCTGCATCTTCTCATCCCCCATGCCTTGTTATGCTCCCACGGCAGTGAGCTGATTTTTCCCTGCACGTGCAGGCTCTTTGGCACCTCAGGGCCTTTTCCATGTGTGGCTGCCTCCAACTGGAACGCCTTTGTCCATGCACAATCTTTAAAACCCCGCTCCCTTAAGCTTACACTATAAGGTAGAGTACTTACAGAAGCTATAACATAGTGATTAAGAGCACAGACTCTTGATGTCCAGCTTCCAGCTCTTGCCACTTACTAGCCACGATTTTAGTTAGCCTCAGTTTCCTTATCTGTAAGATGGGGACAATAATAGCACCTTCCTCTTGGAATTGTTGTGGGATTTAAATGTGGCAAACTGTCCTACTTAGAGCAGTGTCTGGCCCCCCATGGAGCTTGAGAAGCGATGACTGTTGTTTTTATTCATTCCCATTTCTGTCTCCTTGTAAACTGTCGCCTCTTTGAGGGTGGTGACGTGGCTTCTTCCCCTCTGTTCCCTTGGGGTTTATTATTTGCGCTCTTATCTTCCCTATGCTGCAAAAAGGAGACTGGGTTTCTGAGCATTGTGAGCATTTACACCTCGCCCCCCGTCTGCCCCCCAGGTTCAGTGTGGGGGAAACTCACGCAGGAGCAAATCTCAGCAAGCGGGTAAACTGACTCAAGGCAGGGGGCTGGAGCTGTGGCAAAAGTGCCACCATTAGGGACCATGAGGATTTCCTGCCAACTGCCTGCCTTGTGACTGGGCTTGACTGTTTCAACAGGTAGGAAGGCAGCACCTGTGCAGGACAAGACGGGGCCCTCAGCACCATGCGGGAGGCAGCACGGGGACGTAGTGAAGGGGGGTGCGTGGAGTGGGCTGAGCTATCTCTTGGGCAGCTGGTGGAGGGCCAGGGTGCAGAGCGGTATTTAACCACTGTGCTCTTACTCCCAGCAGCTGGGCTGTAAATGCTCGTACCTCCAACGAAGAATAACCTGTCTAATCTGAAATTGCATTTCGGTCAAAAATAAAAACAGGCTGGATAGGAAAAGAGAGAGAGCTGTGTTGTCTTTGATTTCCGCCCCCCACCCCCACCCCCACATTCCCTTTTATCGCAGGAATGTTATTGCTGCGTCTCCAGCTGTGATAACTCTTTCAGGGATAATAAGAGCTCTCTTCTGTCTTAAACACACCAACACAAGAATTTATTCTTTCTGATCTACCTGTTTGCGGATATTGAGCCCAGTAATAACTGGCATTTATATATTATCTTAAATATACATTATCTTATCATTGGCCCTCAGGGAAGCCATTGGAGGTAATCATCTCCATCACAGATGAGGAAGGGCAGGATAAGAGAGGTTAAGCAACTTCTTCGGGATCACACAGCCAGGGGAGAAGGCAAGCTGGTGTCAGGGAAAGCGCCCCACTTTGAGGTCAGAGAGAGATGGGTTCTCTGCCCTGCTACCGAACAGCGCGATGACCTTGGATAACTGATTTTACCTTTCTGAATATTTCCTAGTTATTAAAATGGTAGAGTATGGCCCACTCCACAGATTAATTAGAAGTGGAATGAAACCATACATAAAAAGGCCTTAACATTACGTATACTGTTTTCTGTTTGCTCCCTTCTTTTTTTCTTCTTAGTAGTGTTGAAGAGAGTTGTAGCTCGAACCCACATCCCCCATCCCATGTTGTTTTTGCCTCTCCATGCTGCCTGGAGCCTTTATGCTCTGCCACTCTGATAATACAGTGGCAGGGGTAGCAAGGTCATGCTACCTTGTTTGCCATTTGTGACACAGCGAGGGAGATCCCGGGTCCTAGAGGAACCTGGGTGTATTCATTGGCCAATGAGCAAGCTCTGTGCAGCTTTAGGGGGATGGTGAGTCCAACTTTGAGTATGATGTCCACGTTAGATTGCCTGCAGGGGCTCCAAGCAGCACTATCCAGCCGGGAGACGTGATCTCTGAGCTTTGGTTGCAGATTTATGATTCATTGTCACACGAGGGGGCAGGATCTGATGCCTGTTCCCATGAGTCTACCCCCCACCCCGTGAGGTGGGGGGAGGAGGTGTGGCATAGACAAAAATAAGTAAACTATGGTCTAAAAGAGGACAAGTGTTGGATTATAACAGATCAAAGCAGACAAGACCGCTGTCCTCACAGAGTTTAGGTTACAGTGAAATTTAAGAGACAGGAATCAAATTATCATTCAAATGTAGGCTAAAAACTGACGCGCCAAACTCTCCGAGCAGATTCTGGGTGCATCCCAGACTCATTCATTGGTTTGTTCATTCTTACAAAAGATACTTATTCTGCTCCTGCTGTATGTGACACCATGCTGGGTGCTGGAGATATGGTGATTAGTAAAAGAAGATCCAGTCTCTTCTTCCCATGGGGCTTAGAGTCTGTTGGAAGAGGCAGGTAGTAACTGTTTGTGCAGTATATGTAAAATGGCAATATGATAAGGGCTATAATGTAGTAGCAAATGATACTAGAAAGTTTTAACCTAGATAGGGAAGTTGGAGAGGACTTCCCCGAGGAAACGATATTAATTCTGGGAACCAAAGGATGATGAGGTGTCAATTAGGTGAAGAAGGTTGGAGAACTCAAAAGAACAGCGTAGGCAAAGGTCCTGTGGTGAGAAGGGCATTGTGCGTATGAAGAATTGACAAAAGCCAGTGTAGTTCCAGTCAATGAACATCTGCCCACAATACAAAGTCCATCATATATCCCCATTGATAACACATAATTAGGTCCCATAATGCTTAGCTACTTTGATACTTAAGTCAAAGTTATCCATCCATCCCCCCCACCTGTGGTTGACCAACATACTCAAGATGGCAGTGACTATAAGTTACACCACTGGTTTATTAATATAGTTTCTCTTAAAAAAGCTAATGAAATCTTCACTACCACCTGAAATTAATACATCAGTTTCTAAATAAACTTTGTATTTTGGAGAACTTTAGGTTTACAGGAAATACATAAATTGAAAGATGCATTCATTACTTCAAAACGTGAAGGAGCTGCATTTTGGAATGGCAGGAGTTTCTGTGATTATGACGATCACGGCTAATGCTTACTGAGTTTTTGCTGTGTACCACACTGTGCTAAACACTCTTGATTTAAAACTCAGTACATATGGAGAAACTGAGGTGCAGAAATATTAACGGGCATCCCTTGAGTCCCCCTGTTAGGACTGACCAAGTCAAGACTTGAATGTGGGCAGGCTGGCCCCAGAGCTCTATAGCCATGACATATGACCAGGCTTGATAACCTTGGCCCAGCTCCAGTCCCCAGGAGACTTTTCCATTAGTCACATTTGGAAACTGTTGATGACCTGAGTGCCAATGGAAGAGGCCGAAGGGGGGCTCAGTCCTTACCCAGTGACCCTTCCTATGCTTTGGGCATGCCTCTTCCTCCCGATACTCCCCATGCAGACGCAGTACAATGTGATGATGTCATAGACTCCCTGGCCTCAGAGGAGAAGATGGTCACCTCCAGGGTCAAGACCAGCTGGGTCTTACTGGTGGCACAGACCTGCTACATGAGCACCAGGAGCTTGACTTTCCTATGGGCGGGGAGCCCAGGGGCCTTTGAGGGCCACGTGACAGTTCATGTTCCCGTCCAGAAACTCAGTCATCTCTCCATCTCATTGACCTTGTCCACGGAAGCAGATTCTGCCTGCATAAGTACGGGGAAACACATAGGAGTGAATTCATTGCCAATATTTTTATCTTTTGCGTCGCTCTGTGTACTTTTAAAAATCCTGAGAGGGAGGAGCTAAGTGGCCCAGACTGTCGGTCACCCACATGTTGGGTTTGGATGGGTCACCTGGGCTGACAGTCCCACCAGAACTGTGCTTGACGGGTAGCTCACCAAAGGAAAACAGGTGTTGGTCACCGAGGGAAGGGGGATGGTTCCTGAACAGGTGGCTGGCACCCATAGGCACCTACTGCAATCCTCACCATCCCAGGAGAATCCTTCTTCCTTCCTGAAGACCCTAGTGAACTCTTTAGGTTGGTGCTTAGACTATTAGACCCTCTAGCCAGGTGTAGTGAAAGGCTCCAGGTAGGTTGGAAGGGAAGATATGGAATCATAGGTGTGTGTGTGTGTTTTTTTTTAAGCAAACTTTTATTGAGTACCTACTGTGTGCTGGACCCTCTGGGGTGATACAGAGAGGAATCAGACATTTCTTTTTTAGTGGGGAAGACTGACATAGAAAACATGACCTCTTCTCCCACACAGATTATGATAAGTGCTAAAATAAATGGACAAATGTCTAAGAAATAGAAATGAGGTTAATTTTGGCACTGGGGGGACAAGGGAGTTGGAGAAGGCTCTCCAGGAAGGGATGCCATTTTTGCTAAGCTATTGATGTAACAAGTAGCTATTGAGCATCTATCTTAGGAACTGGGGACACTGCAGTGAGTAAGAAAGATAAGGTCCTTGTTTTTGTGTGGTTTCCACACAGGTTCGAGAGAGTTCCATTCTAACTTGTCCACATCCCACCTGCCCAGCTCAAAGCCTACCCCCAGCCCTCACTGCTACTCTCATATAGTTTTAATCACGTAGTGACTGTTTCTTCTCAAATAAGTGGCTCGTGTTCCCTCTGGCATCCATGGATGTGCCCATGCTGTTCTCTTGCCTTGGACCCCTTCCTCATCTAACAGCAGCTATTTGTAACTACTCACCCGGAGGCTTTCTCAGAGCCCCCACTTCCTCTTCTGCCTGGGCTAGGTGCCCCCTCTCGCCCTCCTGTGGTCTCCTCCATAATTTCAGTGATTACAGTGTAAACCTTGATTTACCCCTCTGTCTCCTTGAAGGCATTGGATTTATTTTATTTTTAAGCACCCATTCATGAAAGGTTTGATGAGTGAATGAATGAACACTGGAGAAAGCCCAGACTGAGATCTAGGTCTTTGTTCTAGTCTTGCTTCAGCAATCAAATTACCACGTGACCTGTGGTAAATCTGTAACTCTGAACCTCTGTTTCTTCATCTATGATATGGAAGTGTGGACTTGAAACTCTGGAGGGCCCTCTTCTTACTTCTGAGCTCCTATGCCTCTCTCTCTCTTTCTCAAGAGAAGTATGAGGGTCTTCATGGAAGTGATACTTGATGACGGTTGTAAAACATTTAAATAATTTAGAGAAGTACAGAGAAGAAATGCCGGGCTTACCCCAAATCCCACTACCCAGAAACATTTGAGGAAGGTCACTCCAGACACCTTTCTAAGATTATAGACTAATAGATGGAAGGTCAACAGAAACAAAATTATTAAAAAAGGGGATCTTAGTACCCTGACTTTTTGGCAATACAATATTATTTTTCTCCTGGGGCACCTGGGTGGCTCAGTCGGTTGAGCATCCGGCTCTTGATCTCAGCTCGGGTCTTGATCTCACGGTCTTGAGTTTGGGCCCCATGTTGGGCTCCACCATTCATACATACATTTTGTCCTGGACATATCAGAAGAAAAGAAACTGAAATGAAATTTAAGGACTTTCTGGACCTCAAAATCCTCTTACCCTGACATTCAGCACTTATGAGGTTATAGCCCAACAAATATCAACAGTTCAGATACAAAGAAATCTCTTGTCATGGGGTAGAACAGGAGCTTTTTAATTGTGACTGCAGCATCTCAAGCTCCAGGCTAGAAGAGGCTGAGAGGCCCTGACAGTTCGGGTCCAGCAAGCTTGTGAAGGCATGATGGATAACTTATGCCCAGCCTTGGACCATAATTGATGACGGCGCGGTATTGACCCAAGCTATTTGCGTGAGAGACCCGATCTCTGAGGCTGTCAGCAGGGGCGTGGGGTGGACCCACGAGCCCCCGTCCTGGGGAGCTGACGCATCTGACTGCCTGGCAAATTCTGCCCGGAATCTGAAGTGATTGAGGGCGGACGGGGAAGATGTTCTAGCAGATCTGGAGACAGTGTTCTGATTTGATTCCGGGGGACAGAGGAGAGGACCTTCCAGCGATAAATGATACATTTGTCTGAGGTTGGCCCATCCTGACCCAGGCACGTCCTAGTCACACCGCCCCCCAACCCCGGCCTCTGTAGACGGATGAACTAGAGGTCTGATTTTATCTCCTCAGCGGTGGGGGTGGCTGTGACGGGAGACAGAGATGCCTTGACTAATGAAGCAAGAGTACAAGACAGCATGAGTGGAACACCAGCTGCGTTTCAGGGCTGGCCAGAGCAAAAAGGCGATGCCACTGTGGGACGGGGCAAGTCCCAAAGTTCTGGGTTTGAATCCAGGGTCCGCCCTTGACTAGCTGTGCCAACTCAGGCAAGCGCCTTCCCCTCTCTGTGCCTTGGTTTTCTCAGTTGTTGGTGGAGATGAGACCAATAACGAGGGATGCAGTTGGCTGGGGGTGTGAAGCAGTTAGTACACACAGGGTTCTCGCTAAACAAAAGCTCCTTCTTTGACCTTCAGGGAGTCCAGTGGTCTCTTTGTATATCCATTTTATCATAAGAAACGTGCTAACGATATGGTAATGATAGTTAACGGTGAGTACCGCGTATTGGATTCTTGGGGTGTGGTGGGCATACACCAATGAGGTGAGTGAGGAGAGTTTCATAAGAGGACTACTTACAAGGATGGGGGCAAGCTAAGGGATATGATGAAGTAGCCCAGCACTCGGCCACTGAGAAACCAGAAACCCCTCGGCCTGAAGGGGCGAAGGAGCCGGGGTGCCATAGTCTGAGGGGTTTCAGCTCTTAGAGCCCAGAGAGGGCTGAGAAGGGTGAAGGAGATGCCCACCACAACTGCACAGGCCCCATCTTATTTCATCCTCGCTGCGACCCCACAGGCGAGGACTGTTGGACCCCCATGTGTGCAAGAAGGGACGGAAGCCTAGAGAGCACGGGAGCCTCATCTGGGTCACATAGCTGGTGGGTCGCAGAGCTGGGGCCCAACCTGGGTCTGCCAGCCAGGGCTCTGCAGAGACACAGAAGTGAGAGCAGAGAGAGAGAGAGAGAGAGAGAGGTGTAGACACGCTCATAGGAAGAGATTTACTTCCAGGAATTAGGGGCTGGTAAATCGGAAACCCAAAAGGCAGCCCATCACGCTAGAAGCCCAGGCAGAGATTGGTACTAGTCATGAGGCAGAATTTCTTCAGCTGGAAACTTCGGTTTGGCTCCTAAGTGTTTTAAACTGACCGAAGGAGGCCCACTGACATTATAGCCAATACTCCCCTTCACCTAAAATTGCTGCTTATCGGTGGTAATCACATGTACAACCCGCCTTCGGAGCAACACCTAGATTAGCGTTTGACCAGGTGACTGGGTGTCACAGCCTGGCCAGGTCGAAGCATAAAACCAACATCGCAGCAAAGCCTTTCCCAGTTCTGTTCCCTCTGCCTGGGTCTCCCTCCAAGCCTTCTCACTTTTGCAAGCCTTAGAGGCACAACCTCAATGCCGCCCTTCCTCCATGAAGCCTTCCCAGATTTCTTCAAGCAGAGCAAGAGCCTGCCCCAACCCCACCTTGTGTCTCATGGCACCCCTAGCCCGATTCTGCCTCCTTAACATTGATCACACAGCACAGGCCAGCACCTCCGACTAGACGTGGGAGCAGACACTGGGGATTTTCCCCAACCCGGCGTCCCCAGCATCTGGCCCATGAAAGGGGCTCAGTAAGTATTTGTTAAGTGAGCCTGTTTGTAACAGAAAAGAAGGAGAATGTGAAGGTTTGAAAAGCTGCATGAAGCCCAGTGGAGATACAGGGAGATTTCATTACTTAGAAAACCCACCAGTGTGGACATTTCACTCTGCACCGCTGTGGTTTCCGTGTGCCTCCCTCCCTGCTGCTGAGAGCCAAGTCAAGGCAGGGCTGCCACGGGCCAGCTGAGCCCTTCATTAAAGAGCATGTGCGGGCTGGGGGCGAAGGCAGGCAAGGCTGCAGGAAGTCACCGGCGGCCACTTTCCGTGAGAGGCTCTGCAATTGGTATTCCGCAGTAGGTGGCATTTTTCAGCTTCCTGCTGGAAAACACCAAGTGGTTGTAAATCATTCCACTGCAGCTGTCTACGTGATAAGTGCCCGGGAATTGGGAAGGGATGTGGTGACATGCTCCCACCCTCAGGAGTCACGCAGGGCTGTTTCTGACGCTCAGCAATTTATGGTTAGATGCAGTGGTCTTGGTCCCTCAGCTTGTGAATCAACGGGAGTCAGGGCATTTGTTCTCATGCTGGGGTCCACAGGGAGAAGATGCCGGGGGTCAGAGTTCCTGGGGAAGTAGAGCCTTTGGGACTCGGGAGGTGTAAGGATCCACCTCCAAGCTCAGTCAACCTTAGGAAAATTAGTGAAATTGTCTGATCTTTGTTTTACCTATGTGTTAAGTGGAGACAAAAGTATTAGCTACTACCTGGACTTGTGAGGTTTAAATGAATGCTGTGTAAAGCATTTAGAACAGTGCCTGGAACATGGCAACCACTATATATGTGTTTGCAATCATCCATCATCATCAACACCATCATCATCATCACCACCACCACCACCACCACCACCACCATCACCACCATCACAATCATCACCATCACCACCACCACCACCATCACCACCACCACCACCATCATCACCACCACCACCACCATCATCACCACCACCATCACAATCATCACCATCACCACCACCACCATCATCACCATCACTACCACCATCACCACCACCATCCCCACAGCCATCCCCACCATCACCACCATTCCCATCATCACCACCACCACCACCATCATCACCATCATCACCACCATCACAATCATCACCATCACCACCACCATCACTACCACCATCCTCACAGCCATCCCCACCATCATCACCACCATTCCCATCATCATCACCACCATCACCATCATCACCATCACTATGAGTACCACCGTCACCATAACATCATCACCACCATCACTACTATCATCACCATAACATTATCATCGTCACCATCATCATAACCATCATCACCACCACCACCAACATCATCACCACCATCACCACTGTCATCACCACCATCATCACCATCACTGTCACCATAACATCACCATCATCATCACCACTATCATCACCATCACCGTAACATTATCATGGTCATCACCATCATCATCATCATCTTTGTTCTAGTCATCATTTTCTTGGCAAATATTTACTTAATTCTTTTATGTACCAGGTTCTGTATTAGGCTCAGAGTCTCTGAGATTGAAAGATAGGGTCCTATAACAGGAAGTTGGGCATGTGGACATCAACAGGTGCTACAACAAAGGCTTGCTCAGGGGCCCAGAGAAGAAATAGAGGAGGACTTCCAAGAGGAGCTGTGTTTGAACTGTTCTTTAAGAAGGTCCAAGAGGAGAGAACATTGGTAGGACAGACTAGGAGGTGCTGTTTAGGGTATGAGATAATACTGCAGGTGAGGAAAGGCATGGAGACTCAGCCCTGCAAGGTGCAGGCCGAGAGCCGTAGAACCTGGCACAAAGCCTGGTCAGGGACTCTAGAGCAAAGCCGATGCCTCCTCAGATCATTCTTAAGGTGCATTCGTGGCCCCATCACATGCCCAGACTCTAATCTGTGTTCTACATGGATGAAAGTCTCTGCTGGAAGCTGTCTTCACAGCTTCCCTCCATAATCTCCTTAGGAGTGTGGATAGCGTCCGATGGGTAAATCCCAGATAACTCGGTCCTGGATTCCTCCTTCAGCCCATGAGAGCTCATGACCCAGAAGATTTACCACTTGAGTTTCTTACGTGCTTTGGCTCTCCTCATGCCTGCAGTTGAAACTGTAGCCGTAACAGCTCTCACTGAATGGTTTCCATTTTATGTGCCTGGCACCGATCAGGATCTTTTCATATACAGTATATTACTAAATTATCATGAGAGCTGCAGGGGGGAAAAAATTGACTTAGCCTACTTAATAGATGAGAAAACTGAAGCTTAGAGACCTTAACTGGCATGTCCAAGGTCATGCAGGCCATGATGGGCAGAACTGGGATTTGAATCTCATTCTGCAAAATCAATCTTTTTATCACTCTAGCGCTACACTGTCCAATATGGCGGCCACTGGACATGTGTGGCTATTTACATATAAATGGAAAATAGCTCTGATTCACTGAAATTAAAAATTGAGTTCCCCCCATTTGAAGTGTTCAGTGGCCACACATGGCTAGTAGCTATTGTATTGGATGACGTCAGATATTTCCCTCAGCACAGAAAGTTCTGTGGAACAGTGCTGCTCTGGAGAACACACAACATCCTTCCTGTGTCTGTCTTATGCCATCAGGAGATCATGCCTCATTTAGCTGTAGCTTTGCAACATCATCCTTAAGATACTCTGGAGATCCACAAACGTCCCTCATAAGGTTACCAACCAGAATAACCCATTTAGAAAGCAATTGGGGAATATGAATCATGAAAGGTGCAATTAATCAAAGTCAATGGCATAGAGCGAAGCCACAGAATGTGGCAGCTGGGCCACCTATGAGAAGCGTGCTGAGGAAAGAGCAGGCAAGCCCAGGTGAGCATTAGGTCACCCTCCTCTGGCCTCAGAACCACAAAGGTATGTGTATGTCCCACAGTTTTGTTTAGTGGCTCTCCATATCTCTGGAGTCGGCTCCCATACCCTGCATGGATTCATTCAGCTTCGACGGAGCTCTGCGCCCGCCAGGGGCTGGGCGAGCTGCAGCCGCCATGGAGAAGCATTCGTTTGGGATTTTTGACTTGACATCTTGGTCTTGAGAACCGAGGTCAGGTCTGACTCTGCATCTCTCTGAGATCTGGCACAGGGCCGTTGGTGGTCCTGGACCTCTGTTACCCATCTGGAGAAGGAGATCTCAAAAAATGTTTGTGATGATCCGGTGAAAGGATATTTGCGAAAACCGTCCTGCTCTGAAGGTCACTGTTGTAACGGAACTTGAAGGGACTTCCTGTGGCGCCAGCGAATGTCAGATGATAGACACACAGAACTGGCAGGGGTGGGGGGTGTTCATTCCACTTATTCACACGTTCATTATGTCTACGAGAGCAGGTGGGCCCAGGCTAAAGCAGCTTACCAGAGTGACACACGGGGCCGAGAGACAGAGGGACGGAATCTCAAACTCCTGCATCTCTCTTCTTCCCACTTTGATAATCTTCTCCCCTCCCCCACCCTCAGCCAAGCTGTGAATCCCTCTCTGATTTCAGGACCCACCGGCTATGACTGAACTTTCATTCTCTGAGGTCAATAATGGAGACCCTGGAAACCATTTGCTGAGCACCTACTATGTACTAGATAATCGACACACATGCTGATGTTTAATCCCGATGGTCAGACCCCAAGTGTATAGAAGAGGAAACCCTACCCAAGAGGCGAGAGGTTCACTGTCCAAGGCCACACCACTGCTAATGGGCAGAGGAGGCGACTAAGCAGATTTTTCTGACTCTGAAGGCATTCTGCAGCACACGATGTCCGAGGGCAGCAGCGTCTATGGTTGCCAAGGGCTATGAGGGTGGCAGGGAGAAAGAATGTCCAGCTGTCTGGGCCAAGGCAGAGCATCGCTGGGGCCCCTTTACCCAGAGATCCATCCCCAAGGTCAAAGTCCATCCTCCAAGACTGACCACCTTGGCACCTGCCGTTTCGCCAAATCCCCTTGGCCACTCCCTCTGCTGACAGGTGACAGTCAGCGGCAGAGCAGGGCTGCTGGAGAGGAGAGGCAGATGTGGGTCCCCGGAGAGCCTTCCCAAGCCTCCTCTCCCTTCGAGAGGCTCCCTCCGCCCGCATGCTTTGAGTTTCCCCCTCCATAGGGATCTGCATGCTTATCTTCTTGATTATACTTAACTGAGTTTTTTTAAGTGAAAATACTTCTGCAGGAATTTCCTAATTAAATGAAGAAGCAATATTCTCAAATTATTCCAGGCAAACTTCATCTCCCATTTCCTGCTTAGAGAAGAAATTAAAAGCCCGCAATGACCTTTGAGAAAGACCAAGGCCAATTTTATTTCCGTAACCTCCGTGCTAGCCGCCGCCGCCGCCTCCTCTTCCTCCTCCTGTCCTCCTTTCTTCTCGCAAACTCATGTCTGAGGGTCAGAGCAAAGGTGGTAAATGTAACTGGAAATTGGAGGATAGAATTGACGGGAGCTATTGGCAAAGTCCTCGCCTTCTGCACGCGTTTGCTTTTGCTGGTTGACCAGCATGCCTGGGGCGATTTCTCTGCTGTCATAGCTGCAAAGAGCCACACAAAGATTGTTGCATGCTACAGCGTTAGTCCGGCTTGTGATGTCCCTTCTGTGTTCATCCGGGGGCTGCTCCCCCAGGCTCCATAGCCTCTGACCGTGCGGTGTAGCGTCCAACAATTATTAATTCCTTTGGCTTCGTATGCCTTTCGTAGCATCGAATGCTCCCTGTCCTTGGTTGATGTGTATTTTCTTGTTCTCTCTCCCTAGGGTTTAAGCCGCAAGACAACAGAGACCGTTTCTTCCGTTTGGAGCTCTGTCCCCAGCCCCGGGAAGCAGCTGTCGGGGAAATGAAGTGTGGAGGAGCCTGGGGGCCCTGTGCGGGAGCTGCCCACCTCAAATCCCGGATATCAGGTGAGGAGGGAAACGGAAGGCGGTCCCTGGCCTCTGCAGAGAAAACAGGTGAGGGGCTTGCAAATCCGAGCATGGCCCACAAAGCCGCCCAGTAGGAGTGCTGTGAGTGGTAAATATTTCATCTACAGCTCATGCAAAGAATATCTAACGTCATTTGCCAACCACCTGAGGAGCATTTCATAGGCATTATCTCCTTGAGTCGTTCCCAGCTGCTGTATAGAGTAAGTTATCTCCTTTTTAAAGGAGGTCCTTCTGGGAAAATACATATAGATGAGAACATCAAGGTATCCAGAAGTGAGAGAAATGATCGAAATCATGGGGCTGGCAAGCGATGAGGCGCCAGATTGGGACTTTCCTGCCCACCTTGCTCGCCTACCTCCCTCTGTGTGAAAACCAACGTTTTCGAGCTGTAATCCCACCAACCACTGGGTTCAGACATGATAGCAATGGCCTGAACATTATTCAGATGTCATGGGAATGACCGAAATGGAAGGACCAGAAAAACCCACCTCTCTCTCCCTTATCTTTGTGTTCTAACAGGCATCTGTATGCTTCTCAAGAACTAATCCTTTATTTCCATAATCGATTCTTCTTTTCCTCTTTGCTTTCCCACCTAAGCACTTTAAAATACCTCTCGCACCTACGCTTTTCCTCTTATCTCCTGTGTGAAAGCTCTCTGGAAAGGGGTCTAACGGGCCCCTCTTTGTTATGTGCAGGCTCGCTATTGTAGGATTCCTGATAATGCCAAACCCAAGCTCCAGGAGAATGGAAAGCTTGTCTGCTCTGCCCTATTCCATCCGTCCCCAGCGCCTACCCCCATGCTCGGCAGAGAAAAGACATCCTAAGTATGTCTGAGTAAACAAAAAAGGGTGCGTCAGGTGCAAATAGAATAACAGGACTTAGATTATGGATTTTGAGCGAGAGAACTCTGTCTGCATGGCAATCGGGAGGTCCTAGAAAGGTGGGAACAAGCGTCTATTTTCTGAAGGACTCTGGCCACATATTGTAATTATAGAAGGGGGCGGGATTGGGAAGAAGCTGCAGATAATATCTTAATGCTGGGTGAGTCTGGCTTGAAGCCAAGTAAGGTCTGCTTTCCAGAAGCTAAAGGAATGGAAGGGAAGGTTCTTTGACCTACTTTACTAGGCGGGGTTCTTTTACTTTCTTTACTAGGGAGGCGGGGAGGGTCCTGATATTTGTGCCCAAGTGGGCAGATGATGCAATAGAAATCTTCACTCTTAAAAGTAAAGGTCTCTAGGGACGCCTGGGTGGCTCAGTTGGTTAAGTGGCTGCCTTCGGCTCAGGTCATGATCCCAGGGTCCCGGGATCGAGTCCCACATCAGGCTCCTTGCTCGGCAGGGAGCCTGCTTCTCCCTCTGCCTCAGCCTGCCTCTCTGCCTACTTGTGATCTCTCTCTCTCTGTCAAATAAATAAATAAAATTAAAAAAAAAAAAAAAGTAAAGGTCTCTAAAAATCCAACTGATTTTAACAAATTCTACCAAAGCCATGTTCCGTCTTTGCCTTGAACGAAAGAAAGGTGGTGAACCCTCGGAAAGGTACTCAGGAGGCTTTGGGCACCTGAGATCCTGGCTAGCGAGAGCCAACCCACTCAACCTCAATCCCCGGTGGACCGTGATCTTTCTGCTCTGCGGCTCTCTGAGCAGAGCTAGTGGCCTTAGATGGTTCCCATGCCTGTTGGAAAAAGAAGTCAGCGGCTATATTCATTTCCAAGGGCTGTGGTAACAAATGACCACAAGACTGAGTGGCTTAAAACAAGAGATGGATCGGCTCCCAGTTTTGGAGACTAGAAGTCCAAAGTCAAGGTGACCCTGAAGGGTCCGGGGGAGGGTCCTTCCTTGTCTCTCCTAGCTTGTGCCTTGAGCTGCAGACACGTCACTCCGATTATACCTCTGCTGTCCCCTGTCCCCTTCCCACTGAGCCTCGGGACCTCCCTCACCTTAGCACAGGATGGAGAACCCATCCTAATCTTAATCCAGTAAGACCTCATCTTAACTTGACTGCATCTGCAGAGACCCTGTTTTCAAAGAGGGTCATCTTCGAAGGCCCTGGGGGTTAAGACGTCAACGGATCTCTTAAGGGAGGACACAATTCAACCCACAACACCAAATTAGTTTTTATCAGGCTTCTTTGTCCTTGGTGTGAACTCTGAATTGAGCATTGACTTATCAAGAGTCTTTCACCCAGAAGAACCGGAGGAATCTGGGCATGCCGGTGGGATGGCATCGTTAATCGCAGAGGATGGTTCTTCTTTTTTTTTTTTTTCCCCAAATACTTTTATTTTATTTTTTCAGTGTTACAAGATTCATTGTTTATGTACCACACCCAATGCTCCATGCTATACGTGCCCTCCTCAATACCCACCACCAGGCTCG
>CM052890.1:26706559-26742290 GCA_028534135.1 Potos flavus
TAGGTTTTGGACCGATGTGTCTTCATTCTCATTGGTTTCCATGAATTGTTTAATTTCTTCTTTGATTTCTTGGTTGATCCAATCATTCTTGAGCAGGTTGGTCTTTAGCCTCCAAGTGTTTGAATTCCTTCCAAACTTTTTCTTGTGGTTGAGTTCCAGTTTCAAAGCATTGTGGTCTGAGAATATGCAGGGAATCATCGCAGAGGATGGTTCTGATCTCAGATCCCCTGAGCAAGCGGACTGCACTGAGTCTCCCGGGTCCCACAGCTCATCCTTGAACACCTCTTTGAGGCAGCTGACGAGATCTTTTCTTTTCACCATCCGGCGGACCCTGGAAAGTGCATTGCAGTCATACGCCCATTTCACAGAGGAGTAAACTGAGGCCCAGAGAGGTTAACGGACACCCAGGACCTCTTTATAACTGCCCGTGGCTGGTATCAGACTGGGTTGGAGTGCCCTAGTGACTCCTAGAATATGAGTCACGGGCAGTTCCTTTCCTTAATGTACAAACAAGAAAAATAGTATGAGGCTCCTTTTTTTCCTTACTTTTTATGCCTCTTAGGTTCAAACACACCTTAGGACTAACCATTCCTCTTGCAGTTGGCTCCTCCTGCCTTGCTTGTACCTGAAATCTAGAATTACCATCCATATACATCTCATTACATGCCCGGCTTCTCAGGAAGACCGGGAGCTCCCCAGAGGGAGGGCAAGCGCCCCAGAGGGAGGGCGAGCTTCCCTAAAATCATCTTTGATTCCGTGGTGCGAGATACATCTTGGCTATACCTCGGAGTCACCTGGGGAGCTTTACAAAATATTGATCTCTGGCTTTCATCCCCGAAGGTTATGATTTAGTTGGCCTGGTATGGCTGGGAGTCAACATTTTAAGCTCCCCAGGTAACTTTCATATGCAGGCAATCAAAGGTTGAGAACCAGCCCCTGGCATCCAGTGCTGAGGTCTGGGAGCAGCAGCAACACCTAATAGAGATCCCTTACTGTGTGGCCCAGGCTTTGCAATTCATATGCATTGTTTCATTCATCATACAACCATCCTAAAGGAAGCAACTGTCTTTGAGCTTGTATTACATAGCAGGAGAATGAAGTCTAAGGAGGTCGGATGATTTCCTCAGAGTCACCCAGCTTACAGGTGCCTGAGACTGGCTGTCAATTTCCTTGACATTGGGACACCTGCTCCCCGTCATTGTGTCTAGCCCTCCCGCCATGCCCTCCACCTTCTCCTGCTGGCACACAAGAGATGTTCCATAAGCCGTCCCCCCACCACCCCCAAGCCTTAGCGAGGTATAATTGACACACAAAAATTGTATATATTTAAGGTGTGCAACGTAATGATTTGATACACACATACATCGGGAAGTGCTCACTGCAGTCAAGCTAATTAACATACCCATCACTTTATTTTGTTGTGGCGGTGAGGATTCCTGAGGCTGCACGTGGATTTCACCAAGAATTCTCACAACACTCCCGTGGGAATTTGATTTATCCCAGACCTACAGACGGGGAACCGAGAGGTTCAGAGAAGGGACGTCCCTCGTCCAGATCACGGCGGATAGATGGAGGCGCTGGGCTTCATCTCACGGCTGTCTGCTTTCTGCTCCGAGTCTTACAGAATGGGCGGGAGCTCATCAAGGGCAGACCCTCTGTCCCCATGTCACTGTGTGTAGAAAGGCCCTCAGTGAAGCTGTTAGAGGTATGGGATAGGGAGCCAGCTGGCGGAGTTTAGACTCTTAGTATTTTTTATCCACACAGTGGAAATGAAGATAATCCTCTCTGAGGGTTAATGTCAGAACTAAAAGAGATAAGTCATATACCCCAAAATGCCTACACAATGCCTCGTCCTTTAATTACCCGAAAGAATGCCACCAGGTCCTACAGAAAGGAGCTACTCTTCGGGTTCTTGTGAAACTCTAGTCATGGAACGTGATCCGAAGAATCCAACGTCAAATGAGCAAGATCAATATACTGAACAAGTCCCTGGAAAGCCTCCTTGTTGTGTCCTAACTAGGATTGGAGCCAGAGATCGGGAGCGTGATTCCGGATCTTTCATCTCGGCCTCTGTGTTTGGCAGCGTGACCTTGGGGAAATCCCTCCTGTCCACCCCAGCTTCCCAGAGATCATCGTGGTCCCACGGATAGAACAGTTGAAATCTGTGCCGTGAAAAGCTGTCGGTGTCCATTTTTAGGACTCTTGCCACTTAGACTCGTGGAAACTCGTTTCAGGCTCAGCCCGAGGGAGAATGGCATGGGCCAACGTGACAGAGAGTCCAGCGGGGACCTCGGGCATCTCCGGATCCAGGTGCCGAAGTGGTGTCAGTAGAAATTGTTCATACTCCCCTCTCCTGGCTCTGGTGCTCTCTCTGTTGGCTTCTTGACCCGCTTCCCAGGTGGTGGCAAAGAGGTGTCCGGCACCAGCTTTGCTGCCTTCTAGCTTCGTTGCCCCATGGACAGCTCCAGCCTTCACTGTAATTAAGTTGGCTCAAGAAACGTCCAGGGCAGCGTACATATCCCTAAGTGGCCATTGATCCAGGATCCTCCGCTCCCCTTACCTGCCTCTCGGCTCCGCCCCGTGCACAGACTGTTTTACCTCTTTCCGCCCCGCCCCTACGGGCTGCGGGGCCATCAGTTCTCACCCTGCCTCTGTTTCACCTCCCTCGTGTCCTCCTCGTGTCTCTGCTTCTCGATTTTCTCATTGGCGAAGAGAAAAGATTAGTGGTGATCCTTACATCAATCCCTGAGGATTGCTGCAAAGATGAAATGACAGATACCTAAGCATCTTCCCCTTCGGATCTCCTGTAAGTTCCTGGTGTAAACAACAGGGGCGTGTACAACAGGGGTGCACTCCCCTGCCCCCCATGGTCAAGAGCTCAGACTTCCAAGGTAGTGCTTGGCTTCCGGCTTCTCCCTTCCCAGTCCATTGACTCTGAGCAATTTGGCCGACCTTTCTAAGCCAGCTTCCTCTTGTGTAAGGTGGGGGACCGTGAATGCCATGCCTTAAATCCGTGTAAGAGGAGAGGAGACATGCCCGGCAAAGAGCTCAGTGCCGAGTCATCGTGCGCACGCCACGCAGGTCAGCAGACTTGGATTCCTGAGCTCTCGGAGTCCACGGAGGGCGTGGAGGAAGAGCTTACTCCGTGCTCATATATGACTTATGTTTCTGAAAGTCAATTAAATGATCATCGTCTAGAAAGTGCTTTCAGTCCTCCTGTGGGCGACGGTGAATTGCTTGTGCTGCTCCATGTCCCTTTGGGTTGGGACGAGGGAACCAGATGGAGTATCCTAAAATACGTACATAAACAGAAGCCCCTGGTCATTTGCCACATGAAAATGTTTCACACGTGCCCAAGGCGTGTTTTCTGGTCCATGAAATGCTGCACAAGACCTTAGATTCACACTTTACTGACAACTGGCATGTGACGCTTAAACTTCTTACATCATGACTCCTCCAGAGAAGATTGGTGAGGCTTTCAAAGCTTCATATTTAATATTTTCAAGGAAGAGGGGTGAAGCAAATCAGAGAGCTCAGTAGCTTGCAGGTCACCAAATATTAATAATTTCCAGGAAAGCTTCTGGAGTCCCGTGTCATAATTGCCAGTGCCTGATTTGCAAATGTGCAAGAAGACTGAACTAGGAACACTTACACACTCCGTACTTGCCAAGGAATTTTTATACCTTCGGTTTTGTTTAATTTTCATAACGGTCTTGTGGACTAATCGAGTGTTTTCCCAATTGGGGAGATGAGAAAACCGAGTCACAGAGAAATCGAATAGCTTAGTTTAATCATACACCTGGGTAACGTTGGGAACAGGCTCAGAATCCCAGCGTTAACCTCCCTCCACCTCGAAACTTGGAGTCGTTAGTACGTGATGATATGCTTGTCTCTTTTCCTCTTCTCGAGCTTACGCTGTCCTTGGGTCTTGGAGAAAGGGCCTAAGTAATGCATATAATGGAACCCACGTGGGATCAAAGCATCTGCAAAGTAGATAATTTTGCTCCATCCATTGCCAGGCATTACTTCCATCCTTTTTGGAATCTTATTCAGCATCCATATCTTATATTTCCACGCACTCTCTAAGTGTCAGCCACAGGAGTTTAGTTTAATAATACATCTTTAAAACTTAATTTTAGTATGGATTTTAAACATTTTTATTAGAGCCATATACATGGCTTGAACAGCCAGCAGAACCAAAGGACTTACTATGGGGTAGCTCCTGCACATTGCCAACCCCACACCCTTCCCACTCCCAGAACACATAATGACAAAGACACCAGCCACCCTAGTCCCCTTTCGTTGTTTCTTAGGGTCGTTAATTCCGTATTTCTAAGTGATGTGCTGGTTCTGCTATTTACAGATCAATGAGTTTTATACATTATCTATTGATTCCTTGCTGTGATAGATGAAGATTTGCTTCATGTAAACTACTTCACCTCTCTCTTCCTCTCAAATGTATCACATTTATAAATTCCTTTATTGTAAATATTCCTCACATATCTTCTTTCCTTGTTCTGTCGTCCAGAAGTGAGATCTAAATTCCATTCATCAATGCTGCTCCCTCACCCGCCGCTCAATTTATGTCACCTGGGCTTTTGCATTATTACCCAGACTGGCCGAGTTTATACGGTGAAAAACAGTTATCACCTACCATCAAATCCAAGATGCTATGGATTGAAAAATGGGTCATTTTATTAGACACTAGGAAAGAAAAGAGACATTGCCCATTCTCCTTTTACAGTGTTATTGGTTAAAAGCTACGTCCCAACTTCAGAGATGTTAAAAAATGTATGATGTAACCCCCAGACATTCCTGATGGGAATGCAAAATGGGTTTGCGACTGCTTCGGAAACAGTCCAGCACTTCTTCACAATGGTAAATGTAAAGTCAGCATGTGACCCAGCAGTCCCACTGCTGAAAAGTTACTCGAGAAAAATGAAAGCTTCTCTCTATACAAAAACTTGTACATGAATATTTATAGCAGCATTATTCATAATAGCAAAAAAGCAGAAATAACCAAGACGTCCATCAACTGCAGAACTGATAAACAAATGTGTTCTTCATACAATGGAATATTATTCAGCTATAAAGAAGGAATGATGTACTGACACCTGCTTCGTTAATGAACATTGAAAATATTATGAGTGAAAGAAGCCAGCCATGAAGACTCTATATTGTACGATTCCAGTTACATGAAATGTACAAGAGTGGTCAACTCCCAGAGACAGAAGGTAGATTAGTGGTTGCCAGTGGTGGGGCGACTGGGATATGGGGAAGAACTGCTAATGGGTATGGAGCTTCTGTTTGGGGTGATGAAAATGTTCTAAAATTAGTGGTGATAGTTGCACAGCTCTCTCAATATACCAAAACCCACGAATTGTACACTGAAAACAGTGAATTTTATAGTATGTGAATCAGGTTCTCAATAGAGTTGTTACAAAAATATGTGACAAACTCATCTTAGAGTTGATGAAATATGACAGAAATAATGAGGGTAGACCTCTGTTCCTGGAAAGATGGGGTAGACCTACTTTTCCCTATTCCTCTTATTAAGTACAGATAAAAATCCTAGAAGTTACATATAAAACAAGTATAAGAAGATGGTGAAAGCTGGCGAGAAGACAAGCTGACTGAGGACTCTGGAGCCCGAGGAATGGCACAGAGCTGAATTCTCTGGGGTTTCTATGTGTCTCCTCTTCTCAGATACAGACATGAAGAAGCTGACATCCTGGAAATGCTAGTAGGCACAGACTAAAAAAAAAAAAAAAAAAAAAAAAACCCAACCAGAGGATAATGATACTCTAAATGGAGAAGGTAAAGGTACATAAAGGTAGGCAAGATTTCTGTGCTTTGCAGAAACTGGTACAGTGGTGATAGCAGGAGATTGTGCTCAGTTTTGTATAGAGAGTGAAACAGCATAGCTGGAAAATGTGTACAAAGAAATACACGAATAAATACTGTAGATACATCCAAATGGAATTCTAAATGTTCAGGAAGGCAAAGAAAGGAAAACAGAGAAATTAAAAGCAGAAAAGGCAGGGGGGAAAAAAGCATACTGGAACTCCCAGCAAATCAATAATTATATTAAATGCAAATTATCTAAATATACTGATTAAAAGACGTAGATTGGCAGAGTGGATCAAAAAGCATAACCAAATGCATGCTGTCTACAAGAAACTCCTTTTAAATACAACAGTGGCAGATTTAAAGCAAGTGGTTGGAAGAGATACATTCTATGAACATTAATAAAAGGGAAGAAGGAATGTCAGTATTAATATCAGATAAAGTAGAAGTCATAACAAAACCAAAAAAAAAAAAAAAAAAAAGCCAGAAACAGACATGGACATTATATAAAGATAAAAGTGTTACTCAAACAAGAAGACAGTCCTAAAGATGTCAGCACTAAACAACAGAGTTGTGAAGTATGTAAGGCAAAAATGGATACACATAAAAGAAGAAGTAGACAAGTCCATTATTATAGTTGAGATGTCAACCCCTCTCCCTCTGTAATTGATGGAACAGTTAGACAGAAAATTGGCAATGATATGGGAGAACATGATATCATCAATTAACAAATCTAATCAACATTTATATAACACGCCGCCTGACAACAGAATACAAATTCTTTTCAAGTACCCATGGGACATGTTCCAAGACAACCATGTCCTGGGCCATAAAATAATCCTCAAGTAATTGAAAAGGATTGAAATCATGCAGAGTATATCCTCCTACCACAACGGACTCAAAGTAGATACCAGTAACAGATAACAGGAAGATCTCCAAACAATTGGAAACTAAACAACGCCCTTCAACATAATCCATGGGGCAAAGAGAAAGTGTCAAGGGAAATTTAAAAAATATATTGACCTAAATGAAAATGATAATACAACACATCAGAATTTGTGGCCCACAACTAAAGCAGTGCTGAGAGGGAAATTTCTAGCACTGGATCCATACATCAGGAGCAGTATCAATAATTTAATCAATAAGTACCAATAACAAGCTCCAAACTCATAAAGCTAAGAGAAGAACAAAGTAAACCCAAAGCAAGTACAAAGAAGGGAATAATAAATACAACAGTGGAATCAATGAAATTGAAAATAGGAAAACAATAGAGACATGAAACAAAGAGCTGGTTCTTTGAAAAGGTGAATCGATACACCTCTAGTAAAACTGACAAAGGAAAAAAAAAAAAAAGAGAAGGCACAAATTACCGTAATCAGGAACAAAACAGAGGCTATCCTTGCAGACCCCGTAGCCATCAAAAGGATAAGGGAATGATATAAACAACTGTATACACATAAATTTGACAACTCAGATGAAATGCACCACTTCTTTGAAAAACGCAAATTACCACAACTCCCTCAATATGAAATAGATAATGTGAATAGCCCTATAGCTATTAAGGAAATTGAATTTGTAATATAAAACTCCTAAAAAAGAAACCTCCAGGCCCTGATGTTTTCCCTGAAGAATTCTAACACACATTTAAAGAAGAAACAACAAGAAATCTATGCCGTCTTTTTCAAAGGAGTGAAAAATTTACCAATTCATTTTAAGAAGCTGGTATTACCCTGACACCAGGATACCAAAACCAGGCAAAGATAGCATAAAACAGGAAAACCACAGACCAATATCCTTCATGAATGTAGATAAAAGATTTTTCACAAAATATTAACCATCAGAATTCAACAATGTATAGAAAGAATTACGCACCTGACCGAGTGGGGTTTATTTCAGGGATATAATACTTGAGTGTCGGTCATTGTCATCCACCATATTCCCAAGAGTAAGGATAAATGACGTGATCATATCAACTGGCAAAGAAAAAGTATTTGACAAGTTCAACCCTTATTTTTGATTTTAAAAAACTCAGAAAAATAGGGATTAAAAACAAACTTTCACAATTTTTTAGAAGATCCTAAATATTTTTTTCAAGATTGGGAATAAGATAAGAACATCTGTTCTCGCCCCCCGCCCCCAACCAACATAGTGCTCCAAATTCCAGCAAATGTAGTAACGCAAGAAAAAAAAAAAACAAACTGTCCCTATTTTCAGATAACATGATTGTAGAGAAAACCCCAAATTATTTACCAAAAAAAAAAAAAAAAAACACACCACAACACAAACAAACCTCCTAGAACTAATAAATGAGTTCAACAAGTTTACAAGAGACAAGATTATTCTAAAATTTATATGTAAAAGTAAAGAAGCTAGACTAGCTGAAACCGTTTTTGAAAAAGAGAAATACCGTGGGAGGAATCAGTCAGCCTGATTTCAAGATTTGTTTTATAGCTACAGCCTATAATAATTACAATATATAATTTTATAATACTTATTTTGTAATAATTACAATATTTAGGAATAGGTGGTTTTGATGGAGGGATGAACACATAGACCGATGGAACAGAGCAGAGAACTCAGAAATAGATTTCCACAAATACACCTAACTTACCTTGACAGAAGCGTGAAAGTAATTTGATAAAGAAAAATATATATATAAATATATACATATACATACACACACCAAGTGAACTACAGTGTGAAATGTAAAAGCATAAAAAATAATAAAAGATCATCTTTAAGATCTAGAATCAGGCAGAGTTCTTAGACTTGATACCAAAAACATGATCCATTAAAAAAAAAAAACTTGATAAATTGGACTTTTTCAAAATTAAGAACTTTTACTCTATAAAAGGTCTTGGTAAGTGGAGGAAAAAAGCTACTGATCGAGAGGGAATATTTGCAAACCACACATCTGACAAAGGAATAGCATCTAGAATGTGTAAGAACTTTCCAAGTTCCACAGGAAAAAAAATATATAAAATGGGAAAAAGCTATAAAGAGATGCTACACCAGAGAGTATACACAGATAAAAATAAACACAAGAAAAGATGTTTCACATTAATAGCAGGGAAATACAAATGAAAACAAACGAGATATCGCTATAAATCTATCAACATGGCTAAAATAAGAAATAGTGACAACACCAAATGCTGGGAAAGATGTAGAGAAACTGGATCACTCCTACATTGCTGGCGAGAGTGTAGAATGGTGCAGCCACTCTGGAATGCTATTTGGCAGTTTCTTTAAAAAAAAATCAAACATGCTGCTACCATATAACCGAACAATTGCACTGCTAGGCATTTATCCCAGAGAAATGAAGACATATGTTCCCACAAAGTCTGTACACAGATGTTTACATAAGCTTTATTTGTTATAGCCAAAAGCCCAGATGTCCTTCGGTGGGTGGCTTAGGTAAACGAACTAGTACATCTATACCAGCGATATACTGCCCAGCGATAAAAAGGCACAAATGATAAATGAACGCAGCCTGGTTGAATATCCAGAGGTTGATTTTGAATGAAAAAAAAAAAGTCCATCTCAAAAGGTTAGGGACCGTGTGATCCCATTTATAAAACTTCCTTGAAGTGATCAAATTATAGAAGATTACAACAGATTTGCCTCAAGCAGCGGGGAAAGGCAGCTGGTGTGTCTGTAAAAAGGCATCAGGAAGGATGCCTGTTGACAGAGATACTCTGTATCTAGGTTGTATCGATGTCAGCAGCCCGTTGGACTGTTGTACACAGTGTTGCGTGATGTTACACACTTGGTGGAAACTGGGTAAGAGGTACCCTGGAACTCTCTGTGTGATTTCTTAGGACTTTGGGTGAATTTACATGATCTCAGAATGAAACGTTTAATTAAAAAAAAAAAAAAAAAAAAAGTGGTGTGGAAACGTTTTTCACTTGGGAAGCACCTGGCCTCAGCCAGTGGTCATTGCCATTCCTGGATTGCCATGGATGAACTTCAAAACATTTCAGAGGGACTGAAGAGACAAGTTCAATCAAAACCATTCACCTTTTAAAAGCTGATGCAGGGACGCCTGGGGGGCTCAGTCGGTTAAGTGTCTGACTCTTGATTTTGGCTCAGGTCCTGATCTCAGGGTTGGGAGATCGAGCCCCATGTCAGGCTCCGTGCTCAGTGGGGTGTCTGCTTGAGATTCTCTCTCTTCCTCTCCCCCCACTGTCTCTTTCTCTCGGATAAAAAAATAAATCTTTTTAAAAAATTAAAAATTGTTTTAAAGACTGATGCTAAGGTAGGTTAGGTAGGTCCTACAAATGCATAGGGCATCTCCCATCAATGTTAGCCTTGTCTGGGCACCACGTGCAAATCAGAGGGCTGCGTCCTCTGGGTCAGGGGGCTATTTTTGTGCCGGAAGTGGTGTACAGAATGAAACCCTCAGATGCAGATCTCAGGCACAGGCCTGGCTGACATTTGGGGGTGGATATTTAACAGTGCGTGTGTTTTAAGTTGCCGGAAATGAGGCATGGCAGAGGACATGGCGATGGGATTCCCAGGTGTCTGAGCAACGGGCCGAGGAGCCCGGGAAATTGTCCAGCCGTTGGTCCAGACCGATAAGAACCCCCTGTCCAGGGACACGGAATGGTTTTCACGATCTCCTAAACTGCTCCATCTGTGGCTGCCGTGGATGCAGCAGGGTCCGATGTTACAGACGGCGAAGTCTGGGAAGCAGAAGGCAGGCTGAGATGCTAATGGGCTTTGTGGGGTTAGCTGTGTTACAGAGAGTGCGGCAGCCCCTGGGGTGCAGTGGGACCACAGCCATGCTGAAAAACGAGGCAGCCTCTTTAAAGTTGGGGCCAGAAGCTCTCCCAGTTCCAAATGCATGGCCAGAGCTGAAAGCGTTTGGCGCATAGTGGGATGTGCTTAGTGTGTCTGCAGTTGGCATCCTCAGGTTCTAGGGGCTGAGACCAAAGCCAGAAACAGCCAGGTGAGCTCTGAGGACTGATAGCGTGGGTTACTCTTATGTGCAGAGGTTTGTCCGGAAGGTGTTAAAGGACAGAATTCATCGAGCATTTTCCTGACAGGTTGAAGAGCAGTTTGACATTCGGGACCACGATCTCCTATCCACACCGTCTGCTTGATGCGTGTTAATGACCCGTCGCCATGGTGTTGCTTCTCTGCTGCATACATCCGACGCTGGGCCTGCTGACCTTCTCAAGAGCGGACAAGGAAGCCTGAGCCACACGGAGATCAGGTAGGTGACCTCCGGCCCTCTCCGTGCCGACGAGCTGCAGACCGCAGAGGTGGAAGGTCGGGGCTGAAGCTTGTCTTTCTGAGAAAACGTTTCCTCCTCTTGTCTGCTGGGGAAAATGACACGAGGAAGAAACATAACGACTTGAGAAGCCTGGCAAAGAGGGATGGGCAGGAGTTCTTGCTCCTAAAAGGTCCCTAACCTTTTGAGGCTGTCAGGACTGGGGACGTGTGCTGGCAGTGGGCAGCTGTCAAGTGACTCCGTAGTTTGTCTAGACCCGTGCTGCTTTGTTTTAACGTACACACAAATCGCCAAAGACCTTGTGAGAAGGTGGCTTCTGACTCAGTAGGTCCGGGATGGGGCCCAGGGTTCCGGGCCCCCAGGTGAGGCTGATGGTCCAGTGACCACACTTTGAGGGGCGAGATTCCAGACGGTGAGGTGGCCCGAGGCATTGGTCCCTCCTTCGACTCCCACCTCGACCCCCTGGGTGAGAAACTGGATGGATGACAGGCCGTTGGGTTGGTCCTAGGAAGGATGTGTTTGTTCACCAGACTTCTCTTCAGTGCAGTGGCTTTCCATGAATCATCATCCCTATTTGAGAGATGAGGAGGTTGAAGCTGAGGGAAAATTTTGGTGGCCC
This sequence comes from Potos flavus, assembly GCA_028534135.1. NCBI lineage: Eukaryota > Metazoa > Chordata > Mammalia > Carnivora > Procyonidae > Potos > Potos flavus. The sequence goes on from CM052890.1 coordinate 26,718,259, forward strand.
TCCGTCACAAGTTGAATTGTGTGCCCCCAAATTCGTATGCAAAATTCCTAATGCCCTGTACCTCAGATGAGACTGTTTGGGGGTCTTTAAAGAGGCAGTTAAGTTAAAATGAGGTCATTTGGGTTGTCCCTAATCTGGCACGACTAGTGTCCTTATAAGGAGCGATTAGGATACAGGCACACACAGAAGGGAGACCACGGAAGGACACAGGAGAAGACAGCCATCTCCAAACCCAAGGAGAGAGGCCTCAGAAGAAACCAACTCTGTCAACACCTTGGTCTTGATAGGGAAACTTTCAGTCACCATGATTATGGGAAAATAAATTTCCGTTGCTTAAGCCACCCACCCAGACTGTGGTACTTTGTTATGGCAGCTGTAGCAGACTAACACACCAAGAGATGAGGAAGAACATTCTAGAGCAAATGAGCTAAGGTCTAGGGTAAGAGAGAGCTTCACACTGTCGAGAATCTGAGAGCGGATCTGAGTGGCCGATGGATAGAATCAGTGAGGTGGGTGCGGGAGAGGAGGCCAGAGAGACAACCCAGCCCCACAAGCGCAGGCAGGGTCTTAATCTTTGTCAGAGGGGCAGTGAGCAGCCATGGAAGGGCTCTGGGCAGGCTCTCGGTGTGATCAGACGACTCTTGCTGCAGAGTGGCGAAGCCTGGGGGGCTGAGACCCTGAAGTGGTTTCTGCAAGGCAGAGGGGAGGAGACAGGATCCCCAGGGGGAAGTCTGCTGACTTCTGGGTGGACGGTCGTCATTCTGAATACCTCCCGGGACAGGGAGGAAGAGCAGGACTCCTCAACCTGGACACAAGTGACATTTCAGACCACGTAATTCTCTGTCGTGGGGGCTCTCCTTTGCGCTGTAGGCTGTGCAGCAGCATCTCTGGCCTCCCCCCGTTGGGGCCAGTGTCATCTCCCCCCAACCCAGCTGTGAAAACCAGAAAACGTCTCCGGAGGTGGTGGGACATCTCCTGGGAGGTGCTTGCATTGATCGCTGGTTGAAAACCACCAAGGTAGAGCGGAGTGGTAATAAAAAAGGCAATGGCTTTCCGTGCGTGGTCCTCAGAGCGGCAGCAGCCTCTGGAAGTGTGTTAGACAACCAAATCATTTGGTCCCCCCAAAACCTTCTGATCAGAAACTAGGGGGTGGGCCCTGCAGCCTGTGTTCGAACAAGCCCTCCAGGTGATTAGACTCTCCAGGGTGAGTGTCACAAGGACTCAGCCCAGCCTTGGAGGGAATTCCACGGGTGCTGCGGGTCGGGGGAAGACTCCGAGAGCTCTATTCACTTCTGAAAGCAAGGGGCTTGTGTTAGGGGCTCGTGTCTTCTAGGAGGGCCCCCTACCCACATGCTTATCTCTTCCGTCACTTACTAGCCACTCCAGCAGGTTCAGAAATGATGAGGTCCTAGCCCTTACCCTCAGGAGTTAAAATCCTGTGGCATGTTATAATAAGCCTTTTTTTCCTGATACAATGAACAAGCACACATTCGTTGAGTGCTGATTTTGTGCCAGGAATGCTCCCGGCCAACCTCACTGTCCACTCAGTCTCTACAACTGTGTGAATCGTGAAACGTGAGCAAGCTCATTGAACAGATGATGAGGCTTCGCTCAAGGGGAAAAGTCACTGGCCCAAAGTCAAACAGCAGGCAGGTCCGTGGAGCTCAAATGCATGGCCACCGGCCCTCAGAGATGTTAGACTTGACTTTAACGTTGTGTTGTACATAAATGATCCGTATCTCCCATGTGAGGGATGGCATAAAAAAAATCAGAGCTCTGGAAGTCCTCAAAATTGAATAAGAGGACAGGGAAAAATACACAAGGGCGGGAAAGAGGATTCGAGGGGATGTCAGGGTATTCACTGTGCAAAATACAGCCGGCACCGACTCTTTACCGAACAAGGATAAGCAGATTGGACAAGCATTTGGAGACGTCTTGAAGTCGAAAAGGCAGTTAGCCTGAATCAGGGGACGTAAGAAAGTGAACTTTCCAGCAAGAACAGGGGTGGAGTCTTCCAGGGCAGCTGAGGTTGGAGGCCCGGGGCTAGGAAGGGATGGGGCTCTTCGATGTGGGGCTCTTCGATAGATATAGGGGCTTGTACCGCCACCGCCTGAGTCAGTCAGTCAGGATGCAGATAACATGACATGACACAAGAAAGTACCGCTCTGCAGCTGGACATAAACTGGGTCTAACAGGCCCGGGTGATTCACGGCATTCGATGGAACACCGTGTTACCAGGCACAGTGGCACTGGGTGGTAGCCGGATGAGTAGACATTACCAAAAAAAAAAAAAAAAAAAGGAGCCCCGGCCACAGCTGCCAGAAGCTGGCCAGGGACGGAGATTCCAGACACGCAAGACAAAATGCCAGGACCTTATCATTGGGCTGTTAATTATCATAAGAGTGAGCCTTTATTTCTGCCAGGCTATGGGCAGTCCTCAAATGTAGGTTCATTCTGAACCATCATTGCATTGTGGCACTTGTCATAGCACCCTAGAAAATAAGGAATCATCCCCGTCTTAGTCAGTGACGGGAAGATCGCCCAGTGGCACATAGCTCAGAGGTGGCACAGCTGGGATTCAAAAGAAGGATGTGTGATTCCAAAACCCATAGCTGCAAACATGGCACTCCCCTTTTCTCGAGCTGAGGCCTCCTCTGGTGTTGAGCATGAATGCTTTGAATTCAGTAGGAAGTACATATATATAGGGTAAGTGAATAACTGTGGTTTTTACAGGATGATTCCTTGGGCAGGTGATTTTGATTAAGGGCCTTTGCTGGCCAGACGTCCATAAATGTGTTTTGTTTGGCCCACAGATGGTCAGCCCACATATGTTTAAAAAAAAAAAATGTCGTATTTAGATATTGGAATGTTCCCCCATAAAAATCCAAATGTCTTGTGTCTTTGGAAAGATTGAGAAATCTAGCAATGCTAGGCCCTCTTGTCAACCACCTGTTGGAGCTGACAGTGTCTCTCACTCACTGATTTGCACTACTCCCCACCACTCCCTGTTGCCTCTCTGAGCCTAAATCCAAGCGCACCTTGACATTTATAATTGCATTTGGCTTCTTTTGCTGTTGGGATAATTAAGGGAAAAGTGAGATATATATTATACCCATCTTTATCAAAATAGAGGCTGACAAGACCCTGTGCTTCAAGAAAACTTGGGATTGTGGAACTGAAATATGTTGCGTGTGTTTATTATATAAATGCGATATGTCTGTGTTGAAAGCATACATCTTACCCAGACAGTTTCACTCATTTTCATTTCCAGCTTGATCTCTGTATGGATTTGATTTTTCAGCCCCCGGTCTAGACAGTCGATTTCAGTAACTCAGTAACATGTGAGGTCTTGCCATTTTGAGGTCTGGTGTGTTTGTGAGAATTCGGGGAAATCTATAACAAATAAGAACTGCTCGCTTGGTTGTTGTTCTGTGTGAATTTAAGGAATCATACGTATTTCGGGACTTTGATTTTGAAATTGTCAGCGATCTACTGCATTTCATTTTTAGAGCAGAAATCTGTTTTAAGGTAATGATAATAGATAACGATATGTATCACTCTTTATTGAGCTAGCTACCATGAGTCGGGATACTTTAGTGAGATCTACACATAAGGCTTTATTGTTCCGTTTAGTTATCACAATCGTGAAATGTACATATTATTTAATCCTAACTTTTCCCGTAAGGTACTGGATGACCAGTCAAGGTTAAGGCAGAAGCTGAGGTCTAAGTCCAAAACCCAAATTCTTTTCACTCTGTTACACTCTTTAAACCACTTGGTTTGTAATGTGCCCAGCTCCACTTTCCTTTTTCTCTTTATTTTTGTTTCCTGAGGTTTGCTTGCTGGTTTTTCTTTTATTTGCCCCCTTTAGTTCTCATTGAAGACACGAGCAACATAACTTGGATTTTTTAAGACAGTTTTTTTAAGGAGTTTTTGCTTCATAAAAGAGAAGCATATCTACTTACGGTTATTGTAACTGATCCGCTGTATTTATGTGTCTTATTCTTCCTTTTATTTCTTTTGTACTTCCTCATAGTGAAACGTGTCAGGGCTCTATATATATATAGCAGGAAATTGATGTACACTTGTGGACACGGGGAGGTACTCAGCATCAATTGGGAGAGAAGATTTAAGTTAAGCAAAATTGGACCATTCATTCCTTAGCCCCCGGGAGCCGTGGTGATGAGGTAGCCTGAGGTTTGCGTCCTTTTCTTCTTACCCTCTCCCCCTAAGAGGCTGAAAAGGTTTTGTGTCTGGAACTCTTAATGAATACGATTGCAAATTCAGGGAACATTACAAGGCGGTATAAGCAGGCGTCCACCTGCCGGTCCCCGGTGACCACCAGTCCACTCTCCGTGTCTACGACTTTGGCTTTCTTAATTCTGCATATAGGTGGGATCCTGCGACAGTTGTTGCTCTGTGTATGGCTTATGTCACTCAGCATAAAGCCCCCAAGGCCCCTCCATGTCATTGCAAGTGGCACATGTTCTCTCTGGTCCCTGAATCCCATTCCATGGTCTGTGGGCACCATGTCTTCTGTACCCATGGTTAGAGAGAGAAATGGGCAGAGGACTTGGGAGAGGGGAGGGCAGACTCGTCTCTAAACTCTGGGTTCTCTCCCCCACACCCCTTCTTTCCCTCCTATGACCATCCATCCTCCCCTCGCTGCCTGTCATCCCGCTGGCCGGCCCTCTTCTGCCCTTCCTTCCGGCTTCCCCTCCCCCTCATGAGGTGGGGGGGGGGGGCACAGCCTGTGATCCTGGATGAAAGCCACTCTTGAATGAAATCCCACACCATGGCCCTGCCAGGTGGAGGAAGAGAGAATGTGGGCCGGAACCCCAACCAAAACCTCCTCAGTGACCAAGTGATAGAGGAGGGAGAGAGGATGACAGGGCATGTGTGTTGGCTGTGGGCATGTGACCGGAGTGACCCTGCCTGAGCTTACCCTTGGGGCAGCTCCGTGACCTCCTAGGAACAGGGCCGGCTGCACACACACGTGGGTTTTAACCTGTCTCCGAGCTTCTGCAGAGCCCTGTGCTCCAAGGCCCCTCCTTCCCCAGCAACGCGCAGGGGCCAGAGAACAAGGGAAGAGCTCTTGCACCAGCCTCGTTGTGACGGCAGCCCCGCCAGTGACCAAGCTGAGGGCACGGACAGCCTCCCAGCTCTCGTTCAGGGAATCGAGGTTCCTGGGAGTGCCCGGTGGCCGGCCGAGACCCCCCCACACACCTTATTCACCCCTACCTGAGACCCTACTGCTTGCTCCCCCAATCACCCCTGTCCAGCTCTGATCTCCTTTGCTTAAAGACATTCGGCCCCATGTGTTTTTTGTTTTGTTTTGTTTTGTTTTTTGGATATTCACCCTTCCCCTCAAGACCACGTTCTCAGGGAAGACATATTTTAAAACAGAGGCGTAATTGACCTACAGGACACACAGTTCTTAATAGCTCAGCTCAATTAATTTCCCCCCGTGTGAACTCCTGTGAAACCACTGCCCAGATCAAGATATTGAATATTTCCATCACGCCAGGAAACGCATTCCTGCTCTCTGCCAGACGATACCAGTCAAGATTCTGACTTCCACCACCAAAGAATCCTTTTGCTTGTCCTTGAACTTCATATAAATGTGGAAGCACGCTGCCCTTGGGTCTTCCTCCCTCCTTTGCTCCACACATTTTTGAAACCCGTTCGTATTTTTGCATGGAGGTAGCTGGTTCTTTCTATGCGCGAATATACTTGAGGGGGTTCCTCCATTCCTCTACGAGGAGAAGGCACATTTTTAAATGATGAAGTGTGGATGTTTGGAACGCTCTCTGTAGAAACAGAAAGAAAGCTCATGCCGTTGAACCAAAAATGTCGCCACCGCTGTGACGTTAAAATTCACTGGTTCTGTGCTGCCCTATCCTGGTACATTGGCAGGGGACATGTAGGCAAACTTTCGGGGGGTTTTCCTGGAGAAGCAGGCTGGCCAAATGAGATGTGTGTAGTAGAAAAGCATGAACCCAGACAGATAACCTGGGTTCAGTTCCCAAAAGATACTTTTAGATAGGTCACGTTCAGAAAGATCTTTAAACGTTGTAGTCCTCAGATTCCACGTCGTTAAGTGGGTTTTATAATACAGATTTCTGATACCACTGTAGGGTTTCAAGGAGGCATCTGGTACAGCCCTGACACGTGGTAGTAAAATGCAGATTCGGGAAGGAAGCTCTCTTTCTGAGAAGTTTTCCAGAAGCTTCTTAGAGAAAGGAGATTTTTGTGGGGTTTTTTTTTCCCCAGGAAAAAAACGTGACGGAAACTTGTGACTTGCAGGGAAGAATTCTGTAATATAACACAGGGACAGTGAACATTCTCCCCAGAGTTGTAGAGTTGTCGTCTGCTAGCTTGGCAGGGTAGGCACCAACAAAACACACCCTCCACTGTAGTCTGTATTTAGGATCTTGGGTACGCTTGGCTCTCCTGCTGTCTCTTCCGACCAGATTCAGTCACTGTGGAATTCCATCTGATCCTGGCATCCCCCTTCTCTCCTTTGTCATTTCTCTACCTTAATTGGAGCATCCCACAGATGTATAAATAGGGTGTAACACGTCCTCTAGGATGCCCTTCCCTTACCCTCATGCTCTCCACATAATGCAGAATTTCCCTTCTGTCAGAGCAAAGTTCCTCAAAAGAGTTGCCCTAACTCACCATGTTCACGTCCTCTCATCTTCCCCTCGAGCCATGCCGTGGCAAATGGCTGTCACCAGAAGTTGGCAGTGACTTAGGTTTTGCCAAGCCAAGGGACTGTTTGTTCCCTCCTTCAGCAGTTAACGCACTGAGCATTTCTTTGAGCTGTGTTTGCTCTAGGTTCTGACATCTTCCCCTGAACAAAATAGGCAAAGGTCCCTAACGCCCCTGGAGCTTACCTTCCAGAGGAGGTATTGAGGTCGGAAGCCGTCTGTTTCTCCATTCTCTCGGCAGCCCTCCTCCCACCTCCTTCTTGAAACACCTTCTAGCTGCCTGACCTTGGGCAAGACACACTTCCAGGGCATCAGTTTCTCCTTGTTGGAGGAGGTCATGGGGAAGGTGTGCGACCCCTGGTTGATGGAAATGCTTCTGGACGATGCCAGGCTCCTCACCCCATCCCCTGTCCCTGGAAGGAGTGTTCCACCGAACCCCATTAAAGCCTCTACATAAACTGTTAAGATTCTGAGCAGGAGGTGCGGACATCCGCTCGTCTTCCATCACCTGGGACAAGCCTCCCAAGTAAGGTGGCTTGCTTATTAACCCTGCCACCTGCCCCTCTGGAGTGGCCTGCTTCTCTCCCCGCCCTCGGTGTGTGGGGCCAGTCTGCAAACACACCCTGCTCTACGAGAGGCAGGTGGTGACATCTACCGGAGGGGGGCGTTGGGGAGACCCAGAGAAGTGGGTGCCCGGTGCCGGGCCCGTGGGCAGGCGTGCAAATGCTGGCTCCAGCTGCTGACGTTTTTCCTTCCCCTCCAAAACCTTAATCACGAAGTATGTAACTTTTTATTAGTTAATGCTTGTAATTATAAAGTAACCTTCAGAATAACATATGCAAAGGAATGACATTGCCTACAGCCCGACATGCATTTCTTTAACTTCTGATTTTATGGTCTAGACCAGCTCTCGATTTACAGACTTCTCATCAGTTTCTGCCTGTCAGCGTCTGCTCGGCATCGGTTTGTTTAGCCAAGGGCTTACCGGCCTGGCCTGTGGCCGTGTTCTTCAGGATTCGCCTCCTGGGTCATACTCTCTTTCATTCCCTCAACTTCTGATTTTGATATGATGTCAAACTTATAGAAAAGCTGCAAGGTGAGTCCAAGAAGAATCCCAGTACGCTGTAACCATTTTCTTAACGTTGTGCCCCATCTCATTCATCACGCTGAGTAAGTATTCTTTCTGAAGCGTTGGAGAGGCTGGAGACATCATACCCCTTTGTCATTCATTGCAATGTATCTCTTCAGATCAAGAATATTATTTTTCTGGGCCGCCTGAGTGGCTCAGTCAGTTAAGCTTCTGCCTTCAGCTCAGGTCATGATCCCAGGGTCCTGGGATCGAGTCCGGCATTGGGTTCCCTGCTCAGTGGGGAGTCTGCTTCTCCCTCTCCCTGTGTTGCTCCCCCCGCTTGTTCTCTCTCTCTCTAATAAATTTAAAAAAAAGAATATTTCATAAACATATGATTATCAAATTTGAGACACAGAGCATTGATAAGTAGTATCGTTAAACCCACAGTCTGTATTCAGATGTTGTCAGTTTCCCCAGTGACGTCTCCTCTAGCCCCCACCCCACTCCAGGCAACCCTCCAACCCAGGATCACACATTGATTTAGTTAGCGGTTGTGTCTCTTTGGTCTTTCATCTGGAATGTTCCTCTGTCTTTGTCTCCTGACCTTAATTCTTTTGAAGAGTTCCAATTAGTTATTTTGTAGCGTGTTCCTCAAAGTCACTTGGTTACTGTGATACCTACCAGGTTTCTTCACGGCATATCTACCATATTCCCTTTAAAATTCATCATTTGTGCATAGAGACCTTGAAACTCCATATGTATCCTGTTCCTTTATCAAACGTTCCCAACTGTCGTTTAACATTAATGGATAATTTTCTAACTGTGTCCATTTTCTGCATTTACTTGTTGATTCATTTATCATTTGCATCATTCCAGATTCGCAGATTATTATTTTATTCCATGAGCTATAATCTGTTACCATTATTCATTTCCCTGCTCAAACAGTACCAGACTGAGCCAGCAGGAACTCCTTCATATTGGTGTCGTGTCCTTTGGACATATCACTCTTGAGCACTCCTCTTCTGACACAAAATGGATTTCTAGCCCCGGATTTGGCCTCTTCTGCGAGGAATCGGGTGCCTTTCAGAGGAGAATCATATTTGGAAACCAAGATGTGGGCCTGGGGAAGTGTTAAATCACCATATTACACTGTATGTTAGCCAACTGAAATTTAAATAAAACCTAAAAAAAAAAGTATGGGTCTGGATGTGCACATTGCTACAATTGTATCATTGCTCCTAGACCTTCTCAGCAGATAGAATAGGATACATACATGTCTACACGTGTGTGCACACACACACACAGCCGTATTATTAAAAACCATGAGTTTATAGCGATACTCCTAATTCTAATCCCACAGCACAGAGAACATTTCGGTTCCCCACCCCCATATTTGCAGCTTCCTTTTCAAACAGTGAGAAACCTAGATCTCATTATCTTCAAAATATTTACTCTTTTGCTCAAGTCCAGGATACACAAAAAAGTAGTTTGAGACCTGCTAACTCACACCACTACAAAAAGCAAACCAATTATCTAGAGTTCAAATATTGTTTTTAATTCTTTTTTTTTTTTGGTAAGATTTACATAGAATGAAATGCACAGATCGGTGTAACCTATAATCCTATCAGTATATACAGCGTTTTCATCACACCACGAAGTTCTCTCATGCTCCAGTTTCTAGTCAGTTCTTCACAAAAAGAAATCATTTTTCTGATGTTTTTCAGCATAGACAGGTTTTTACTTATTTTAAAACATTAATGTAAATGGAATCATACAGTATGTTCAGCGTATCAAAGTTTGAAGTTCAGCATATCGAAGTGATTTATCTGTGTTGTTCCATGGATAAATAGTTCATTCCTATTTATTGCTGAGTCGCTAGCCCATCATGTAAGTATGCTGACAATTATTTATGCATTTTCCTGTTAATGCCTCGTTTGGCTATTTCCAACTTTTGGCTTCAATGAAGCTGCTGTCAGCATTCTTGTACAGGTTTGTTCGTGGATGTATTTTTTTATTTCCCATCAGTTTATACCTATGAGTGGAATTGCTTCATTATAGGAAAGAAGCTGACAATTCTTTTTTTTTTTTTTTTAAGATTTTATTTATTTATTTGACAGAGAGATCACAAGTAGGCAGAGAGGCAGGCAGAGAGAGAGGAGGAAGCAGGCTCCCCACTGAGCAGAGAGCCCGATGCGGGGCTCGATCCCAGGACCCTGAGATCATGACCTGAGCCGAAGGCAGAGGCTTTAACCCACTGAACCACCCAGGCGCCCCAGAAGCTGACAGTTCTTTCCAAAGCAGACGTACCATTTTATATGTCGGCCAGCAATGGATGAGGGTTGTGGCTGTTCCACGCACTTGCCAACACTTGATGGTTTCCGTCTTTGGTTTTCGCTATTCAGGTGAGGGCTCAATAATATGTCACTGGGGCTTTACTTTTGCCTGATGATTGATGGTGTTGAGCCCATTTTCATGTGCTTATTCGAAGTGTCTACGTCGTGAGAAGGTGCTCGAGGCTTTGTCCATTCTTCAGCTGGATTGTTTGTGTCTTTGTCATGGACTTGCAGGGGAGCCTTCTATATTCTCACGCAAGTCACTTGTCGGATCGGTGATTTGCAAACTGTTTCTTCGCCATTTTTGGTGAGCAAAAGTGTTTAATTCTGATGAAGTCAGCTTATCATTTCTTTTTCTATCTTTTTCTCTTTTTTTTTTGTTTTTTTGTTTTTTTGTTTTTGTTCTTAAGAAATTTTTAACCATTTCTGGGTTGTGGACTACTCGTGTATCTTTTCTTCTAAAATCTCATAGTTTTGCCTTGTATGCCCAGGCCCGTGGTCCATCCTGAACTGATTTTTTTATATGGCTTAAAGAAGAGGCCAAGGTTTTCTTTCCCTATGAAATGTTTTTGTATCTATGACCGTGTCAGTTTGAGTCTGTTTCTGGGCTCTCCAAACCTCACCGCTGACTTAGAAGTCTTTCATTCTGCTGATACTGCGGGGTTCGATAAAGCGGCTTTATAATAAGTCAGATACATCTGGAATTAGGTCATGTGCTAATTGTACAACATCACATTGAATTGTACACTTGAAAGTGGCTGGAATGGTAAATTTTATGGTCTGTGTATTTTACCATAGTTTTTTAAAATGCCGTGGAAACTTCTCAATTCCTGCTGTACTTGACCTCTCAGGGAAATTCCGTCCTGTTATCCACTCCTTCTTTGACATCATCTCATCCCATGACTTCTAGGACCTGAAGGTGTCTGTTATTACCCTTTCCAGGGACACCGCTGGTCTGTCCTGCTCATCCCTGGCCCTTGACATTGGTTTTTCTCAGGATTCGGTTCTGTCCTCTCTACTCTTCTTCTTCTGAATGTGTTCCTAGGGAGTCTCTCATACCATCCCATGGCCTCCCTTCCATTCTCATCTGTGTCCCATCAGTCCAGTCCACTTCTGAGGGCTCGGGACCCTGTCTCTTGGACCCTTCACTAGGTTGCTCAGGGAGTACTTCAAATCCAACACGTCCAAACTCTTAACTCGGCTTTCCTCTCACTGACAAATCTGCTCTTTCTCCAGTGTTCCCTATTGTACTTACTCCCTGTGTTACTTTGGGAAGGCTCTAGGACCTCACCATCACCATGGGGCCATGGCCAGAAAAAGGCAGCAACAGAAAAGAGTAATGATGGAAGTGTGTGCAAAGTTATGGGAAGGTTTAAAAAATGTGATGAGGGTCATTGAAACACCCCGAGCCAGCAAGTGTGGAGAGCCATCCTCCCTGCAGGCATGGGAAGAGGGAGCATTTACTAGAATTCAGTAAGAGCCATCGGGGAGGACCACCTGACATGAACCGTGGTCTTTAGCGAAGGAATTCGGTTGCTGCCAGCCTGCAGCCCACCAGCGATGGAGGCAGGGGTAGAAATATCTCGTTACTCTTCCCTTTCACACCCCAGTCTCTAGCTGATGCCTCTTAGTGGCTGAACCTGATCGGAAGCCAGGTGGCCAGGGAGCCTGGTGCAAGTGGTCCTTAGCGTTCAGCGTCCAGGTCACAGAGCAGGGTGGAGAAACGTGGAGAATGAATGAACCCAGAGGGACGAACAGAGAATATGGAGCACACCCACTGTGCCTCAATTTTCTCATATATAAAACTGGGACTAGAATGGTAGCTTCTTAGTGGATCTTTTGTGAGAAGTAAATGCTTTATCATATATAAAGCTCTCAGAACAGCGTCTGACATGTAATAAAAACTCAATAAATGTTTGTAACCATGTTTCTCATCCTTTCCTTCTTGTCCACCTGATTGAATGAATAAAAATATGGTTTTAATAAAAACTTCGAGCTCCAAGAGAAGACAGCTATCCAAAACATGCCTAGTAAGTCCTAGTTGTTCCAATTTGTACAGCAGTATGGTTTGCTTATTGAGATCTGTTCTTTATGGAAATTGACAGGTAATTTTCTTACCTAGTTAGCCACTGATTTCTCATATGCAATAAATATATAAAAGCATCCATCATGCACTGTGAGACTGACTTTGAGCTGGCCATGAAACTCAATGGCCTCTTCAGATTATTTCTGGAATCCATAGGTGAATTCATTTGCCTGGAATTTTAGGAAAAGTTTATCATTCATCATCATCTCCTGTCAGATTGGCCTTGTGTTACTGCTTTAAAGTACTGAAAATATGTAATTAAATACACACACACAAATATGTTATATTTAAAATAGAATTAGAAAAATAACAAATGTACTTGAGAGCAAATGGGGGAACAGTCATAATCATGTAAAGTATATGATAGAAACACTGTATCCGGAGTATATTGTATTAGATATTATACATTGCATTTAGGGTGCTATATACTATATCACGTATTACAACATGAAAGTTTTTGACTCAGGCAACAGGTTCAAATACAGGTTCCTTTCCTCTCAGGGTGCCTGGCTGGATCAGTTGGTAGAGCATGTGACCCTTGATCTTGGGGTTGTAAGTTCAAGCCCCACATTGGCAGTAGAGATTATTTTTAAAAAAATGAAAAAGAGAGGGGCACCTGGGTGACTCAGTTGGTTAAGCATCTGCCTTCAGCTCAGGTCGTGATCTCTGTGTCCTGGGATCAAGCCCTGCGTCAGGCTTCTCCCTCTTCCTCTGCCCATCCCCTGGCCTGTGTGCGTGCGCTCGCTCTCTCTAATACATAAATAAAATCTTTCATAAATCAATAAAAAACACAGTTGTAATGAACATTAAATGTCGATCCTTATATAAGATGTCTCGTGTTAATCCTTAATAGACAGTTCGTGCTCCATAAATTAAAAGATTTTGTTATTAGAGAAATCCTATCTCTGTTTATCAATATTTAAAGTGTAGAGGATGGACCATCACTCTACCCCCGCCAAAAAGTGATATCTAAAAGGAGGAATTCTGGGTAATAGAACACGTAACAATCTGAAAGTCATCTTTACCATGGAAGGAAGGAGGGATTTGGGCTGGGATGTGGGGTCGTCTTCTGGGTACTTCTTACTGTAACACGACTGCTTCCTGATTGTCACTTGGGACATGGTCCTCTAAAGACAGATTTTTAGGCAAGGCCTTTCCCCCATGCCAGCTCTCCGGGGATCAGTGGTCACATTTCTCCCATTTCTCACTGTCAACCCTAAGGCTCAGGGGTGGTGTCATCTCCTCCACGTAGAACCTCTCAGAATGAAATATCCATGAGCTACTCACCCGTGCCAAGGAGTAAGGTCAGGAAACAAACACGAGCCGGCCCTAAATAGTCAGTGTTCTGGATTGGAGAGCTCCTCCTTGTCCTCATATCCTTCTGGGCAGGAGCCGAGGGATACATTAAATCATCAGATAAAAAACAAAAATATTAAAAGGCACAGAGAAATGGATTTTGTTATCATGGTTCCTGGGCCAAACACCCAGATAAGAAGGTGGCATTACATCAGAACTACAGAGTGAACTCCAAGGAAATAATAATAATAATAAATATAATAATAACAATGGCTAAGTTTGGGGAATGTTTACTGTGGACGAGGCACTATTCCAAATGCTTTCTATATATTAGCTCTGAAATCTGCAGAGCAGTTCTATGAAATAAGTACTATTATTTTTCCCTGTTTTTCCAGTGAGGAAAAAACAGAGAAGGCAATAAGCTTGCCGATGTAACACAGCTAATAAGTGCTCCGAGCTAGGATCCGAACCCAGGCAGTGGGTTCACCGAGGGACAGCAGGCTGCTGACCTTGACTTCTCTCTTAGATGAAATTGTGGTCTTGCTGGTGTGAGTTTAGTTAAATAACGGGGAGATTTGGATATTTGTAAACATCCCCTTAAATAGAAACACATATATTATTCATTACATTTGCTCTGGCAGGTGGAGAGATTTCTGTTGAGCCCCCCAAATACAAACACAATAGCGTAAAAATGCTTGCGCTTGCTTGCTTTTTTTTGGCAAGGACCTCTATGTTCGGACCCTGTTATCAGTAGCCAAGAGTCACGGGAGGGGGAACCTGGGACTAGGAAAATCCCTGTTCAGATCATGCGTCTACTGTTCTTGCCCTAAAAGCCCAAAAGTTCTAGACTTTTGGCTAACAAAACTTGGAACCTATAGTGGGTTTGAGTCTGCACCCCCGTGATATGTAACCTACCTGGAATGCTAAAAAACGAATCCCATGGCCCTTGTAGAGCTTCGCTTCTAAAAGTGTGGTCCGTGGACCCCCAGCACAGTGCCTGGGAGCTTGTTAGGAATGCATCTCATCCGAGCTACGAGCATGGAATGTTTTTCCGTTTGTTTGTGTCGTCTTTGATTTCTTTCATAAGCGTTCTGTAGTTTCTAGAGTATAGATCCTTTGCATCTTTGGTTAGGTCTATTCCAAGGTATCTTAGGGTTTTTAGTGCTGTTGTCAATGGAATCGATTCCTTAATTTCTCTTTCTACAGTTAACATTGTTAGTGTATAGGAAAGCAGCTGATTTCTGTGCATTGATTTTGTATCCTGCCACGTTACTGAATTGCTGTGTGAGTTCTAGTAATTTGGGAGTGGAGTCTTTTGGGTTGTCCACATAAAGTATCATGTCATCTGCGAAGAGAGAGAGTTTGACTTCTTCTTTGTCAGTTTGAATACCTTTTATTTCTTTTGGTTGTCTGATTGCTGTTGCTAGGACTTCTAGTACTATGTTGAGCAACAGTGGTGAGAGTGGGCATCCTTATCGTGTTCCTGATCTCAAAGGGAAAGCTGTCAGCTTTTCCCCATTGAGAATGATATTCGCTGGCTTTTATGATACTGAGGTATGTTCCCTCTATTCCTATACTCCGAAGAGTTTTAATCAGGAAAGGATGCTGTATTTTGTCAAATGCTTTTTCTGCATCAGTTGAGAGGACCATGTGGTTCTTGTTGCTTCTCTTAGTAATGTGTTCTGTCACACTGATTGATTTGAGAATGTCGAATCACTTTGCATCCCAGGGATAAATCCTACCTGGTTGTGATGGAAAATCTTTCTTATGTACTGTTGGATCCTGTTAGCTAGGATCTTGTTGAGAATTTTGGCATCTATATTCCTCAGGGATATTGGCCTATAATTCTCCATTTGGGTCGGGTCCTTGTCTGGTTTTGGGGTCTAGGTAATGCTGGCCTCATAAAAAGGGTTTGGAAGCTTTCCTTCCAGTTCTATTTTTTGGAAAAGTTTCTGAAGAATAGGTATTAATTCTTCTTTAAGTGTTTGGTAGAATTCCTCAGGAATCTATAAGGCCCCAGACTCTTGTGGGGTTTTTTTTTGGGGGGGGTGATCACTGCTTCAATCTCGTTACTAATTATTGGTCTATTCAGGTTGTCAGTTTCTTCCTGTTTCAGTCTTGGTAGTTTATAGGTTTCCAGGAAGGCACCCATTTCTTCCAGATTGCTTAATTTATTGGCATATAGTTGTCGATAATAATCTCTAACAATGGTTTCTATTTCCTTGGTGTTAATCATGATCTCTCCCCTTTCATTGATAATTTTATTAATTTGGGTCCTTTCTCTTTTCTTTTGGGTAAGTGCAGCCAGTGGTTTATCGATCTTATTAACTCTTTAAAGAACCAGCTTCTAGTTTCGTTGATCTGCTCTACTGTATTTCTGGCGTCTAATTCATTGATTTATGCTCTAATCTTAATTATTTCTCCTCTCTTGTGTGTCTTAGGCTTTATTTGCTGTTCTTTCTCCAGTTCTTCAAAGTATACAGTTAATTTGTATATTCAGGGTTTTTCTATAATTTTGAGTGAGGCTTAGATGGCTATGCATTTCCCCCTTAGGACCACCTTTGAAGTATCCCATAGGTTTTGGACCAATGAGTTTTCTTTCTCACTGGTTTCCGTGAATTGTTTAAGTTCTTCTTTGATTTCCTGGTTGACCCAAACATTCTTAAGCAGGATGGACTTTAGCTTCCAAGTGTTTGAATTTCTTCCAGTTTTTCTTGTGATTGAGTTCCAGTTTCAAAGCATTGTGGTCTGAGAATATGCAGGGAATAATCTCAATCTTTTGGTATCAGTTGAGACCTGATTTGTGGCCCAGTATGTGGTCTTTTCTGGAGAAAGTTCCATGTGCACTCAAGAAGAATGAGTATTCTGTTGTTTTAGGATGGAATGTCCTGTATATATCTATGAGGTCCATCTGGTCCAGTGTGTCATTCAAAACTCTTGTTTCTTTGTTGATTTTCTGCTTAGATGATCTGTTGCTGAAAGTAGAGTGTTGAGATCTCCTACTATTAACGTATTATTATCAGTACGTCCCTTTATTTTGGTTAACAGTTGGCTTCTGTACTTGGCTGCTCGCATGTTGGGGGCATAGATATTTACAATTATTAGATCCTCTTGTAGGGTAGACCCTTTAAGAATGATATAGTGTCCTTCTGTATCTCTTACTACAGTCTTTAGCTTAAAATCTAATTTGTCTGATGTGAGAATTGCTACCCCAGCTTTCTTTTGAGGTCCATTGGCAAGAAAAATTATTCTCCATCCCTTCACTTTTAGTCTGGATGTATCTTTAGGTTCAAACTGAGTCTGTTATAGACAGCATATGGATGGATCATGTCTTTTTATCCAACCTGCAATTCCGTGACATTTCATGGGAGCATTTAGGCTATTCACGTTGAGAGTGATTATTGAAAGATACGATTTTATTGACATCGTGTTCCCTGTGAAGTCCTTGTGCTATATATTTTCTCTGTAAATTACTGATCTATATCACTCTTGGGGTCTTTCTGCTTTTATAGAACCTGCCTTAATATTTCTTGCAAGGCCAGCTTGTTGGTCACATATTCTTTCAGTTTCTGCTGGTCTTGGAAGTTTCTTGTCTCTCCATCCATTCTGAATGACACCCTTGCTGGACAAAGTATCCTTGTTAAAATGTCTATACTACCCAGAGCAATCTATACTTTCAAAGCCATCCTGATCAAAATACCAATGGCAATTTTCAAAGTGCTAGAACAAACAATCCTAAAATTTCTATGGAACGAGAAGAGACCCCAAATTGCCAAGGAAATATTGAAAAAGAAAAAACTGGGGGCATCACGTTGCCTGATTTCAAGCTATATTACAAAGCTGTGATCACCAAGACAGCATGGTATTGGCACAAAAACAGACATATAGATCAGTGGAACAGAACAGAGTCTCCAGTAATGGACCCTCAACTCTATGGTCAACTAATCTTCGACAAATTAGGAAAAAATATCCAATGGAAAAAAGACAGTCTCTTCAGTAAGTAGTGCTGGGATAATTGGACAGCCACATGCCAAAGAATGAAACTGCACCATTACCTTATACCATACACAAAGATAAACTCTAAATGGATGAAAGACCTCAGTGTGAGACAGGAATCCATTAAAATCCTAGAGGAGAACACAGGCAGTAACCTCTTTGACATCAGCCACAGCAACTTCTTTCAAGACACGTCTCCAAAGGTAAGGGAAACAAAAGCAAAAATGAACTTTTGGGACTTCATCAAGATAGCTTCTGCACAGCATAGGAAAGAGTGAAAAAAAACTAAGAAGCAACCCATGGAATGGGAGAAGATATT
The DNA here is from genome assembly GCA_028534135.1 of Potos flavus. NCBI lineage: Eukaryota > Metazoa > Chordata > Mammalia > Carnivora > Procyonidae > Potos > Potos flavus. The sequence goes on from CM052890.1 coordinate 26,736,071, forward strand.
TACAAATGACATAACAGATAAAGGGCTGGTATCTAAGATCTATAAAGAACTTCTCAAACTCAACACCCAAAAAACAAATAATCCAGTCAAAAAATGGGCAGAAGACATGAACAGCCATTTCTCCAAAGAAGATATACAAATGGCTAACAGACACATGAGAAACTATTCAACATCATTAGCCATCAAGGAAATTCAAATCAAAACCACATTGAGATACCACCTTAAACCAGTTAGAATGGCAGAAACTGACAAGGCAAGAAACAACAGGTTGTGGAGAAAGGGGAACCCTCTTACACTGTTGGTGGGAATGCAAGTTGGTACAACCACTTTGGAAAACAGTGTGGAGGTTCCTCAAAAAGTTAAAAGTAGAGCTACCCTATGACCTAGCAATTGCACTACTCGGTATTTACCCCAGAGATACAGATGTAGTAAAAAGAAGGGCCACATGCACCCCAATGTCCGTATCAGCCATGTCCACAATAGCCAAACCGTGGAAGGAGCCGAGATGCCCTTCAGCAGATGAATGGATAAGAAGATGTGGTTCATACATACGATGGAATAATATTACTCAGTATCAGAAAGGATGAATACTGAACATTTGCATCAACATGGATGGAAGTGGAGATTATCCTGAGTGAAATAAGTCAAGCAGAAAAAGACGGTTATCATATGGTTTCACTGATTTGTGGAACATAAGGAACAGCATAGAGGACATTAGCAGAAGGAAGGGAAAAATGAAGTGGGGGAATTAGACGGGGAGACAAACCATCAGAGACTCTGGACTCCAGGAAATAATCTAAGGGATTTAGAGGGGAAGGGGGTGGAGGGATGGGGTAGCCTGGTGATGGGTATTAAGGAGGGCATGTGTTGCATGGAGCACTGGGTGTTATATGCAAGCAGTGAATCATGGAACACTACATCAAAAACTAATGATGTACTGTATGGTGACTAACATAACATACTAGAAAAAAAAAATGCAGTCTCACGCCACATGCTAGACCTTCTATAAGGAGTAGAATAGTGTCCCCCCAAAATATTCATCCACCTAGTACCTGAGCAGTGATCTTACTCGGAGTAAGGATCTTTGCAGGTGGTCCTACCTGCAGGATCTTGAGACCAAATCATACACCCTGGTGTCCTTAGAAGAGGAGAGCGGACAGACAGACACACATGGAAGGAAGCTGGAATAACGCATCCACAAGCCAGAGCGTGCCCAGGATTGCCAGCAGCCACCCGAAGCCGGAGAGAGGCAGGGAACAGATTCTCTCCCCTAGAGCCTCCAGGAGCAAGCAGCTCTGCCAACATCTTGATTTCAGACTTGGAGCCTCTGGAACTGCGAGAGAATAAATTTCTGTTGTTTTAAGCCGCCAAGTGTGCAGTAATTTGTTATGGCAGCCCCCGAGGACATGAATACACTGGCTGAATCAAAATCTGCATTTTAACAAATCCCCAGGTGATCGGTATGCACATTAAAATTTAAGAAGCACTGCTCTGCATTTACCGCGAGCGTTGAGATCTGTCGGAGCCGTGCGGTCTGCGCGCGGGAGCGGGGCCGCTTTATCAGCTCGCCTCAAGTGAAGCCGACGGAAGGGGCTGGTCTCTGCTAGAGTCTGGGGGTTGACGGGAAGCACTCGGGGTGACCCACTTGGCTTCTCTCTGCTGACTTCAGCCCCCCAGGTGTCTCCCTGCTTCTGTGTACCTCCTGCATGTGTCACCGGACTCGTGAGATGCTCCTTGGAGGTCCAGCAAAGGTCTCGGTGTTACCAAATAACTGAACGGGAATGCAAACCCACTTCTGAGGACTCCAGTTAGTTTCACTTTTTTAAAATCTTATTTTCTGGGGCGCCTGGGTGGCTCCGTCGGTGAAGCATCTGCCTTCAGCTCAGGTCGTGGTCTCAGGGTCCTAGGATCGAGCCCCTCATCAGACTCTCGGCTGAGTGAGGAGTCAGCTTGTCCCTCTCCCTCTGCTCCTCCCTCACTGATGCTCACTCTCTCGCTTGCTCTCTCTAATAAATAAATAAAGTCTTCTAAAAATAAATAAATAAAACTTTATTTCCTTCCTGACATCCTGTAGAATCTTACTCAGAAAGGATTTGGGGCTTAAAGAAAGATCATTCTCCTGGGTCTCCCGTCACAGGAGAATTTTGGATTTTACTGGGAGTAGGGTAAGCTTCCAGATAGGGGCGTTTCTTAAGGCCTCATGGTAATGTCCTTCTCTTTGAAACTGGACCCACCAGGGGAGCATATCTCTAGCTTTGGTTTTGTTAGAGATGACCCCTAGTACCCCCTGATACTCGCTACTTCTAGCTAGAACTAACTCCCGTGACCAGGGAGAAGCTTCCCTCACCACACAACAGTCAGGGGCAAAGTACGGTCACAGGTTTTCCATCTTTTGGCTGCTCGAGTGGGAGCATCACTGCTTGATAATTGGATACAACCCAAATGCCCCAACCACAGTGGATGCCCATGTGGCCAGCCACATCCTTCCCGAGGCCGGCCACTGAATGCCACTGAATACCGCCGGGTATCCACGCAGACCTCTTTTGAGCCTGATCCCACTATGGCTCTCAAAGTCGCACAGGTCCCATGCCTTACAGAAGCCGTGGTTAAAGGCAGGGTCCCTGGAACCAGGAGATCCGAATCCCCACCTTCCCTGGTGGAAGCTCTGTGATCTTGGACCACGTCACCAGGGCCTCACCTATGCACGGGACAATCTAGCTTGTTCTGACCTGGGTTTTTAACCCTCGTGGAGGCAAGGCTCCTTTTGCGGCACTTAACCGATGAAGAATGCTGACCCCAGGCCCCGCCTTTGTTGGGCACATGTCTCCCCTCGACGAGGCACCATGTAATAACTATGTAATGATAAGGTGGTAATAATGCTATCATGACCTATTCACTCAACTCTACATTTCACCTATTTCTCTAGGTCCAAAACTCCCCAGCTGAAGGGTCCGTCGTGCCCATAAAAAAATAGTCACTATTGTCGTATCTTTGATCCTTTTCACTTACAGGCTGCCTCTTTTCAGCCTCACACTTGCACGTACCTAACGCCTGCCCCCCCATCCTGCTTCTGAGGTAGCTGCACATCTGCGTGGCCCGTCTGTATCCCAGTGCTCAGCCCCAGGCATTCGCCAGAATTATTTGGGGTTGCAAGGAAACGTAGAAACTACCCCATTTTTAAGCTGAGGAGACAGACGGGGTGAGGGGGGTGAAGGGAAAGAGAATTGAAATGTACGGACATTCATTGAGCACCCCCCCCCGCCCCCCGTGCCTTGGTGTCAAAGGCTTTCACAGTTTCCCCATGGGATTTCATTGTATCCACAAGGCAATCTTCCCAAGTTGGTGTTCTTATTCTCTGCTTACCAGCTGACACAAGTGAGGTTCACAGAGGGCTAGGTATGTTGCCCGAGGCCACACAACTGGAATATGGGTAAATCCAAGATTTGAGCCAGACCTTTCTGTTTCCAAAGCCCATTTTGGTCCTTTGGCTAAATCATGTGACTGAGCTGCCACATGACGTCTCCAAGGTTACAGAGCTCACAGAGAGTGCCTGGGATTTGGATGCAATCCCCTCCCCTCCCCTGAAGTTTGATCCATTGCAAGGCCATTTAAAATACATGGTTTAGGGGCACCTGGGTGGCTCAGTGGGTTGAAGCCTCTACCTTCGGCTCAGGTCATGATCTCAGGGTCCTGGGATCGAGCCACGCATCGGGCTCTCTGCTCGGCAGGGAGCCTGCTTCCCCCTCTCTCTGCCTGCCTCTCTGCCTACTTGTGATCTCTCTCTCTCTGTCAAATAAATAAAATCTTTTAAAAAAATAAATAAAATACACAGTTTATAATCTGTAGTTATAGAAATGCTCACAATGCACGTGCATCATTCCTATAGCAGAAATAGTAAATAGTGTGCATGCAAAAGGCATCATCTGATAAACCAGCTACTTAGAGTTTGTCAAATCCAGACATTGTGACGAACTACTGCTTACCATAAGGGAATGGATCTATAAAACCATGAGAGCATATCAGACTGGTTATTAAGTCCCCTTTCTCTTACCTTTATAGAAATGTTTTTCCTTCTCAGCAAGCAGAAGGGGGGGGGTGCGTCTCTTAAGTTTCCAATCCGATTTAGAGGTCATTCCTGTGAGCCAGCCTGCCTCTTGTCACATCTTTGAGCTCTGAGGTCATCAGGCTGGGGGCCAGGAAAGAGAGTTTGGTTCTCCCGAGTGGTCACACACGGAGACCCTCACTTAACATGGATTTAGGGGCGCCTGGGTGGCTCAGTTGGTTAAGCAGCTGCCTTTGGCTCAGGTCATGATTCCAGGGTCCTGGGATCGAGCCCCGTATCGGGCTCCCTGCTGAGCAGAGAGCCTATTTCTCTCTCTCTCTCTCTCTCTGCCTGCCACTCTGCTTACTTGTGCTCTCTATCTCTCTGTCAAATAAATAAATAAAATCTTTAAAAATAACATAGACTTAGACCCTGCGGCTGTATTCCCAACCGCGAGAGATTCTGGGGATGCCTCCAGGGTCCAGGGGCCATCAACACCACAGCAGCAACCGCCTGTTGAACAATTACATGCCATGGGCTTTGCATAAATCATCCCATTGATCTACCAGCAATCCTAGAAGGGAGATCATTTCATCATCCCCACTTTGCAGATGAGGACCCCAAGGCACAGGAAAGGTCACTCAGCTGGAAAATGACCAAGCTTTTCAAACAGACATTTCCAACAGGACATTCTGAAGACTCCAGAGAATGTCTTCCAGAAAGAAGGGTTGGCCGGGTCCTTGAGCCATTGGTTCCATCCCCTAGTGGTTGCCGGTCCCCTGAAGGAGTGTTACCTGCCCACTTTTCCAGGCTTTGCTTGCACATGGGCCAAACAGTTGCCTGCAGCAATGGAGAAGGTTCTGGGACAGAAAGATTCTGGGACACGTTCTGGTACGTGCTTGAGGTGGGAGGTCTCCACCGCAAGGTGATTCTGAGGTCACGCAGAGCTGTCCGTTGGAGGTATGGCTGAAATGAGGAGCTGTGGGAGATAGTGTTTTCTTCCTTTTTTTCTTCCTTTTTTTTTTTTAACATGTAATGTATTATTTGCTTCAGGAGTACAGGTCTGGATTCATCAGTCTTACACAATTCACGGCACTCACCATAGCACATACCCTCCCCAATGTCCATCACTCAGCCACCCCTTCCCTACCCCTCCACCCCCCAGCAACCCGCAGTTTGTTTCCTGAGATTAAGAGTCTCTTATAGTTGGGGCGCCTGGGTGGCTCAGTGGGTTAAAGGCCTCCACCTTCGGCTCAGGTCTTGATCTGGGGGTCCTGGGATCAAGTCCCGCATCGGGCTCTCTGCTTAGCCGGGAGCCTGCTTCCCCCTCTCTCTCTGCCTGCCTCTCTGCCTACTTGTGATCTCTCTCTGTGTCAAATAAATAAAAAATCTTAAAAAAAAAAAGTTTCTTATAGTTTGTCTCCCTCTCTGGTTTCGTCTTGTTTCATTTTTCCCTCTCTTCCCCTATGATCCTCTGTCTTATTTCTCAAATTCCTCATATCAATGAGATCATATGATAATTGTCTTTCTTGGATTGATTTATTTCGCTTAGCATAATACCCACTAGTTACATCCACGTAGTTGCAAATGGCAAGATTTCGTTTCTCTTGATGGCTGCATAGTATTCCATTGTATATATATACCACATCTTCTTTATCCATTCATCTGTTGATGGACATCTAGGCTCTTTCCATAGTTAGGCTATTGTGGACATTGCTGCTACAAACATTCGGGTGCACGTGCCGCTTCGGATCCCTACATTTGTATCTTATTTTTTTTTCCCCAAAATACTTTTATTTTATTTTTTCAGTGTTACAAGATTCATTGTTTCTGTACCACACCCAGTGCTCCATGCAATACATGCCCTCCTCAATACCCACCACCAGGCTCGCCCATCCCCCCACCCCCGCCCCTCCAAAACCCTCAGTCTGTTGCTCTGAGTTCACAGTCTCTCGTGGTTCTTCGCCCCTCTGATTTCCTCCAATTCACCCCTCCCTTCCCTCTCACAATGTCCTCCATGTTTTTCCTTATGCTCCACACGTAAGTGAGACCATATGATAATTGACTCTCTCCACTTGACTTATTTCAGTCAGCATAATCTCTTCCAGTCCAGTCCATGTTAAAACAAAAGTTGCGTATTCATCCTTTCTGATGGAGACATAATATTCCATTGTATAT